>CAMZMU010000065.1:4196664-4720284 GCA_947311845.1 Poa pratensis
TTCAATTTCATTACCAGAGAGACGACCTTTAGGCATTACACGATTGTCGTATCATGAAGAAATTGTTGTAAATACATTAGGTTAATAGATTATCGATTAGTCTGATATAATTTGGTCATAGCATATCTACAATCAAACTAATCGAAATATATCCATTTTTATACATATAAACATCATATCCATGGTATACTTAAAACTTGTTGTATCATTGTGTTATGTCTCTTGGGGTGTAGTTGTTCTTTGGGCTACACCTTATGCTTAGATCATGGATCCGCCGCTGAACATACCCACATGTAATTTAGTTTAAAATCTCTCTTTCCAATGAGTTGTACTATGAAGACGAATAATTAATAAAGTAAGTTAATTTTGTCAGGTTTACTAATGATATTACCAGGACACTAGTATTTGTATCTCTTATTCATGTGTGCAAATAATCAAAATTGAACGATGTGCGGGTAGGCATAGAATGTCAATTGATGGGCGATGTATTCCAGTTCTTGTAAATTTCCTCAATATTATTTTTGTTTTCTATAGAAAAAGAATAAGAAAAACTAAACATTGGAACAACCTTTTTTTTCTCCATTTGAGATGATTGTTTCTTGATAGTGTTTTTGTAAGGGGCCAACGGCCGGCAAACGAAGCCTGCACCGAACCTTATATTGAACCAAGAAGTTACACGTCCATGGCACCAAAAGAAGAAATGACAAGTAGAATGAACCGAAAATAAACCCGAAGATGCCAGGTGGCTCAACATAGTAGCCCAGTCTCCTAAGCGATTTGGAGCGTGGTTCTTCCATATTGCCGTAGCGAGTTGATCGTATATATGGTCGTGCTTTCCCGTCGATCTTGTTTACCGGATTAACTATTTGGCACCTGCAAGTTCAAGCTTACCGCGGCCAAAAGATAAGTAAGGTTTGGTTGATATTTGTGATATCGCCGGGTTGTTTTCATCATCTGGTATCTCCAAAAGCCATGATATCTTATCCCAATAGCCGCCGAGATCTCTGCCACGGCAGGCAGGAGATGCTCATCCTCATCGCAACCCCACGTCGGCGACAACCATCCCAGCAAAGCCAGCACCCTGCGTGGCGTGTGGCCGGCCAATGCCACCAGCATCCGTTTCCCTGCCGTTCCAAGGGCGTGCTTGGTTAGTCGCATCATTTTTGGGCCTCCCGTCTCCGTGGGAGTTAATAGCATAAAACCACCACATTTGTCGCCAAATTTTGAAAAACCACCACTTTGCGTTTTGATCGCAGAAAACCACCAGTATTCGCGACATTTGTTGCAATGTGCACTGATCACAAATTGAACGCGAATTGACACTCGTTCTGACAGGTGGGACCCACCAGTCAGTGCTAGGTGGCAGCACGTGTTGACTTTTTGCTGAGGTGGCACCATGGGCCCGCATGTCAGATAATAAAAAATAAAAAATATCTCAAAAAAAATCTCAAAAAATAAAAAAATATCTCAAAAAATCTAAAAAAATAAATAATATCTCAAAAATAAAAATATCTCAAAAAAATAAAAAAATTGCCAGACGCTTCTTCCTCGTTATTTCCGCCCCCTCATGCCCTTGACGTGCTCGACGGAATGCAGCGCCGCGGTCGGGGCTGGCGTGGACGCACGACATCGACGTGGGCGCGGGCGTGGTGGACGCCGACTACCGGGGCCCTGTGGGAGTGCTGCTCTTCAATCACTCCGACGACGACTTCGCCGTGCAGCCCGGGGACCGCGTCGCGCAGATAGTCCTCGAGCGGGTCGCCACGCCGGAGGTGGCCGAGGTGGAGGTTCGCGAACGTGCGGTCCGTGCGAGCACCTGCGTGGCACACATACTCGTCGGCGGCGACCCGGGGCGCCTACATCTCCCCTGGACGAGGTCACCGGAATGGCGAATCCGCTGTCCTTCAGCCACGCTCGAGCTCCAGCGCACGCCGCGGACCGGATGCCATCGCCGCCGAAGTCGAGGCCCGGCCATGCTGCCATGCTGGTGGCAGCCGTACCTGAAAAGGCCGTACCCCGTCGTCGCGGCCGTCCTCCTGTGGCCTGTGTGCACGCTCCGGTCGGCCTGGCGCTGTGTTCCGCTCCGGACGGCGCCTGCTAACTTCTCCTGCACCTCCGCGGACGGGCGCCGGTGGGGACGCGGCCGGGCGCGCGGACGGCGAGCGGCCGGACGGCAGCGACCGGGGTGGCGACGACAACTTCTTCAAGCTCAAAGCTAGCTAGCATCTTAGCCACCGCCGCACTACACCACCACGCCTACGCCGCCCACGCCACCGTCGTCACCGACGGGCAAGTGCCCCGTCAACACGCTGAAGCTGCTGGCGTGCGTGGACGCGCTCAACGGGCTGGTGCACGCGGTGGTGGGGTCCAGCCCCAGCGACACCTGCTGCCCGCTGCTGTCCGGCGTCGCCGACCTCGACGCCGCGCTCTGCCTGTGCACCGGCATCAAGGCCAAGGCGCTCGATGTCAGCCTCGTGCTCCCCGTTGCCATCTCGGTGCTCGTTAACGAGTGCGGCAAGCACGTGCCCATCTGCGCCTTGAGTCAACCAGCGTCTGGCAATTTTTTTTATTTTTTTGAGATATTTTTTATTTTTTTAGATTTTTTGTGATATTTTTTGTGATATTTTTTTTATTTTTGGACATATTTTTTATTTTTTATTGTCTGACATGCGGGCCCATGGTGCCACCTCAGCAAAAAGTCAACACGTGCTGCCACCTCAGCACTGACTGGTGGGTCCCACCTATCAGAACGAGTGTCAATTCGCGTTCAATTTGTGATCAGTGCACATTGCAACAAATTTCACGAATACTGGTGTTTTTTGCGATCAAAACACAAAGCGGTGGTTTTTTCGAAATTTGACTTGAAATGTGGTGGTTTTATGCTATTAACTCTCTCCGTGGCTCACTTGGGCCTGGCTGAGGGGAAACGTGGCCTGAGCCAACATCTGCATCCCGTTTGGTTGCCTGCATATCGTTTTTCTTTTTTGCCTATTTATTTTGCATTTTTGTGTTTGGTTGCCTGCGTTACACAGTGGTTGCATGTGTACCGAGATACTCTCACCTCCTACCCCACATGGTGATGCTTACCTCTTGTGACTGCTTTCATGGTGAACGGCGGCGACAAACACAACACGGTGGATGATCGCCGAAATAGAAAACTTACAACACGAAAATTGTGCGGAACATTGAGATCTAGCTACACGTTAAAGAGTTTCTCAAACAGTCGACCAAGTGCGACGAATTTGACAAAATTCTTCCAAAAACGTTCGAAAGGGAACTTCAAAAATCGGAAGCTACAGTCGACGAAACTCGAAACCGAGCACGGGAATGGAACCCCCTCGTCCACGCGCACATATTTGATGTTCAGCATTTTTCGAATCAACTCACGGATGTGTAGATCAAAGGCATACCTAGTTGAGAAGTTTAAGAGAGGAGAGAGAAGATGAGCACGAAGGAGACCATGGCGGCTGTGGCCACGAACCACCTCAGTCCGGCGCTGCTCCGCCTGCGAGAGGAGCCCAAACCGCGGGGCATCATGACGGAGACCGCCGCCATGAAGCCAGCCGCCATTGATGCGGTGCTAGTAGCAGAGGGGAAAGTAAGGTGAGAGGAACGTGCTCTGACACATCCCACATGGGCTGCTCGTGCGGGAGAGAAGAACGTGGAGCTCTCCTCAGCCTGGCCCTGGAGGAACGGCCGATTCGAGCGTTCCTCTCGGGCCAGGCTGAGGGGTGCTTTAAGTATCGTGCGCGTGCGAGCCATCCGAAAACGTGGGCATCCAAACGGCCCATTTTTACATCCACGGGACCTGTTTGAGGTGTTGGTGGGCAACCAATAACGCTCCAAGATTCCCACAAAATTGGCGCGCTCTCCATAGCTGCAAATAAAGCAACATTCTTCAAGGATCTTGAACAGTACGTAACCGAGCCAAAACTGCTACCGTATATATCTGTCAAGAAAAGGTTGAGCTACTTTTGGCCCAGGGATTCTTCAGAAGTTCGCTCGTTCGCCAGAGGAAAATTCTTCGGAAGTTTCAGTGTAGGGTAACTGGCGATGCAACGGCCAATTCAGTTAACTGTGACCTGCAATAATTCGGTAGCCTTTGATCAGCTTTCCTTGTATATACTAGCTGCTGAATGTTCTAACATATGCAACTTGCATAAATTGCATATATGCAGCAAGCTGGTGCAACTTTTGGCAGAATATATGCCTCTGTCTGTTCGTCAGAGCTAGGCTGCCTGCCTAGCTATATGTTGAGCACTTGAACTGTTGATCGCAGCGCCCATGCATCACTGTCGACAAGGACCTGAATACCTGATCGCTGGAGCTGATAACGATTCTTCTGCTGTCGCGGCTGCCGAAATTCAGAATCTGCATGCCAATCCCCCGGCCGGCCTCTTGCATATGTTCTTGGATAGTTGGATGTTGCTGTCAGAATCTAGCTAGCACCCTGGAGACTGGAGGAGAGCAGGAGGTGGATCGGAGATAGACCCAAGTTGATTTGATTTTGAGAGGGGAGCGCATCGTTCCTATTAAAGAACCAACTTATCTTTCCGTTCATGCTATTTGAGTGGATCTTAGACTTCCACACCCCATGGGATCGGAGAACTGTATAAGTACGTTTTTCAGTATACGTGGCTTTGCTCAGTTCTACACAACCGTCCCAGTATTGCGCACGGTGTTCTCCAACATATGCATGCGCCAGATGAAGAATAGACAAGAGATATTTTTTGACATGGACTATAGAAATAAGTTTTACCACAGTACCACACAATGAGTTATATAAACTTGCATGGGCGGACCTAGAAGAAAACTGTGACAAGCTAGCGGCAAAATATTTCAGTGGAGGCATTTTTAATTCAGTTTATTTCTAAATTAGGAACGGAAAGACACATTTTGTCTCCCGGGTGCATATGCATCATTTACTTAAAATGCATTTTAAATGTAGTTTGAAATCTCAAAAAATTGCAAAAAGATGTTCGCGCATAGATATTAACATGTTATGTATTCACAAAGTCGTTTTACCAAAAACCGATATATTTTTGTGGCATGGGTAAAAAAGACAAAATTTGGTGTTAAAAATAAGTCTTTTCACAAGACATTTTTTGTATTTTTTACACAGGCCACAAAAAATGTCGGTGTTTCGTGAAACGATTTTGTGAACACATAGAATATGAATATGTATCCGCGAAATTTTAATTCATTTTTTTTGATATTTCAAAATGTGCTTTTTAAAACACGTGGGTCGAAGTGGATTTCACCTAAGAGACTGGTAAAATTAAAATAAATATAATGTATCAAAGACACAGTGAAAATAAACATGAGCAACCAAGCTCTATAACAATAACATAAATTGTACCAAGACCTAAAAAGGTCTTGTTGTTTCCAATTCGACCCTTCATGTCTCGATGTTCCTCTAAGACTGGGGTGGAGAAGTTGCAGCTGAACCCTTAGAAGTTGGACGGTCCTAACATTTTGAATGCTTGAGCTGTACACCTAATATGGGAGAACTAAAACCGTTGAATGCACTATGGGGGTGACACACAACTTGCAAGATTGGCCATGTTTCCTAAAAAAGATCAAGAGCATGACAATATAAAATCGAAAGATCACCGCCAAGACAAAAGAGAGAAAAAGGTCCCACTAGTACAAACCGACACTAATGAAAACCCTCGCCGCACCAAGGTTAAAAATATTTGTGCGTTGCCAAAGAGGCCTTCCTGGAATGGGGCCACAAGTGGACTATTGACTTGGCAAGGGACCGTCGCAAAGGTGTGTCGCCAAAGTATTGGGAAAGGATAAGTATAGTCACCCATTGTTGATGTGACTCTCTATGGCAACCCGATAAGTGGTGTACCTTGTATGTTGTTTTTCTTTTCTATTTCCAAAAAGATTCAACTGCAACTTGAAAATTGAGCATTATTCAGTTTGCCCAAGTTGTTGCATGTATTTCATTTACTCATTTTGTGATTTTTGCCCCTTTTATTTATGTACATGTTTTGTTTCATAATTTATAGAACTTTGAAGATGCGATATTTCTAAGTTTAAAATTTTGGAAGGTACATTATTTATTGCCTGCCTAGGTCGTGATGGTGCCTCGTTGATATTCTTGGCATGATTGCGGTTTGATCATCTACGATGGTGAACATACAGCTAGCCTATCGGCCTAGGTGCACATGACACCGGGTATCTTCTCATATCCTCTTGGCATGGCCTATGTTCACAATTACATGCATGTGTGACACCTGATGTTCAAGCCCATGGACGATGCACATACTTATGGTGGTGCACCCCCATCATGTTTGCTATAGGTCTAACCCATAGTCCTCCACATATTTTTGTAGGTACTTAAGTGGCTTAATTTCATGATGTTGTCCATCAACAATGAGAACTATGGTGACCGAACGACAAGTTAGGCTGCAACTTTGGCGTGTATTTTGAGCTCTCAGGGTCGTGGTCGCAATTTTCACTTTGTTGAGGTCATCCCTATCTTTGTGGGTTTATTTTGTGGGTTTATATCGTTTACAAAAAACTTGGTCGGTGTTGTTTTATGATGATCCAAATTCTATACTGATGAAGGCTAACTTGTGACGAAGGAGAGCGGAGCGCCCCGGATCGTTTCCGGGTCGGACTGCAGCCGACCTAGGGTTTTATGCCACCATATATTCCCCTTGTAAGCCGCCGGTTGGGATATGTCGCATTGTGTAAATCTCCGGCGTTTGTAACCTCACCCCGATATAGTGAAGTGTTGCTGGCTGGCGCCCGTGGTTTTTTCCTCTCCTTTGTTTGGAGAGGTTTTCCACGTTAAAATCTCGTGTCCCCTCTGGTTTGATCGTTCCGCTCTTCGTCGTTTCTTTGCTATAGTTTATAACAGTCGGTAGCCAGTGTAACAAAGCTTGGCGTGGCAAAAACCTTTGTTTCTTTCAGTTCTTAGTTCGTTTCTGGTGGTTTTTGGAGTTTGGTTTAGCTTTTGCGGTTAGTTGCTGGAAGTTTGGAAACGTTGCTGATGGGTGGGCTTTTTGCCTTGTAAATATTGCGACCAAGACGATCCTACTCATGTATTCCGTTATGATAAGTAATGGAAATCGACCCCGGGGGTTTCGCGTGTTTAAAAAAGGGTCGTGGTTGCAATTTTTGCTTTGTTGAGGTCGTCCCTATCTTTGTGGGTTTATATTGTAATCCGACATAGCTAGATTTGATTTTTTCTCTTAATACACCGACAATCCGGTCCGATCAAAGATGTCATTATCATGGGACGTCATATGGCCGACCCTGCATATACCTGCATCATCGGGGCATGCATGCTCGATCCTGCCCTATATATATACACTATCATTTCAGAATCAGTCATCCATCGACCTAGCTAGATCCGTCTCCTCTAAGCAAGCTAATTAGCTAACTATATACACACAAATGGCGTCGGCGGCCAGCTCCTCCAATGGCTCAGCGGCGGCGGCGTCGTGGACGAAGCGGCAGAACAAGCAGTTTGAATGCGCGCTGGCGGTGTACGACCGAGACACGCCACACCGGTGGCACGACGTGGCCCGCTACATGGGCGGCGCCAAGTCCGCCGACGAGGTGCGCCGCCACTTTGAGCGCCTCGTCACCGACGTCAAGCAGATCGAGACGACCGGCCACTACGGTGGCTAGCTCTTCGCCCACCAGCCGCCATGGACGTACCCCGTCGATCGACATGAGGTACGTACGAGTGATATGTGTGCGTGGATGCATGTGGTTACACATGCCGATGTTGCATGCATGCATTGCATGCCGTCACGTGAGATCTAATCCAGATACGCATGGGTCAGAGAGAAGTGATAAGCTTTGTTATTAGGGTCGATCAGAGCCGTTCAATTACCACCACTGGACAGCTGCGATAGAGCGGTTGATCAGAGCTGTTCAAAGTACCACGTAAATTGCCAATTTGCCATTGCCATGTGTGCGACGTGCGTTGCATGCATGCTACCTACGTTAATTACTAATTAATTTATCTGACAATTGTCTCTGGGTTTTTTTTGCAGATCCAGCCAGGTATACCTAAAAGTTTCAGTGATGGACTGCAGCTGGTATAATTATATATCTAGTTCTATGCATGTATGAGGGTGATAAGTGTCTATGTATGTACAAGATCAAGACTAAATTATTTAGACTGATATGCATATATGCTGATCCATTGAGATCAGCGCTGCAGCTAGCTAGCTCGTAGAATTGATGTGTCTCTCGTGCATGTACTGTATGTTCGTGTTAAAACTGTTGGAATCTACCGATGTTTAGCTGGTACTGATCATTGTATAGTTACATAGCCTACATCTATATATGCGGATGCACATAAGCTAATCTTAAAAATCGTTCGGGATACTCATCGACCATTTACTTTTCTCATGAATTCATGGGTCCATTGCCTTGCCTAGGGTTTGTAAAAAAAAATTGAACAAGAGGGTTTGTAAATCAAGATTCCTTTTGCTACTTGACTAAGAATCTCCTCTTAAAGAAAGAAAAGAAAAAGGAGAATCGAATCAGACCGATCTCAGGTCTATTTGCTCCAGGGATTGAGGCTTTCGACACCCACAACAAGTATTGAGAATCCCTAAACATTTGTTGCACTTGTTCAAAAACATTTCTCTATATATGTACTTGTCGCTCCACAGTTCCAGCACATAAATAGCAAAACTGTTAATCAAGAGAATCAGAAGCTATATGTGAGGGTTCTTAGCGTCAACTTATAAATAGTTGTTCATCACCCTCACAAGTAACAAAACCATAATTAAGGGTCAGACTAGGACCGGATTGCTTTCCCTACATCCCCATATCTGCCAATGAATTGCATGCTTTTCTGTTTCGTGAGAAAATATGATTCAACTCGGGTACAAAAAATATGTCACAAGTTCCCCGCAACCCACATGGTTGTATTTTGTTTTCCTAATTTTGTGTGTAGTCTCAAGCTGAAATTATATTAAAGTAGCTCTATTAAAAAATGGTTCTGTACTCCTAGGCGTATGTACTCTCACGTTCAATATACTATTAAAAAATGGTTCTGTACTCCTAGGCGTATGTACTCTCACGTTCAATATACCACATAGGTGAATCATATATACCTCTTTATCATTTTTAATATACTTCATTATTTAATAGTAGATACCCCAAAGTGAGTTACATGGAAATTTTCATTTGAATCTATATATTTTATATTATTTGCACATATACTGCTTTTTGTACGAAATAAAGGTATATGAAAAAATTGAGGACTATGGTGATAATTTTTTTTCATACTTTTTGTATTGAGGTATCTTAGAATAATTAACGAGGTATATAAAAAAATATAAACAGGTATAATACCCTCATATGTGAGGTATATTGAGTATGGGAGTATGTACACCCAGGAGTATATAATAGGAGTCCATATATATTTCTATTTGAACAATTAATATATGCCTCATATGTGCTATGTTTATTCCAATTTTGTCTGGTTTAATTTGAAACAAAATTTACAAATAAGCACATACTCCCTCTGTTCCAGTTCATAGGGCTCAATTGGCAAATTTTTGGGTCTAACATGCTAGCTGATTGAGGCTGAAATCTTCCATGCATTGGTGGGGAGAGGAAATCAGCCACTAATTGAGAGGAATATAAATGCTAATGCGTATAAGAGGTGGGGAGGGGTTGGGACTGCATGAAGTTTATGTGCACCTGTAAGGTTATAAACTTTGACTTCTATATTTCAGTCAATAAATAAATGTATAGGATTAGACATTCACGATAAACCATGAGGTAGAGTGTAATATTGCATATACTTTAGTTCTATGCAATAAATAGATATGTACGGATTTAACGTAAATTATACATGCTCAATGCAAAACAAGCGCACTTACATTGGCACAATCTCTCTTTCCATTGGACCATAAAGTAGAGCAATTATTTTTGGAATTGATGTTTTATCCCATAGGCAGGGTAACAGGTTGGAGATAGATTCTTTGCTATTGTTCTCTCATCCAAAAAGTAAGATATACTCCCTCTGTATCAAAATATAAGACTTTCTAGATGTGTGTGGAATATGTGTGTGGAATAGCTAGAAAGTCTTATATTTTGATACGGAGGGAGTATATGCTAGCTCCTCAATGTTATGGCCAACACGCGCCCACTTTATGGTGATGGAATCCAGTCTCTGCAACTAGCTATTTGGATATAGCGATTGAATGTCTAATATATAGCATGCTCGTTTACAGCAGTAAAAGGCTATTCTTTATGCTCGGTGTTCTCCTCTCTAAGGACTGTAATAACAAGCAAACTAGTACCAGAACAATATATTTCAGCTACTAAACCAATATCATCACGCAAGGAGTTGGTTGAACCAAAAGATTAAGAAAAACTAGTTTTTCTATAGAACCATTAAGTGATAGTTCAGTGGTGCAAATAATAAGCCAAGACAAGAAGACATGCATTGCAAAACTAGTAGAACTTGAGCTTAATTTTGTGTAACCAACGACTTTGCTTGGTTCATTGACCATGAGAGTGTATTACATAGAATTTTCTTCGAACCGGATACTTACATTTTTATTACTTAAAAGGGAAATAGCATTCTTACAAGAGCCTATATATATATCTATCTAACGAACAATACCCTCTTTTGGCCTCCGCATTTGAAGATATGCACATCAACACTATGTCTCAACTTTAACTATAAGAGAACATATGCATGTATCATATACATTTACATTCTGTATGCTTTGAATCTTTGAACAGGATCGAGGATATGATGAGATTGAGAACAAGATGCCGAGCCGAACCTCGACGCAACCTGACCGGGCGAAAAGATAGAAAGGTAGATCCCCCACTTCCCGGGGACATAAATGTTTGTTCCTCCTCACTCCTCTCGTAGTGGCCAGCTGCTAATTATCCCCAATATTCCTCTTGTTTTTTCCATTCACATTATTCTCTCCATCTTCTCCCGCCTCACACAGAGTTGACCTCCTCCATCGGCTGCTACCGGCTATAAGTAGCGGCATTCTCCAACCCTTCTCATCTCACCAGCAACCAGCAAGCTCACGGTTCCAACCCTCCAAGAGCTCAGATCATAAGCGAGCTAGGTGTGAATCATCAATGGCGTCGTTGTCCATGAGCGTGGCAGGGAGGGCTGGGTGGACGCCGAAGCAGGACAAATTGTTCGAGCAGGCGCTGGCGGTGCACGACAGGGACACGCCTGATCGCTGGCACAACGTCGCCCGCGCCGTCGGCGGTGGCAAGTCGGCCGATGACGTCAGGCGTTACTACGAGCTGCTCGTCCACGACATCGCACGCATTGAGGCCGGAAACGTGCCTTTCCCCGCCTACCGTCTCCCATGTCCCGGACCCAACCACAACGCCGGTGGACGCGGCCCGGCATCCCTCGCCGGCTACGAGGCCGACAGGTACGCCCCGACCTCATTCATTATGAGCTCGAGAAAATCTCTCCCTGTGTTTCTAACCAAATTGCTCGCTAGCTCGTAGCTAGATGGTAGATTGGATTAATTAAGCTGGTAATTTCTGGTGCAGATTGAAGCACTTGAAGATCTAGCGGTAACGGTACACAGATGGATCGATCTTGGAGAAGCATGTGCATGCTGCAGGGGGATATCATATGATATATTCATGCATGCATGATGTCTATGACACCATGTCAACGTATCCGCATATCCAAATACTGGCTGGAAGGAGTCGGCCGAGCATGCAGATGCATGCATGTTCATAATTATTTAATTAGTACTATAGTAGGCTATAGTGGTCTAATATGCGAGATCCATCGGTCTCCTAAGTCTCATGTGTAATTTGGCGTGTATATTCCGATGTACAATATTCATATTGTGTGCACTTGTAACCATATGTCCATATCAATCAGCATAATTCAATGTTATACTTAAAAAACTAGATATAGTCTCATTTGTGTGATTATTCTCGACCGACTTACCAGGGAAAACCCATGATTCACCCTTATGTCTGGATCATGCAGCATCGGCCTATCCACACATTTTCCCTCGTTGAAGGTGTTGGTTTGAAGTTCTTCTTCAAGCAAAATAGCTCCAGTGTGACTTATGGTCAGATCGGTAAACATCTGGGGTCAGCAGCGATTCATTGTTGGAATCATTGTCTTGGACGATCATCGTGCTCTTTGGTAGGTTAAATATTGTTCCACCGGCCAATGGATTATGCTCCATATATAGTCATATTATTTTGTAGGGTTTTGGAGATGTTGCCACAAAATAGTTGATTTTTCTTGTCTCTTTTAAAGCCGATTTGCTTGGCATCAAAGCTCAGTATTTTTTATAATAATTAAAATATATGGTTGTGCGCATCAATTGATGTAGAGCACTAAGTTATCCTCATTTTAGAAAAAAAATGCATGACATTGTTGTTTTATGATGATCCAAATTCTATACTGATGTACGGTACGGATCGTTTCCGGGTCGGACTGCAGCCGACCTAGGGTTTTATGTCACCATATATTCATCTTGTAAGCCGCCGGTTGGGGTAAGCCACACATTGTAAACCCACGGCGTTTGTAACCTCACCCGATTATAGTGAAATATTGCTGGCTGGCGCCCGTGGTTTTTTCTCCTCCATTGTTGGAGGGGTTTTCCACGTTAAAATCTCGTGTCCCCATTGGTTTGATCGTTCCGCACTTCGTCGTTTCTTTGCTATCGTTTATAACAGACATAACAAGAGAAACCTACAGAGACCCCGCGCCCTACAAGGTTAGCAGGAACGAATTTCGCCACCACCTGCCTCCCCACTGCCTCATGTCACTCATCGTCATGTAGCCACCGCCGCGCACATTAGCCGAGGAAGAATAATTAGATTAGATTACGTGTTAGTAAAACTAAGAGACATATATGATGCCACGATTGCCTTCGCTTGGCCACGGGACAAAAGCATTTTAGATTTGGGCATGGCCGCACATCGCAACTTTTCACAATCGTCGCTATACATGTCCGCTCTGCTCATGTTTGAAGCATGAAATGGTATTTCAAGGAAAAATTGATAGTCTAGAGCATAGATGAGGGGCTCTGTGCAAACCATAAGCAAACAAGATGAGCATATTTTTACAAAAATGCAATGATTGAATATGTTTCACCTCAGTTCAACATTTTCCATGGAATGGAGAATATTTGTGCCATCAAAATATGCTTTTATTGGATACTCCCTCGTGGTAACAACTACGTGACAGTACCGTGAGTCCATCACACTATGAACTTTTCACCAAAAATATGGTAAATACATAATCATTATTGTAATTACATCGCTGTCACTACCATGATATGGTAAGTAGGTCATAATCGCGGTAACGAATCTATATGCAAAGTACATGCTATTAGTCTCTTGAACTAACAAGTAAACTGGTTAGTGTGCTAACTGTGGTACCACTAGTGTGGTAATTTTGGAATTATTAGTTCTTAGGAAAATGACGTCTGAATAGACCCTCATTTTCATTTGGTTTTAAAGCTCTTGTTGACATAATACTAACTATGAAGTTTATCATAAATAAAATGTGATAAAACAATTTGATTTTTTAGGTTTACAAATATTACTATGACACATACATATACGCACGCGTGGTGGGGGAGGAGGGGAGGGGTGACCATATGACGGTGCGTGATAGGATTATCAGTCGTACCATTGTGAAATATTCCAGTTCTGGTAAATTTCCTCAAGATTTTTTCTAATTAAGAACAAGAAAAAATTTGGAATAGCCTTTTTTATGAGAGACGATTAATTTTTCCATGATTGTTTTAATAATTTGGTATCTCCAAAAGTCGTGACTTATTCCTCCCACCACCGAGATCTGCCATGGCAAGCGTAGTGGTTTTATGTGTGGTATGCCACACTTCTGATTAGGCACATTTTTGTATGTGTGGCATGTCACATATTTTTGATTAGGCTACCTTTTATCATGACTGTTTTCTTAAAGTAAACTATGAACTACATACATTTATCGATGTAGAGTCCGGGGGAAATAAAAGCTTCTGATTTCTAAAAAAGATACATGAGAAAGAGTTTTTCACTTTCCATTGGACAGTAAAATAAAACATTTTATTTTACCCATTGGATCATGCGTAAAAAGGTTGGATCTAGATTTCTTGATATTATTCTGATTTCATCCAAAGCGAAAGATATACATATGCTAGCTCCTCGATCTTATGGCCAGCACGCACCTGCTTTCCGGGGATGGAATCCAATCTTTGCAACTAGCTATTTGTAGATAGTGATCGAATGTTCTTAAAATAATTTGCTATTTTTCGCCATACTCAACACTCTCCTCTTTGAATATATTATACTACAAAGATACACAGAATGACCACGAGGACATTTACAGTACACTCAAAACAGTACTACAATATATCCTAGTGATTGAACCCAGACAATCACACAGGGAGTTGGTTGAACCTAAACACTAATGGAAACTTAAGTATTCTAAATATAATTAATCGACAGGTCTGGTGTAAATAAGAAGCCAATACATGCAGGTGCAAAATTACCTTTTTTTTCTGTAACCGGTAGTTTTCTCTTTGTGGACCACAGAGTGCATTTTCGAGATAATCGAAGAGGACTCTCTTCCCGCCTATGTGTTCAAAGGCGCACACATCATAAATATGCTATTCAGAATATGGGTTATGAACCTATTGCGTCAAATTTGACAAATTTTGCATTTGTAAGTTTTGGAAAATTGTGAAAAAATCGTTTCACAAAAGTAAAAAGGGGTAGAAACGGCGTAAAAATGAAATTTTGATAGAACAGACCACATCGACGAACGTAATGTCAAAAAGGACCACCTGTAGAAATATTTGCCAAAAAGGACCACTTCAGTCGTGGCGGCAGGCGCCCCAGGCGACACGTGGCGCCTGCCGCCACGGACGGAGGCGACAGGAGAGGCCGCCAGAGGCGGTGGCGGCACGTTCCTCCGAAACGGAATCCCAGCGCGCTGAACGGGATCTCCTTCCGTGTGGGTCCCAGCCGCCTGGGCCCGTGGCGGCATGATGAGTTGGCGGGGACGCCGCCTGGGCTGGTGGCGGCCTTTGGCCATGCTGCCGACCATGCCAGAGACAGCCTGCGCGCACTGATTCGATCCTTTCACTGATTCGATTTTGCATGCAGAGACGCGCATGTGAGTACAGGGAAAGCAAACACCAATATTTGTCATTGATGCCTCAAAATGAGCTAAAGTGCTGCACTGCTCGTCGGTCTCTTTTACTCAGTGCTTGCACTGCTCGTCGTCCGTTTCCCGCGCATGCAGGGAATCAGTGTGCGTCTCGTCTCGTCGACTGTGCATGCGATCGATCTCTCTGGCGTTGTCGGAAGCATGGCCAAAGGCCGCCACCAGCCCAGGCGGCCTCCCTGCCAGCTAGACGTGCCGCCACAGGCCATGGCGGCTGGGACCCGTCTGTCAGAAATCCCGTTCCAGTGCGCCAGGATTCCGTTTCGGAGGAACGTGCCGCCACAGCCTCTGGCGGCCTCTCCTGTCGCCTCCGTCCGTGGCGGCTGGCGCCACGTGTCGCCTGGGGGCGCCTGCTGCCACGTCTGAGGTGGTCCTTTTTGACAAATATTTTTGCAGGTGGTCCTTTTTAACATTACGTTCGTCGATGTGGTCTGTTCTGTCAAAACTTCCGTAAAAACTGTATTTACATGTCTGCTTTGAATCTACGAGGAGGAGGAGGAGGAGGAGGAGGAGGAGGAGGATGATATTGAGAACAAGATGCTGAGCTAAATCACGACGTGACCTGACCCGGCGAAGAGATAGAAAGGTAGATCCCCACATCCCGGGGACAGAAATGTTTGTTCCTTGGATCACCTCCACATTCCTCTCGTAGTGGCCGGCTGCCTCTCACCCTTATTCCTCTTGTTTCGACATCCAACCCATCACCATATGCACATATTCCCTTCTGCCGTTTCCCAGACAGATCATGGAATGCTCCTCGACTCCGGCTCCCAGCTGGCAGCACGCTATAAGTAGCACCCCGTCTCACACCCTTCTTCTCATCTCTCACCAGCAGCGAGCCCACGGTACCAACCTCCAGGAGCTCATCATAGCCCAGATAGGTGGTATCTCTATCTCTCTCTCGATCAATGGCGTCCCTGTCCATGAGCGCGGCGAGGGCGGGGTGGACGCCGAAGCAGAGCAAGCTGTGTGAACAGGCGCTGGCCGTGCACGACAGGGACACACCCGACCGCTGGCACAACGTCGCCCGTGCGGTCGGCGGCGGGAAATCGGCCGACGACGTCCGACTCTACTACGAGCTGCTCGTCCACGACGTCGCACGCATCGAGGCCGGAAACGTGCCCTTCCCCGCCTACCGTTCCCCCTGCCCAGGGCCAAACCACAGCGCCGCCGGTGGACGCGGCACGGCTTCCCACGCCGGCTACGAGGCCGACAGGTTCGTACCTCTACGGCGTATATACTCTTCCCATCCGGCCGTGTTTCATTCTTAATCTGCTAGTAGCTTGTTGATTGATACGTCCCCTAGATTAACTAAGATGATACGTACAAAAATTTCTGGTGCGTGCAGGTTGAAACATTTGAAGATCTAGGTCGGTGGTACGCAGATGGATCGATTGAAGGAGCATGTGCATACTCCATGGGCGATATGATATGATACGTTATATCTTATATATATGCTTGGTGTCCATGTCAACGTCCGCATGCAAGGGCTAGTCGACCGAACAAATGCATGCATGTTAATAATAGTCTGATTAGTACTAAATACTAAGGTCTCCTTACTCCCATGTGTAAAGTTTTCTTCATGTACAATATCCATATTGTCTGCACCTGTAAGTTGTAACGATATGTCAAAATCAATCAAGAGAAATTGATGTTACACATGTACAATTGTACACACTACTCATACAAAATTATTACAAAGGATGTGTCTCCATCTCAGTCGACCAAAAACTTCAGTCTCAGGCGATCAAACAAAACTATACGCCTTCGACATGGTACTTATGTGATGTGTTTTGCGGCTTCCACACTATCGACAACTGAATATTATATCGTCTTCTGAACGGCGTTTCTGGGGAGAGGTTTTGGGAAAGCTGCCTTCAGGAAAGCGGATGCGACGGGACTGTTTGCGCCGCTTGATCTTTGTGGAGTTTTCCATCGTCTTCCTTTGATTGCAGATAATGTGCTATTGCTGATAAAACCAATCCAGGAGGAGGCAACAACGATGCTAGAGATCTTGTGTGCAGCGTCTCCGGTCTGCAATGTAATTTAGGCGAGAGCTCCACATCGCCAATCAAATGTGATGATATTGATTGTTATCCAATCTTGGACGTCCCGGAGTGGTTATCCCCTTTCTCTCGCCAAATTACGCACGATTAATCTGAAGCCTCTCGCCAATCACAATGTTCGAAATAATTGTTCATGGGTTTGAAATTAGTTTTCATTCATTACACAATTATAACTTTTCGTGTGATTCAAAAGATAAAATTCAAAAAGGAAAACGGGAAGAAAAATGAAAACGAAGAAATAAACCTGAAAATAAGAAAATAAAAGAAAAGGAAAAACGTTAACGAAAACAAGAAAATAAAATGATAACTAGGCCGGCCTACCAAGAGGGGTGCTTCAAGCGTCAGGCTGCTAGTTGACGCTTTAAGCGTCAAATAGGAGTACCCACTTAGCTAAGCCTATAGCTCCCAAAAGCCCAGGCCACCAACGAATCCTAGCCCTACTGGCGGCCCGGGCCATACTTCTCCGCTCTCCTTCCTGAGCTCTCCGCGCCGCCGCCCTGCTGCTACCCCTCAGACGCCGGCCACCCTGCTGCTCTCTTGCCATCGTCCTGCTGCTCCCTTCGGAGCGCCGTTGTTCCGTTCCTCTGCGCTGCCGCCCTCAGCGTGCCAGCAACCCACTCCCTGCGCCGCTGCTAGGACGAGGCTATGAAGCTCGACGTCAACGCCCTCCGCTACCTGTCCAAGGATGACTTCCGGGTCCTCACCGCCTGCGAGATGGGCATGCGCAACGTAAGTCGTAGTAAAACCCCGCACCTTAGCCAGCCTTACCCCACATGTGGTTTCCTCGCCTGACGTTTCGGCTTGGATTCGCAGCACGAGATCGTGCCCGCGGAGCTCGTCGACCGCATCGCCGGACTGAAGTGAGTACTGAGTACTAGTGTGTCGCCCTTTTGGCCCGGAATTTTTCATGTCTGTGGTTTTCTTAACTGATGCCTCTATTTACTTGTCAAGTGTGGTTTGCTATTTTGACAAGAGGATATGTGTAATGTAACCGTAACATATCCATGACAACTTATTAAAAGGAAATTGGAACTTACTGTCTAGAAACTTGCTTGGTTTCCGTATTGTAATATAATGTATTTTCTGTAGTGTTCTGTAAAAACTCAGTGGTCTTAGATCAAGTCTTCAAACAACCTAGGTTCTCTGTGTCACAAGGCTCGGTAGTCTTGGCAACCAGTTTGCACCTGGATTTTTGTTGCTTGGTTTGTTATATCTGTGCATTATTTTGGTGAATGCGCTCTAATTCTTCATGTACTTAGGCATGGAGGAACATATAAAGTGCTGCGGAATTTGTTGAAGAACAAACTGGTTCACCATGATTGTAAAAAGTGTGAGTGGTTGTTGAATCTTACTTCTTCTTTTTATGTTAGATTGCTAGTTGGATGATAGTTGCTTTCTTTGCTTACAGATGATGGGTTTCGTCTCACATATCTTGGGTATGACTTCCTTGCGATCAAAACTTTGGTGAATCGCGGAGTATTTGCTTCGGTTGGTCATCAAATCGGTGTTGGAAAGGAGTCAGGTACACGGCGTTAGTGATGTTTGTCTCATTTTTTATTTTATTCTTAGCCTCACTTTAGGGTTGTTGTGTGTGCTTATATTTAAAGCTGGACGAGTAAGAAATGTTATGCCCCGTTCGGATGTTGATATTCGGGGTAGATATTGGATATTCGCTACCTTTTCATCCCGAATATCCGAATTGGAGCTGTTTAGATGTACTCGATATTCTGGCCGTATATTCGCGTACGATATCGAGGGAGGACACCGGCAGTGGAAAAAAGGATCGAGCGAATGTCGACCTGTTGGGCTCGACATTGGGTAGATATTCGCGAAACGCTCTTCTCCTCGTCGCGCGAAGCCCTCGTCTCCTCCTCCCGTTCCTTCCCTTCGCGAAACCAGATCGGCGGCGGCGCATCGGTAGCTCCCTCGCCCGCCCCTCCTTCCCCGCGTCCCTCGCCCGCCCCTCCTCCCCCGCGTCCGTCGATGGAGCAACCGGGAACTGGCGCCGGCGACGACGCCGATGCGTGCCGCATCCGGCCGCTCGAGCTCGGCGACCTCTCCAAGGGCTTCAGCGACCTCCTCGCGCAGCTCTCCCAGTCCGCGCCGCTCACCGAGGCCACCTTCCGGTCGCGCTTCGCGGAGCTCGCGGGCCTCGGCGCCGACCACCTCGTCCTGGCCGCGGAGGACGCCGCCACCGGCCGGATCGCCGCTGCGGGGGCGGTGCTCGTGGAGCGCAAGTTCATCCGGCGCTACGGCACCGTGGGGCACGTCGAGGACGTGGTGGTGGACGCCGCCGCGCGCGGCCGGGGTCTCGGGGAGCGCGTCGTGCGCCGGCTCGTGGAGCACGCGAGGGGCCGGGGGTGCTACAAGGTCATCCTCAACTGCGCGCCGGAGCTGACGGGGTTCTACGCCAGGTGTGGGTTCGTGGAGAAGAACGTCCAGATGGGGCTCTACTTCTGATCTAGGTTCCGCCTTCCTTCTCGGATCTCTTCTTGAATCTTGATGGTGTTTTCAGCTGTTGCTTGTATCGATAAAATGTGACTGGGAATAGCTTTGCTTATGTGGTTTGATTTGAACAATTGTCTTAGTTAAAGATTTGTTGTGTCAATCCTTGCTACTTTTCATGTCAAAATGTGGCATTGCCGTTTAATCATGTCAAAATGTGGCGCACTTCTTTTCATTCTGATGAATACAGCTTGTTACAGTTGCGTTGAGATCCAAATATTCAGTCTCAGGCTTTCACACGATTTTCACTTGGAAGTACTATAATCTTGGAACCTCGCAAAAACGAGTATGAAGCTTGTTGCTGTAATCAAATTAGTATGGTTGTTTTGCACATTTTGTCATGAATATAACAATACAATGATCAATGTCTCGAAAAACTGCTTTTATAACATCCAAACAACATTTGATATTCAAACTCAATATCTTGTCTAGCTCTGAATATCTAACACATCCAAACAGAAAATATTGACATTCATACTCAATATCAATATCCCATGATATTGATATTCAACCCAATATCAATATGGAGCTCCCAATGCGAACATCCGAACGGAGCATTAGTGATTGTCCTTACATGACATATGTTGGCATCTCTATAGTTTATCAGTTTGCAACCTGACCAAGAAAAAAATGCATCTAAAACAGCTCAACCAAACCAGATTAGCAAACCACATTCCACAGCAATGCCATATGGTGCCTTAGCAAGCAAATGTCAAATACTGTATGTTTTAATGTTTCATTTTTTGTAGACATATTTGAGGTTGCCACGGAGGATGGAACAGTGTTGGCCATGAAGCTTCATAGGTTGGGTAGAACATCTTTTAGGGCTGTGAAATCGAAGCGTGACTATTTAGCGCACCGGAGGAGCTTTAACTGGCTGTATCTATCGCGACTTGCGGCCCTAAAGGAATTCGCTTTTATGAAGGTGTTTGCACAACTGCACTTTTTATTCATCTAGGCTAATACGGGTAGATGCTTATTCGCTCTGTAACATTTTACTGTTTTTTTCATTCCAGGCTTTAGGAGACCATGGATTCCCTGTTCCCACAGCGGTGGACTGCAATCGTCATTGTGTGATTATGTCACTTGTGCCAGGATATCCTCTGTAAGTTTAAATGAATTCTTATTTTTAATCAATAGTCCCTTCTCCTTTATATGCAGATAATATTGACATACGTGCTGTATTTTTGAAGTGTCCAGATAAGAGACTTGCAAAATCCAGATGATGTTTTTGACAAAATTCTTGGTCTTGTAATTCGTTTGGCGGAGCATGGGCTGATACATTGTGATTTTAATGAATTCAATATCATGGTATAGCGATTTTTACCCTCTCTTGTTATATTCCACTGCAGATAAATCAGCTCGCGTGTGCTTTTTCCCCTCTTTCTTGTATTTGTATTGCATTTGCAAGTTTTGAGATTCTGTATTTTCCACTTCATGTTTATGGTGCACATTGTGTTTTGTCAGTCCTGCCTCTTTAAAGTATGCTGTGATCTCACTGGTTTCAGAGGGAAATATAGTGACTTAGATGTAACCTTTGAGTAGACTTCTGCTCGCCTTGTGTACTAAAACACTATAACCACATGCCTGCAAACTGTCATTTAGAGAACAGAACGGTGCCTTGACTGTTTAATTCGTCAACAAGCATAATTCAAGTTCTATTAATATGTGATATGTCAGTACATAGCTTACCCTATATTTTATTCTCATGAGTATTGATATTGTACAGATTGATGATGATGAAACAGTTACGATGATCGACTTCCCACAGATGGTATCTGTTTCACATCGGAATGCCCAGATGTATGTAGCATATTTGGTAGCTCACTAAAGACTGCTTTATTCAATATTCACAAGGTTTGTTTTTTACAGGTATTTTGATCGAGATATTGGGTGTATCTACAAGTTCTTTAACAAAAGGTTTACCTTATGGACTGAAACCTCAAGAATTTCAAAATAATCGATTACAACTTATCTTGTTCTTAAGCTTTGTCTTCCTTTGTATAGGTTTAATCTTACAGAGAAAGGTGGACATGATGGGTCTGAGACTGAGGATGATGACAGTGGCAGGCCGTCCTTTCTATCCATTCAAAAGTCTTCTGGTGCCTTGGACAAAGAACTAGCTGCCAGTGGCTTCACCAAAAAAGAGCAGGTTGAGATAGAAAAGGTGGGTCATATGTTGGTACAGAACTCACATTGATGTATTACTCAGTTCGAAGATCTTCTGTACTTCGCTATGAAGGCAGAAGTAATCCATTTGGTGGTTAGTATATTGCATACATGGTTCTTAAAATTTTCTCCTGCAAAAACCTTGGTTCCAACTAGTAAGTTGTATCTTGTTGGTCTCCACGGTCAACCCATTCCCCTTCCCATTGTATATTTATGTCTAACAATACAACCGGTTAGAAGTGAGAACTGGTATTGTGTGGGCGCATGTGAGACTCTGTTTGCCCTGGGGATCTTGTGACAATGCATTTTTTGAAGGCAATAGCATTAGATCACAAAACTACGATAAAACTTCGGATAACCATGAAATGTTCCTTCTCATGTTGAGGTGTATCAATTTGACATTAAATATCCGATATTTAGGGGTGTTTGGTTAGGCCTACTTTTGCCTTTTTGGACATTTGCTTATAAGCAAAAAAAAACATCTAAATAGGTGGATTTTGAGTGGATATTGTTGCAGACTGGCAAGTGGTAACATTCTCTTTCTTTCACCTGATTACAGTTCATTGATGAGAATGCTGAAGAAAACGATTCCAACTCGGACGATGATGATGATGATGATGATGATGTTGATTCAACATCAGAACGAGAAAGTGAAGTTGGTGATACTGTGTCTGTTAAAACCAATTTCTTAAGAATAGCAGACCAGGTATTGATCTGCGTGCTGAATATTTTCTGAGTTGAACGTGTCTCCCAAGCTTTGTCCACAATCACCAAGCTATCCAGCAGTTTCAGTGTTCCCAAGTTATCAGTTTTTAAAATATACTTTGGGGGACATTTTTCAGGATTCTGCCTGTGTTCCTGATCTTGTCGGGGTGGACTCAAACGCACCTGAAACTCTTTCCGACGAGGTTAGTAATATATATTCATCTGAATGGCTAGGCAAACTTCTCCCTGGATATTTGCTTACGCCGGGTTTACCTTGCAGCATGCGACAAGCACAAGTCCCAGCGGTGAGAACGAATCGACAAATCCAATCGCCGGGATGCTACCGAGTCAGGAAGCGACGAGGACGGGTCGTCAGGAGAGGACACCGAGGATGAAGATGACGCCATTCTCACAAGGCAGATGAACAAGCAGAGGAAAAGGGCGATGGCGGCCGCCCTTGGGCGGAGAAGGCCTCTCACCTCGAGGAACGCTTACAAGGACAAGGGGAAGGGCACCATGAATTCCAAGATCCAGAAGCAAGCATGCCAGTGGTGAATGGTTTGTTCCTGGCAGTAAGTCTTACAATGAGTCTTGCTGTACTGAGTTGTTTACAGTATGAGCATTACGCGTATGTACGTGGAAAACAATGTAACACTTACTACACAGTATCTTGTATCATCAGCTCAGTAACATTTCTGGTAATGAACTAAAGCAAATTTGCCCGTTCTTTCCCCATAGCCTGAACTAAGTCTGATATGTGCAATATCTTACTTGTGAGATACAAGGACTTTGCTTTTCTCCCTGGATCTTGTACGGCCCTTGTGTTGTCGATCTGGCTGTGCCACCACCGGCGATTGCCATCCTCGGACTCTTTCCTCCTCTTGTTGAATGTCTTTTCGCCATAGCCTGAATGAGAATACTGGACATATTCTTACCATCTAGCTCAGTATCATAGAATCTTGGCCAATACCATTTGGACATGGTTCGACTTCTTAGATCCTGCATGTCCAATGGATTTATAAGATATGCATCTATAAGATTAAGTTGTTTCGGAAGCAGTGATATCTATTTGATCACTAATTAATTCATTGCACCAAAATATGCAGCAACAACCGAGATTCGTATACCATTTCCTGCACCATTTTTCTGAAGTGCGTCCTCCCAGCATTTCCATTGACTGAATCATTTATGTTTGTTGACGAAGAAAAAATGGCTAAAGTAGTATATAACATAAAGATCATATGGGAACGTCAGGTCAATAAATCTTAGTGCACCCAGAATCTTAACAATTCAGTCAACCAGATCAAGAAAAAGCAAGGTCGTACAAGAATGGAACATCGGAAAGGTAATGTCAGTAAGCTAGCACTTGACAAAAATGTATTTCAGTAGTGCTTCTGAATGATTCTGCTTCTTCAAGCAATATCATTTTGTTTCAATATGCTATCTGAGCTTCTGCTCTTCAAAACCACTATCTCTACGAAACATTTACACATCAAATCTAGTTTGTCGGTGGAACTTCCGTGTCAGTGTCAGGATACTATCTTATCTTACAGGCTAATTTTCTGAGTTGTTGCAATGTTTGCCTTTTAGCCATGTACTGTTCGTACTCCCCTTGGAGGGTCTTGCTACTGGTTGCCAATGCAACTGCAAAGGGGAAGATCAGACAGAGCATGGATTCCCCCTTTGCTCTGTCTGAATTACTAGGCAGTCGAAAAGAGAAGAGTTTAGCACGTTCGTTATGCAAAACCAGACTTTAGCGTCGACAGATGCATGCGTCGATAGTGCATGTTCCATTCTGACACGGGCTTTGCTGACGCCAAGTCTTGTTCAGGGATAATAATGTATTAATCATCGTAACCAGCATGACAGCAGGTATGATCGAGCACTGTACTGATTAAGCATATCGAGCACCAACGGCACTGTGGTTGCAGTTAAACAAAACATGCTGTTTTTTGCCAGGGTTCGACCACATGGCCCCGCACTGTGGCACGACGGCCTTTCCCGTTCCGGACATGCTCCCGGCGATGGGAGCTTAACGAAGCAAGCGGCCCACGGTGACCCGGGATTATCCTAAACATCAATCAAGTGTTATCTACATTCTAGAGTCCTAGACTCCTAGTACCTGAATGCAACTATGCAACTACTTTGCATTGTTATACGCCCTAATCAGGATTTTAAAACTCCTGTTCGGTGGCATCAAACCACTGCATGATCCCGGTGCCTGCATGGGCGCGTGTTCTTTAATCCTTGCTACGTGATGTCCTTTCATGAATCGCTAGAACAAGATTGCAGATAGAATATTCTAATAACTCGTGGAATCTGGATTTTGTTAGCAAAGATGTGTGGTGTGGTGTGGTGTAGTCTGTTATTGCCAATTGCGAAGTTATCTGGGATTGTTGGCTTGTATAAATACTTGGAGCCACATGATCGGGGGTTAGGGTTAGTGGTGCAAGCTAACACGACAGGAGCTGTTAGCCTGTTAGCCAATCTTTGGTCGTGGTATTACTTCAAGCTAACCTGTTATTTACCCCAAGTTCTTCGTACACCACGGTGTTGCTGGCGATAAGAAGCATTTGTTCAGGAAGTATACATTATCGCTGTCCGTTGAGCAGCAAAGCAGGGCTATCTGCCTGCCAGGGAGGACAGCAAAGAAGAAAAGGAAATCAGCAACCGTGGAGTTTTTATTTTGTTCCACTTGATCAGACACGTACGCCGACACATGTCGCCACTGACCGCGTCCGTCTTGATTCCTTGAAAAGAACAGTCTCTCGGTAGCACCTGTCAGAAATGCATATGGATACAAGGACGACCGGAGCTGATAAGATTGATCACTCAGTAGCACCACCATTACCATATGATGGGGCTAAATCTCAACCACTGTTGCACTAGTGCACTCCACACTCATCATCCGGCCAGGCTCTAGCACAATGTTTTGAGTAACTGGCTGTTTTCATCCAACTTTCTTGGTGAAAGTGAGACCAAGGGATCAGTGGAAAGAGTGGCTAGGTAACATCTATTCTTCTTCTTCTTCTTCTTCTTCTTCTTCTTCTTCTTCACAAGAGAGGTACGTTGAAGACTTGAAGGTGAAGTTAACATCATGTCATAACCTGACGGTTACAAAAGTTGTCTAAATTAACGTGTCTTTGGCAGGGAGCAGCCATGCGCTAAACGTGGCCAAACCTGTCGGGATCGTACGCGCAAATGTTCCCTATTTATTTGCAAACTAGAACACACAAAAATCTAGTTGGGGTTCTCTAGAAGCTAGCGTGACGGCCAACAAGAACACAAAACCGGATGACGCTAACAAGTGCATCATCTCTAACCCCTTTCTTGGAGTGCATTCATCACTACATCCTTATCCGTCTATCCTCACCATCCCTTGCAGTTGCAGGCAGCATGGGCCTCACTGTTCCATCAAGTGAAATGAAATCCTTGTATTCTCATCACCTCTACTGCAAGGTGGTATGAGCCATGTGACCGACAGGCAATGTCCAAAGACTCTTCGATGCTTCAGTCTCAAACTCCCCCAATTAAGGGAGAGGATCATGCATGTTGGCAGAAAAAATTGACTCCTTAACTGTCTTGATCACAGTAATGTGATGGGATGCATTTTTTTATTCTTTAGCAAAGTCTTACAGTTAAAACCTAGCCACCAAAACAGATAATCTGGTCTCTAATAAGTTGCCAATCCATGTCTGCAGTCTGCACCCGTTTTCTCTCTTGTCATCAGTTAGCAAATTCGATTACCTCGTAGTATTGGATCTTGTCATTCTTGTGGCTTTAGTTTATGTTGGTTTCTAAGCTCAAAGGAAATGATAAGTCAGCATTGCAGGAACGGGTGAGGAACAAACAGTGATCAAGTGGAGACGAAATATCTGATCTTGAGCAAGACAACAACACATTGCGTCGGCTAATGTTCACGTTGAGAGGCTAGTGAATCGTTAACCGATGAAGAAGATGAGTCGGGACAAAGATCAGAGAGATTAGAACCCTCGCTCCATTCCCGGCTTGTTTAATTAGCTACAATCCTCCTCTCTCGAAAGTACAAAATTACGAAAAATTTGTCTTTCAAAAAAAAGAAAGTACAAAATTAATGTGGTGGGGATTAGCAAGCAGATCAAGGTGCAGAGTGCGTAGCTTGTCTCCTCCCATGGCTACCGCTTCTGCTACTGCTGCTGTTGGGAATGCTGCTCCTCAGTCTGCGGCTGCCTCCTGCCGTGGTGGTGCTTGTTGTTGTGCATCCAGACCTTGAAGACCTGCCGCCGGACCCCGGCGAGCGCGCAGTATTGCTCCACCAGAGCCTCGTCCTGCCTCTGCATCCGCCACCCCACCCGCTCCGCCAGCGCCAACATCTGCTCCTTCTGCTCAGCCGTGAAGCGCGTCCGGAACCGCTTCCGCCCCTGCACCGCCGCCGACGTCGAGGGCGGGCCAGGTCCACGCTCCTCGCTGGAAGACTCGGTCGTCACGCCGCCGCTTGGCGTGTGCTGCTGCTGGTGATGGCGCAAATAGGGCGGCGGCTCGTGCGGGTAGCTGGCGGCGTAGGGGTGCGCCGGCGGCATGAGGAACGGCACGCGCGGTGTCGTCGGCGTCGGCGCGGGGAGGAGGGGGAAGCCGTGGTGCTGATGATGATGCTGCCCGTCGTCCTTGCGGTGGAAGCTGCGATGGCACCCGCAGGCCGCGCACCTGAGCGCGTGCGCGCCGTCGTGTTCGTCGTCACCGGGGGACACTGGCATGAACTCCCCGCAGCCGTCCACGACGTGCCCGCCGTGCGCCGCCGCGTGGTTGCGCAGGCACTCGTGGTACCTCGCCTCGCTCCCCGCCGCCCCGTTCCCGGCGGATGAGAAGGAGGCGCCCTGCGGCGCGGAGCCGACGCCCATCTCGCCGGAGTGCCCCTGGCCCCTGGACTCCATCACTGCATGCCTGGCCTCGCCACCGCCGGCAGGGGACCGGGACGGGCTCGAGCACGAGCACGAGCGGCTGGCGTAGCTAGCGCAGCATAGCTTTGACTCGCTACCGCCAGGTGCAGCTAAGCTACTTGGCACTTTCTGGTTTTGTAGGCTTGTAGGAAAGGTAATGGTGGGGGACGGGGAGGAGGAGCGGCTGTGCTGTGAGTGGGCTGCAGCATGGGGACACTGGCTGTTCGGGAATGGTACTTTTGTTTCCGGCCGGCGCGACGGACGGAGGTGGTGATGGTGGAGCGACCGACAGCGCTGCAGCCCGGCCCCAGCCTTCAGAATTTGGACGTCTACATACTGAGATGAGTTTCATTTATGTGTTTGATAAAATTCAGCTGCCTCCCGCGTACGCTCGCGCCACAACTGTTCCAGCTCAAAGCGTGCGTGTTGTGTGGATAGTTCATAGGTCTAGGTTCGTGAGTGTGGTGTGGTGTGTGTGTGGTGTGAGTGTGTGCGCAAGTTCAAACGAGAGGCCTAAAAAAATATTTCGTGCTCCCGAGTTTCAATGATCTGTTTACTTTAAAAAATTCAAAAGTCCAATTTAAATGTTTAAAAAATCTGAAAGTAATCATGATTGTTCTCAATGTTGTCTCCCACAAACGTGTAAAATTTCGATTTTAAATACTTTATATTTTGAGCTATACAAAAAGACAAATGAAGTCTAGTGAACAATGCACATTTTCAAATGTTTAGATTTATAATTTCTGGATAGTCAATAATAAAGATAATTTCACGTTGCGATTTTACATGCTTATAAGATACGTCATTTTCTACATCTGAACCTTTTTATCCATAACTTTTTTAAACTTAATTTTTTTTTAGAAACATCAGGATCACTAGACCTCTGGAGCCAAAGTTACTTTCCGGTAGAACTTCGGACGTCTACGATGGTTCGATTTTTAGTCTCACCAGGCAGAATAATCGTTTAGTTGGACTAGAGGTAAGAAAGCGCCCGTGGCTCCCGAGCTCACTCGCACTCGATTTAGAAAGGTTGAAAACCATATTTATAGGTCTAAAAAAAATCTGAAACTTGATATACAAATACATACACACATTATGTATGTACGCCAGAAGTTCTATAAAAAAAACTTTGTATTTTAGACTTAAAAAATGAGAAATTTCGGGAATTTTTTTCCTTTTATTGTTCACTTTTTTGTTAATTTTCTATTGTTTTGAATACGATTTTTACACCGCAAATTTGCATATATACATGGAAAACATATGTATGTAACCACCGAAAAAGATTTAATTTTTGAAAGTCAAAATTAATTCTCTTTATATTTTTTTTGCGCCCGGACACACTGGTGCTTGGGTGCTACAAATCTGAGTTCGAGAATAGACAATTTTATACTATCGTAGAGTATCTCGGAACATATTACCTAATCAGAAAAATATACGGTTTTCTAATTATCAGTCAAATGAGAATTAAGTTAGATCTCATTCCACTCCGAGATAATTGGACTGAATCTTGATTCTCGCATCCTATAAGTTATAACTGAGAATTTTTAAATTGCAAGCGGATATGTGTCATGCCTTGATTAATGAACATACAATCCCTCTAATTCGATCTGACTACATCTGGCATCGTTGTGATGCAGAGGTTGGGGCTACGTCCCCTATTTCAAACAAAAAAAGCATATAGTAAAAAAAGGTTCATGTAGTGCAAAATTGTCTGATAACTCGAGTGGCGGAGCTAGACGAGATTCCATGGAGAGGGGGGCTCCTTCCGCATGCGCATGACAGACTGGCTGGGTGGGGGGAAGGGGCAATTACCCATATTTTTACCTATGTAGACCTTGATTATGCTGGGTATTTAAGCTAAAAAATTAGGGGCGGTGGCCCCCCTGAATTCTACATAGCTCCGCCAGTGGTGATAACATTATTTCAAGAGAATTTTGCTAATTCTTGGTCAAATGAGAACTAGCCACACCCAAAATATGACTCTACAATATTCATGACCCTTTAAATCCGGGGCACGCCTTTTTTAGAGAATTCAGCAACTACTTCATATAATTCTTTGATTCACGTAGGCTTATTTCGGCCTATGGGCGAGCTCAAGGCCTTAAGACCGAGGCTTATTTCCACATTGGAGACGCCCTAAGAGATGCATACGAGTTGCTAGAAGTTTTCTACAGTATAGGATCAAGGACTTGTGAAGATCAATACGGACGGGGCAATTAATTCTGATACCGGCACAGCTGGGGCTGGTGGTGTTGCACGTTCAGTTAACTCTCTCTTGGGCGCATGGTGCAAACCCCATATGGGAGTGACAGGTCCGTTGATCGCCGAAGCTGAGTCCATGCCAGATGGAGTTGTCTTTGCTAAATTGAGAGGCTACTACTCGCAGTGATTATGGAAACTGACTGCCGGGACATAGTTAATCTTTGGAAATCTAGTCGCAACTCTCGCTCAGTTGTGGCTCTGATCCTCTTAGATATTGGAGAGCTGGCATCTGCTTTTACTTATTTCGATATTGTTCATGTTAGTAAATCAGCTAACCTATCGGCTCATCGTTGTGCTACGCTGATGGTAACCGATAGTTGACTTGACTCCGTACCCTCATTCCTGGTAACTAGCTAGCCTGTTGGCTGATTACCCACAGAGTGCTTTGTTTGAATAAAAGCTCTTGGTAATTTCAAAAAAAAAAGTTTACCGCAAAGCAAAGAATGTTTCGAGAAGTTTACATACGTGACAGGAATCTTGAAAAATTAATCAACCGTGAAAAAAAATACCGGTAGGTACGAAAACCGGTAAATTTTACGGGTTGTCAAATTCGTGTTACAACAAGACCCGTCAAAGAAACGATCTCGTGGGAAGACGGCGACTTCCGCTCACGAAGGCTGTGGCCATGGCGGGCACCCCGCTCTCCGAGGTCGCTGCACAGCTCTCCTCCATTGACCCCTCATCATCACCTGCCCCACGCGCCGACCCCTCGTCACCACCGTCGTCGTACAGTGCCTCGAAAACCACCGGGAACTTCCCGGCCATCAGCTTCTCCCTCGCCGCCCCGCGGCGCACCTTCCCCGACGTCGTCTTCGGCACCCCGCCGCTCTGGACCAGCACCACCCGCCCAACCCTCACACCTTCCGCCTCCCACACTGATCGCCTTATGCGGTCGCAGAGACCTCTGCGATCACCGCGAGCGCCGTCGACCTTCTGCAGCTCCGCGACGACGCACATTTGCTCGTGTGACGCAATCGCCGATGCGGTGAAAGCGGCGATGCAGCCGCCTCTCAGGCGGTCCGGCGCGCTGCCGAATGCCGCCGTCTCTATGTAGTGCGCGTGCACGCGGCGCGATTCGCCATCCTTCCGTAACACGACGACAACGTCGACGCTCCGGCCAACAATGTACAGGTACCGCTCCGCTCCCGTGACAACGCCACGGTCGCCCGTGCGAACGAAGCACGACGGCCCCGCCATCCCTGGCACCCTCGCACAAAACGCCTTGAGGCTCGCCGACGGATGCCCGAGGTACCCCGAAGCGTTGCTCGGCGACGATACCCACACCTCCCCCTCGACGCCGTCCGCCACCGGCTCGCCGCTCTCCTCGTCCACGACGGCAATCTCGATCTCCGGCACCTCGCGGGGCGCCACGCACGAAGAAGACAGCCTCGCCGACGGCAGGAGCTTCTTGTACGAGGGGAGGTCGTCCCCGAGCCTGCTGGTGCTCCGCCACGCCGTGGACACGAACGTGCAGTTCTCGGCGAGGCCGTACGATGGCGAGACGCACCCCGCGCGCAGCCCGTCGCGGCTGAACTCCGCCAAGAACTCGTCCACGCACGCCTTGTAAATTGGCTCGTTTATCAGGATCAGGTTCCGCATGCTGCCGAGCTGTACCGGTCGCTCTCTTCCGTGCGCCAACGCTGAGCGCCGGCCGCCTCGTTTAAGAACTAGCGGCAGCGCGAACGACGGCACAGGCGTGCACGTCGCCCTGAACTCGGAGATGAGCTCTAGCCAGAGGTGCGGGCGCCGGAGGAATGCGTCCGGGGAGGCGAGCACGCAGGTGGCGCCGGCGACGACGGTGAGGAGGATGAACATGAGGCCGCAGTCGTGGTACTGCGGCAGCCACGACACGATCACGCTGGCGGGGCCCAGGTCGTAGGCCCTCCTCGCGACCCGCACGTTGTGAGCCGCCGAGCCCGCGGTGACCACCACGGGTTTCGGGACGCCCGTCGCGCCGGACGTGTACTGGATCAGATACGCGTCGTCCGGCCCGCAGCCCGTGCGCCCTGCCATGGCGACCGGCGCACCAGCTTCTACGCCTTCCTCCAGTTCCTCGACGGACAGCCAGCGCAGGCCTCTCAGCGCGCCGGCGATCCTGCCAGACGCGCCGGCGACGGAGGCAATGTATCGCGCGTCGGCCACGGCGGCGCTCGGCCTCGTCTGCGACACGGCGCGCAGGAGGTGCGCGTGCGCCGGTCCGGGCCTGGACGGGTCGGGCGGAATGACGGGCACCGCCGTGAGCCCCGCGCGCTGGCACGCGAAGAGGAGCTTGACGAGGCGGAGGCCCGGGGAGGCGAGCACGAGCACGGTGTCGCCTCGTTGGAGTGTGCCTAGGAGCCCTGACGCCATGCGCTCCACTGCGGCGTCGAGCTGGGAGTACGTCAGTGCGCTGTACGTCTTGGCGCCGGTGGCCGCGTCGTCGTCGTCGGCCCAGACGAATGCCGGCTTGGCGCCGAACGCCGGCAGCCTGGCCCACACGGGCAGGTATCGGTGCACCACCGGCTGGTCCGGGTAGCACGGGTCGTAGTTCTCGGTCGCCATGGCCCTCCCGTGCTAGCTTCTGCTAGCTAGCTAAACCTGAATCTTTCTGCACTCTGCAGTGTCGACCCTCGCTCAGCTGTAATAAACTCATGCAGCAAGGCAATGCTATTTATAGTGGCGCCATTGCAACACAATCATCTGCTCGTCGTTGTCGATGGTCGCGCGCAGAGGATAAAGGCGAGGCGGCGATCGGAGCCGCGGAAAACAAGGAGGCGAGACCAAGATGCTTGTTGTCACCTCCTTGGGTGCATCCCGGCAATGGCGGATAACTGAGAGCATATGCCGTGCTAGCTGCTTATTTTTGCCGCGCTTTAACAGTCTCATGATCGAGACCTCCACCGATCCTACTCATCAGTGAGGGATGTCGATCTCTGTCATGCCCAAAAAAAATTTATGTATCATCCGTTGATGCCGAGGAAGCTGGAGAATGGCCCAGGGAATTTGGCATCTGCACGGGTATATTCAGGCAATCGCAGTCGCAGAAACGCATTCTTTTCCGGTATGTTCACCCCCTGGCAGTCACAGAAATGTATTTTTTGGGAAGAGGAAGGCGGCGGTGGTGTCGTCGGTCCGAGCCCGAGCTCACCTGAGAGCGGCAGTCCGGCGTGCCGCAAGGAGGAGGAGCAGCAGAAAGCTACCAAGATCAGGCCAAGCATTTCTCCAGCTGGAAATAGAGGATTATGTCTCTGCCCCCAGCTGTCAAGGGAGGAGAACGTCAAAAAGGAGTGGTTTTTTTTTTAGACGGAAGACTCGAGCAGAGTCCAGCTTTAAATTAATAAAGCCATCCGGCCAAGGTCCAAACAACACACATGAAACACAAACAGTGGTCACAAGGGACCCAATGTAGCACTAGGTAGCACGCAGGCTGCATAAATGTACTCTCACCCAAGAGAGTCGATAACAAGAGACAGACAACAACACCACTGAAAGGAAGGATAAATCAAACATGGCGGTCCCTAGTAGTGTTGTGAAGCTCGCGGATGCGGCGAATCGCAAGCTCCACCGCGCCCCGGTCCTGTCTCCTAGCCACTGGCTTCCACACCTGCATATACATAGCGAGTTTGTAAAGACAGTCAGCCGGCTGGGAGGGGAGCACCCCTTCCATCGCTAATTTGTTCCTTATGTTCCACAGAGTCCACAACAGGGAGGCACAGCCAATCCATAACACTCTACGGTCCTGACCCCTATAGCCCTGGAGAAGTCTAAACATCTCTGCAAAACACGAGGGGTTCCAAGTGCAGAGCAACAGTTCCCTAACTGCGCTCCAAAGGAACTTGGCTAAAGCGCAACCAAAAAAGATGTGGTTTGTGTCCTCGAACTGCCCGCACAAAGCGCAAAGGCCATTCGAAGGACCTCTCCTCCGGACGATGTTGTCACAGGAAGGCAACCGCTTTCGGGCTAGTTGCCAGAGGAAAACCCTAATCTTGAGACACAGTTTGCTATACAGGGATTTCACTGAGAATTTCCGAGACGGTTCAAGGTGCCAAGAAAAGGAATCCTGGCCCTCACACAGCTGTGTGTCCCCGACAATCCTCAGTAGCTCCTGCCATTCCGCGATCTCGGGTTGCCCAAGCGTTCGACGGAAGGGAATTACCCAATCCCCAGACGGGAAGGCTCCGGCAACGGAGATCCCTGGCTGAGTGGCTATAAGGAAGAGGTTGGGGAAGCGGGACCTGAGCGGCCCCGTCCCTACCCACCAATCGAGCCAAAATCTCGTCAAACGACCGTTATTGACCCCGTGCTTGGCCCCCAAACCAATGAGGTCCTTAACTTTCTAGAGAGAGTTCCAGAATTGGGAACCCGGGCCGTGTGAGTCGACCAACAGGTCTTTGTGTCGCATGTACTTATTGCGAATGATGTCGGCCCAGAGCCCCTGCTCACCGCACATCAGCTTCCAAACCCACTTCACCATAAGGCAAATGTTCATGAGTCTGGAGTCCATAATCCCAAGGCCCCCCATGGCCTTCGGTTGGCAAACCGCCGACCACCGAACCCAGTGGTACTTGCGCTTTTTCTCACCTTCCCAGAAGAAACGGGATCTGTGTTTGTCAAGCGTCGTGTGTACTCCCTCTCCCAAGAGGCACACTCCCATCGCGTGGAGGGGAAGGTTTGGCAGACACGCATCGGTAAGCGTGAGCCTAGCCGCCGAGGACATGAGTTTCCCCATCCACGGGTCTGCACATTTACCGACTCGACTCGTCAGGGGACCCCAGTCCCTTGCACAGAGAGCTCGATCGCTCACCGGCAGGCCGAGATAGGTAAAGGGGAATGACCCCCGCTTGCAGTTGAACATGTTGGCAATCCGCAACTGTTCTTCTGCATCGACCCCCAAGACCAACACCTCACTCTTGTGGAAGTTGATCCTCAGCCCGGACAGGTTCTCAAAGCACATAAGAATGAACTTGAGATTGGCAATGGCCAGGTCCTCGGGCTGGATCATGATGATCGTGTCATCCGCGTATTGGAGATGCGACACCCCCCCCCCCCCCCCAGGGATGAGGTGGGGGATCAGCCCATGAATATGCGCAGCCGCACTAGCTGAGTCAAGGATAGCCGCCAATGCCTCGACGACATAGTCCAAAAGGATTGGCGAGAGGGGATCTCCCTGGCGAACTCCTCGGCCGTTCCGGAAGAAGTTGCCCATTTCACCATTAATGGTGATTGCCGTCTGGCCACCCGACACCAGGCTCATGGCCCTATGAACCCAGCCGGGGTCGAAGCCTGCCCGGAGAAGAACCTCCCGGAGGAAGCACCAGTTCACCCGGTCATAGGCTTTCTCGAAGTCTAGTTTCAGGAAAACTCCCCTGAGCTTCCTGGACTTCGTTTCGTGCACAATCGCACTAAGAGATACCACGCCCTCATGTATATGCCTCCCCTTTATGAACGCAGACTGGGTCCTGCGGATCGTCCGGTGGGCAATCAGGGCCAGGCGGATGGCATAGGCCTTGGCCACAAACTTAAAGACAACATTAATAAGCGCAATCGGCCTAAACTGTCTAATGTCCTCTGCCCCGGGGACTTTGGGGATGAGGGTAAGAACCCCAAAGTTCAGACGCGCGATGTCAACCCTCCCTATGGCAAAATCGTTCGCGATGGCTAGGATGAAAGGCCGCACCAAGGTCCAGAATCGCTTGAAAAAGCAGACTGGAAGTCCATCCGGACCCGGTGCAGTATCCACCTTCATGCTGGCCAGGACCTCATCCATCTCATGCTCCGAGAAAGAGAGCATAAGACCGTCGTTCTCCTCCTCTGAGACACGAGGGCGTGTGTCCCAAAGAGAGGGGGCAAGGGTGAACATGGAGTCCTCCCCAGGCGCCCCCATCAACGCACGGTAGAAGTCATAGATGTGTGCCTGAAGCGCCCCTTTCTCCGAGATGATCCCCTGATCAGTCGAGAGGTGCGAGATCGCACACTTTCTCCTACGACCGTTAGCGATCGCATGGAAATAGGCGGTATTCGCATCCCCCTTCAGGAGCCAGTTGAGTCGGCTCCGCTGGTGCCAGTACTCTTCCTCCACTTTGGCAAAGTGGGTAAGTTGGTCCTCAAGGTGGTATCGAAGCGCCCACCCCTCGTCATCGAGTCCTGAAGCGTCCGCTCTCAGGTCCAGAGTACGGATTTGTGACAGCAACGCCTCCTTAGCGTCTCTATCCTCCTTCCCCAAATTGGCCCCCCAGCCTTTGAGGAATTGGCGGAGATTGCCCGACACATCCTGCCAGGCCGAGATGGAATCCCTAAAAGGACCACCCTCAGCAATCGCCTCGCCCCATCTCTGGAGGACCAGGTCCCCAAACTCCGGTCGCTCTAGCCAGCTCTTCTCGAAGAAGAACCGGTTGCTCCTTTTCCTAGCCTCGTCCCCGGAGCTGTGAATAAGGGCAGAGTGGTCGGACCCAATGATGGGTTCGGCCACTAGAGAACATAGTGAAAAAAGAGTCTCCCACTCTGTGGACATCAGCACCCGGTCCAACACACATCGGACCGGGTTGAGCTGTCTATTCGTCCACGTGTATCTGGCTCCGCCCCTGCGGATCTCTCTCAGGGCCAAGTTTGCAATGCAATCATTGAAACGGTGGACCCTGGGCCAGTTTATGTTGTCATTATTTTTGTCCTCTGATCCCCTGATCAGGTTAAAATCTCCTCCAATCACCAGAGGGAATGGACATGCCGATACCGCTGCTGATAGTTCCATAAGGAAGGCCTCAGAACGCCGGTGATCCGCAGGCCCATAGACAACGAACATGGACCAACTCTGAGTGGTGTCTAGCTGGAACACATCTGCTCGAATAAAGAAGGAGCCATGGTGCCAGCCTTTCACCTCAAAGGCATCTTCGTTCACTCCTAAGAGCATGCCCCCGGAATGACCAATCGCCGGCACCGAGTGCCACGCGAATCGTCCACGGGGGTCAATACTAAGGAGTTTAGCCGAAGAGAAAGCTGGTTTAATCGTCTCCTGGAGACCGATAAAATCCAGCTGTTCTCGGGACATTAGCTCGCGAATCTGGGTTCGTCGTCCCGGCCGACCGAACCTGCGGATGTTGTAGAAACCGGCCCGCATTACGCGGCCTGTCTCTTCCTCCGCCCCCGGCGGGAACCCTCCACAATACCGCGGGAAGACTTGGGAGACCCAAGCCCCACCGGGACACACTCCTCCTTCCTACCTCGTCGACAGTCGGAGGGTCGGTCACTGCCGACGCAGCGGCCGCCTCTTTCTGAAGCGTCGCTTCCGCAAGCGACGCCTGTGCCAACTCCTTGGCACGAATCAACGACAGCACCTCCCCCGGCACCCCCGACTCGATAGTAAAGGCTAACCCCACGTCGTGAAGCACCGACTCTAAATGTGAATCAGGAAGGTCTTGGAGAATAGTGAAGGAGTTTTTACCTTGGGGCTCGAGGTTCTTGGCCGCCGCACGGAGCTGCGCCCGCTCCGCCACCGGCAACTTTCTGAGGAGTGGTTTTACAAATGTACCGTAACTTCAAGCCATTTCTGTACATTTCTTGCAAAAAATTAACAGCTGCTGCCCAAGAGGTTTATCGAGTTTAAAGTTCCCCAGAGTTACCTCCCTTGCATCATAGATTGGTAATTGGAACAATTGACAGACAAAAGGTCAGATACTCTGTTGAACCGTTATACACTGGCCCATAAGGCCCAGCCCAAGTGAAGACCTAGAAGAGGTGAAGCCAGCACGTTGCTTGAAAAACCCTAACACAAGATACTCAAGCCAGCCGCCACAGCGAGGTGAGCTCAGCTCGGGACAACATGGTATCAGAGCGCGGGCTTCCGGCGGCAGCGGCCGCGGCGGTGGTGTAGTCGCCGGCAAGGCGGCGGGGTTCTTGCAGCAGCGCGGCGGCGGCGTGTGCAAGCTGTGTGCGTGCGAGAAGCAGCCGTGGAAGAGATGCGACCAAGGGAGAGGAGCTGGACGTGCTGCTACTGCTGCGTGCAGAGCTGTGAGCAAGGGAGAGCTGTACGTGCTGCTGTTGCTGCGTGCAACTCACTGCAAGGGAGAAGAGGGATTTGGTGGTGAGTACAGCTGGTCTGGGATTGAATAAAATTGTGTGTTGCTTATCTTCAAGCAGCGCAGATGGGTGACCAGAAAATTCTGGCTGAGGCTCTCGAGAAGCTCACCATGTTTCTCACCTTTGGAGGTTCGGCTGTTGGGGCCATCGTTCCTCAAGGGGAAGTGGTACAGAAGCTTGTGTTGCAGCCTACTGAGATCAAACTTGAGGGTAGTGCCAACTATTTGAGTTGGTCACGGAGGGCTCTACTGATTGTGGAGCAGAAGGACCTGGAAGGGTATGTGTTGGGCACAAATTATGCTCCAGAAGACAAAACCAACGCGGAGGGAAAGAAGTGGAAGGCTATCAATTCTTTGCTTGTTGGATGGCTGTTGAACTCGGTGGTGTCCTCTATTGCTAGCTCCGTGGAGGGACTAACCACAGCTGCAGAGATGTGGAAGACTTTGTCTACTCAGTACTCCGGAAAGGGCAATGTAATGCTCATTGCTCAGATTGATGGGAAGATTCATCGTCTTCGCCAAGCTGAAATGTCAGTGATGGCATATGTGGCAGAGCTGCAGGCTTTGTGGGCAGATTAGGACAATTGTGACCCTCTTGAACTCTATGATGCAGCCAGCGTCGAGTCGGGGCACAAGTGGATTGCACAGAGGCGTGTGCTGAAACTTTTAGATGGGCTCGACCGTCGTTTTGATGGTAGGAAGGCTTCCCTGATGCACCAAACCTCCCTGCCTACTATTGAAGAGACTATTGCAGCAATGAATCAAGAGGAAGTGCGTCTATCTCTTGATAAAGCAGATGAGAAGGTTGTGTCGACTCCGACGTTTGCAATTACTGAGCGTAGGGAGTGGAAAGACACCAGGGACTGTTTTACCTGTGGGGAGCGAGGTCACTTGAAGTGGAACTGTCCAACCGTGGCAGAGGCAGGGGATATTACAGAGGGGGAGGTAGCAGGACTTCTGGAGGCAGAGGTGGATACTCAGGGGTCAGAATGCTAGAGGCAGAGGTGGATATTCAGGATACTCAGGGGGTCAGAAGGCACACATGGCAGTTGAAGAGGACAATGGGACGTCAAAGGACACAAAAGTAGATGATGCTACCTATGGAGACTTTGCTCACTGGGCATCCACGAATGAAGGTAATTCTGAAAGGGCATCTCTTGCTGCTAATGAAATTGATACAGAATGGGTTTTAGACTCCGGTGCTTCTAAGCATGTTGGGGGTAAATTCTCTGTGTTTGAGTCTTACAATAAACATCCTCCTACTCACAAGGGTACCATTCAAACAGCTGATGGTACAAACAGCCTATTGCCGGGGTTGGCATAGTAAAGTGTACTCCCAACATCTCTCTATCCTCAGTTTTGCATGTGCCAGCGTTTCCTGTCAATTTGGCCTCTTTAAGTGCACTGATTGATCAAATTGACTGTAGTGTGATTTTTGACAAGTTCGGTTGCTTGATTCAGGAGCGACAGACGAGGCAGATGGTTGGGACTGGCACCAGGCGTAGGGGCTTTGGTACATGGACAAGGGCGTGCAACCGGATTTGGTGTATGCTGCAACCATGGAGGACAAGGAGAAGCACGCGATGATCCATCACTGTAGGATGGGGCATGTATCTTTCGATAAGATGAGTAGAATATTTCCTGATGTTATGTGTGGAATAAGCAAGGACAAGTTGTCATGTGATGCTTGCGAATATGCTAAACACACAAGAGCCTCGTATGTGAGTAAGGGGCTGAGGAGTATATCTCCTTTTATGCTTATTCATTCAGATGTATGGACATGTCCAGTGGTGTCAGTTAATGGAATGAAGTATTTTGTTACCTTCATCGACTGCTATTCTCGTATGACGTGGGTTTACTTGATGCGCCATAAGGATGAGGTTTTTAACTGTTTTCAGAACTTTCATGCGTATGTGAAGAATCAGTTTCAGGTGCAGGTGCAGGTGATCAGGACTGACAATGGCACGAGTATGTGAACACAACTTTGGGGCCTTCTTGTCTGCCCAGGGAATTCTTCATCAAACATCTGCCCAGATACCCTCCCCAAAACGGTGTGGTGGAGCGCAAGAATCGCCATGTTTTGGAAGTAGCTCGCTCGTTGATGTACACGATGAATGTTCCAAATTCTTGTGGAGTGAAGCAGTCATGACAGCCACATACTTGATCAACCGAACCCCTTCCAGGATACTAGGTATGAAATCCCCATGTGAGTTGTTGTTTGGAGAAAATAAGTTTGTCGTCCCTCCAAAGTTATTTGGAAGTACCTGTTTTGTTCGGGATCATAGGCCATCTATTGGGAAGTTAGACCCACGGGCACTGAAATGTGTGTTTATGGGTTATTCATCGAGTCAGCAAGGGTATAAGTGTTGGAGCCCCTCTGCAAAATGCATGTTTGTGAGTATGGATGTCACCTTCAGGGAATCTGAGCCATTCTATGGTGAACCGACTGATCTGAGTCTGTTATTTGCAGAACTTGACCACCTACACTCTGTGCAAGATGGTCATGAGGGGGAGAAGGTTGTATCATGTACTCAGGGTGATTGTGTGGGTACTAACTCTGATGATGATGTGCAGGCTCAGGTTCAGCCAACAGTGGGTACTATTCAAATTGGTTCTCTCCAGGTTCCTGTTCCTGTTCGAGATCGTTGGCCGCCGAATCTCCGTGTGTACTCTAGACAGCAGCCACATGTGCAGGGGAGCATCAAGGAAGTGATACGAGCTCATCTGACACTGCGGGACAGCAGGCACATGTGCAGGGGGAGCAGCAAGGCAGTGATGCTAACTCATGTGACACTCTGGATCTTCCTATTGCCTTGAGGAAAGAACCACGAGCTAAGGCAGGAAGGCCTCCTGAAAAATACAGGGATGAGCAGGATAATATAGTGGCAAAGAAGGCACTACAAACTATTCGGGATGACCATGATATTGGAAATTTTGTGTCTTATGAGGCTTTGTCTCCCTCCTACAGAGCGTTTGTTGCCTCTCTACAAACTGTGTCAACACCGAAGGATTGGAAGGCTGCAAAGCAAGATCCAAAGTGGCGTGATGCAATGATAGAAGAGTTGGAAGCACTGAAGAACAACAAGACGTGGGTGCTAACCACATTGCCAGCAGAAAAGAAAGCTGTGAGCTGTAAGTGGGTCTATACCGTGAAGCAGAATCATGAGGGGAAGGTAGAACGGTATAAGACCAGATTAGTCGCTAGCGGGTTTAGTCAAACTTATGGAATTGACTATGATGAGACGTTTGCTCCAGTGGCAAAGATGAACACAGTAAGGATATTGGTTTCATGTGCTGCTAACTTTGGGTGGAAGCTGCATCAATTAGATGTCAAGAATGCTTTCTTGCATGGTAATTTGCAGGAAGAAGTGTACATGGAGATACCACCTGGTTTTGGTACCTCAGAGACCATGGGAAAGGTATGCAGGCTGAAGAAAGCCTTGTATGGACTAAAGCAATCGCCGAGGGCATGGTTTGATAGGTTCGAACGTGCTGTTTATGGTATGGGGTATGGTCAATGCAATGGTGATCACACGGTGTTCTACAAACACTGTGATCGGAAAATCACCATTCTTTCAGTTTATGTGGATAACATTATCATCACTGGAGATGATCAGGAAGAAATAAAGAGACTGAAGGGGTGTTTGAGAAAGGAGTTTGAGGTAGAAGATTTGGGCAACCTAAAATACTTTCTTGGCATTGAAGTGGCTCGGACAGAGAAGGGAATATCTATGTGCCAACACAAATACACCCTAAATCTCTTGAGTGACATGGGCATGATGGGATGTCGTGCAGCCCTCACCCCGATTGAATAAAATCATCAAGTGACAGCACAATCAGGTGAACTAGTGAACAAGGAAGATTATCAGAAACTGGTTGGGAGGTTATTGTATTTGTGTCACACCAGGCCTGACATTACATATGCCGTGGGTGTTGTGAGCAGATACATGCATGAACCAAGAAGTGGACACCTTGATATAGTGCACAGAATCTTGAGTTATTTAAAGGGGACTCCGGGAAAAGGGTTATGGTTTGCAAAGAGTGGACCTCTTGAGGTGGATGGCTATAGTGACTCAGACTGGGCTGGTTGTCAAGACGACAGGAGATCAACATCAGGTTATTGTGTGTTTGTGGGCGGAAATTTGGTGTCTTGGAGAAGTAAGAAACAGACAGTTGTGTTTAGATCAACAGCAGAAGCTGAGTATAGAGCCCTATCTCAAGGGTTGAGTGAGATGCTCTGGGTGAAGCACATTCTGGGCGAGTTGAAACTTCTGAGGAAGGGGCCTTTGAGAGTTTGGTGTGACAATCAGTCAGCCATCAGTATTGCGAATAATCCAGTTCAACATGATAGAACAAAACATGTGGAAATTGATCGCTTCTGAGAAACTTGATGCTGGGATCATCAGCCTTACTCATGTTAGCTCTGGGTAACAGTTTGCAGATTGCTTGACAAAAAGATTAGGAACCAAGGATTGTAACATGGCATGTGACAAGATGGGATTGATAGATATCTACCACCCATCTTTACTGGCCCCAGCCCAAGTGAAGACCTAGAAGAGGTGAAGCCAGCACGTTGCTTGAAAAACCCTAACACAAGATACTCAAGCCAGCCGCCACAGCGAGGTGAGCTCAGCTCGGGACAACATACTCTATGTTCCGTGATCTTTCTTCATGATTTCAAGAGGGGCCGTGTATTCCTCCGTCCGTGTTACTGTTAACTGTCATTAGTTGTCAAGGTGTATCACATAGTACACTGAAATGACCATGATGATTACTAAAGCAACTTTGTCCTACTAATTAAAACACTTGACATCATAGATTGACTCCATGAGAAAACCTAGTGCCTTGCCCTTTCAAAATTCACACTATCAGCACAACAGAGTAAACTGCCTCAATCATTACCTGCACAAAGTTACACTTTATAAAAGTGAAGTGGTCAAAACCGTTACCCATTTCTTTTCTGTTGCATTATATAACATGTACAATTTTTGCTTACTACCCAAAAGTGCACTCTAAGAAATAGCATAAATCCCAAGATAAATGTTTTTCATCGTTTGCAAGACATAAATTCTGTACTTCTGAGTGATCTTTCCAACAAATACAGAAAATATGCAATCGGCAATCCATCACAAACCACATCTTCCATCAGGAGAATATGTTTTCTTGGCATTATGATACGGCCACCACCAAAAAATCTAAAATTATGAATTTGTAGGTATGGTTTTACAACGTTGGGAGGAAGCGGTTCAGGTCATTCTGCATTGACAGCTTGAGTACTGTATTTAGAAAAACTGCATTTGGGAGACTGTTATGTTTAAGACAACTACAATATTCAGAATACTGTACCGTATTAACTCAGCAGAAATTTCTGCTAACAAGCTCAACAGTTTATATCCAGTTAAACACCCAAAGTAATTCATATGGCATTGTCCAACTAACGGTAACTCACATGGTCGAAGGTTTCTTTGACAATTGATTCAACTAAATTCTGACCAATGTTCTGTTTCTCATATCAAAGCATATGGTCTCACCGAGTAATTCAATGAGGACATATTTTGTTAGCTCAACAAAACGTTTGTAAATTCTTCGATGGGCAATGTTAAAATTGTGCAAAGAACTGATAAGATTTCTATCACCAAGGAATCAACAGGAATACACGTAACATGCCCTTGGAATAGGCTCTTATATTTGTCATGCTGTAAATGAGTTATTACTAATAAACTACAAGCACACCGCAACTCAGTGTAGACTCTTCAATACCAGCAATGGGTTTTTGCATGGTCTAGAAAACGACTAACATTGAAACTCTTAACAGAACGAACGACACAAAGCCAACTGATTCAGACCCTTTAATACTATGAATGGTTGACAAAATTGCTATCCTTTCTTGTTTCTGTTACATTACATCATAGCCTGGACTCTTTCCTTTTACTATCTAAGAATGCACTTCTAAGACGATCTGGAAACATTGTACAAACATATCTTTGACTTCTGAGAAAGACAGATATTCTGTACCTCTGAATGACCGTTCCAACAAATAATATGCAATCGCCGTTCCCTCAGAAACCACATCTTCATTCCTCAAGAAACAAACCACATCTTCCATCAGCACAAATCTTCTCTTGGTTTTATACTTTTATAGTATGTCCACTACATTTAAGGACATTCTGTGTAGCGCTTACTGCAGTATGATAGCATTAAGCATATAGATATCAGTATCATGTGTACTACTGCAGTATTAATGGTGAATGGTTGGTGATTTGAGAGCATGGAGGTATCATGCAGAATACTCGGATACATCAGGCATTGTCTTTGAAAGGGTGTTCTCAGGTCCGTGACGGCGAAGATCTACCGAGTCCGAGTTACTATTGTCACCATCGACGAGGGTTCTCAAATATTATAGCCCATATGACTGAAGCAACTGGTTCATGTCATTCTTCATTGAAAACTTAAGTACTGTATTCGGAGAGTGTGCATTTGGGAGACTGTCATGTTTCTCATAATTGAAAATTTCAGACTACCATTCAGTATTGAGTCAACAGACATTTCTGCCAAGAAACTTAACAGTTTATCCAGTTAAACAACCGAAGTAAATCATCAACGAGAAGTATGGCATTGTCCAACTAATGATAGCCACACAACTAATGATAGCCACAAAGTCACAGGTTTATTTGGCAATTGATTCAACTAAACTGTGGCTAATGTTCTGTTCCTCATATCAATGCTAGCTCTAGCAAATGATGCTACACCATTTATGGTCTCCAAATACAAGCATACTTTGATTCCGATTAGCAATATTAAAATTATGCAAACAACTGATAACATTTTTATTACCAAGCAATCAACACGGGGATACAAGTAACAATGCCCTTAGAACAGGCTTCTTATGTTTGTCATGCTCTATATGAATTATTACAGATAAACTACAAGCATGCTGCAAATCCGGTGTAATAGTTTTTACATGGTCTAAAGAACGACTAACATCCAGGCTCTTAATAGAATGAAGAGACACCAAGCCAACTGACTACATAAGAAGTTGCTCCAGATCATCATTTCCAGTGCTGAACTCCTAAGCCCATGATACAGAACAACGATACACAACGGATTCAGATTGCAACCATCCATCTAAAACAAAGGGAACTAATGAGCAGGAGCGAGTGATACCGATTGATGAATTCAGCCCAATCCTGAAAGCATCTGAACCGGATCGATCATTCGGATGGGAGATGGTTGGTGTTGCTCCTGGTGCTGGTGCTGGTACTGATGTTGCTGCTGGAGGAGGAAGTCGTCACCAGGCGCAGGCAGTGCAGGTGGCATGACAGGCATGGCGGCGGGTGCAGTGTTCGTGTTCTTGGACTCGATGAGGCGCCACATGTACCACGCCGCCACGGAGCGGTACGGGCGCCACTGCTCGCAGAGGCTCTCCATCTGCGACGGTCGGGGCACATCCTCCAGCCCATACAGCATCTGCACGCCCTTGCGTACCCCGAGGTCCGCCGTGGGGAGCACGTCCGGGCGGGCCAGGGAGAAGATCATGAACATGTGGACGCTCCAGTTGCCGATGCCGCTGACCATGGTGAGCATGGCGGCGAGGGAGCGGTCGTCCATGCTGACGATGGAGGCGTCTGAGAGGATGCCCGTGACGTACTTGCGGGCGAGGTCGTGGAGGTAGGAGGCCTTGCGCGGGGACACCCCGATGTGGCGGAGCTGGTCGGCGGTGAGCGCGAGGACGGCTTCGGGGAGCACGCCGGGCTCGCCGCCGAGGAGCGCGATGAAGCGGGAGTAGACGGAGGCGGCGGCCTTGAAGGCGAGCTGCTGGTAGAGGATGGATCGGACGAGGGAGTGGAAGGGGCGGTGCGGGCAGTGGAACGCCGGCGGCTCGTGCGAGTCGATGACGGCGGCGAGGGACGGGTCGGCGGCCCGCAGGTGCCGGATGGCCGCGGCCACCTCGCCATCCGCCGACAGGGGGCGGCCCCGGACGGACAGCGCGAGGCGCGGCTTCTTGGGCGCGCTGGAGCCGCCGGACGAGCGGGGCTTCTTCTTGGGGAGGGATGCGGTGACGGCGAGGGAGGTGGATGCGGAGACGGCGGGCGTGGTGGCGACGGCGGAGGGCGGGGGCGACGGGGAGAGGGGATGGGGCTGAGGGAGGGATTGCTCGCCCATGGGCATGGAGGAAGAGGAAAAGGTGGGTTCTTTGACTTGGGTTGGGATTGGGGGTCGAGGGTGTTTGTGGTATTTCGGAGCTGCAACTTTTATTTTTTTTAGGTGTCTAGACGTGTCCAATATGGAATTGTTGGATCTCCCTTTTTCGAAATTGAATGGGGTGTTTTTCGCTAATTTTTTTTAAATAATACATTTTTTTACAGAAATTTGATAAATATTACGCATTTTGCATAAATTACACAAATAATACGGCCTCGGCCCAGGCTAAGCCGACAGGCACTAATCGGCCCAGGCCTGGCCGATAAGTGCCCTGATTAGTAGCTTATCGGCCAGGCCTGGGCCGATTAGTACTAATCGGTCAGGCCTAGGCCGACAGGTACTAATCGGCCCAGACTGGGCCGAGGCCGTATTATTTCTGAAATTTTGTGATTTTACGTAATATTTTTTGAATTTAATTAAAAAAACGTATTATTAAAAAAAAATTAGCGTGTTTTTCTCTCTTACGGAGTACGGAGTATTATTCTTCGAAACTGAATATATATGGATAACAATAGTATTCCCTCCCATATGTATTAATTGTTGTGTACTCCGTATATACATGTGATTCATCGACAATGAATAGGGGTCGGAGGGAGTACAACGATAGAGGAGTTTTGAATTCAGAATTCTTTCTCCAAACATTTGGGAGCCTTTCTAGATAGTGTACGAGTGATTCAAAAGCAATGGTTATTGATTATGTACAGCAAATAGTGAGAGTTTTGAATTTGGAATTCTTTCTCCAAAAATTTGGTAGACTTTCCAAGTAGTAGGAGTGGGTCACAAAGCAACGATGACATGCAGCGATGGACCTAGAAAGTTGTCGAGGGCTAGGAAAACATGTTTAAGATGTTGCTTTCCATAAAAATTTACCGCAACAAATCATAGAACCCAAGCCCTTGCAGGAACACAAGCTGGTGAGGCCGCCCAAGCTGGAGGGTTTTGGTAGAACCACCCATGGCAACTATGGTCGTTTAGGTAATCGACTCTTTGAATTCGTAACTGCCAGTGAAAATGGCTGGAATGCCTCTTAGCTATGAACATATTTTCCATATCTTCGTTTAATGTAAGATCCATGATTTATCCGATAGACACATGTTTTTGTTATAATCAAGAGAAAACAGGCCCAAAGATATAGGTGTTATTGTGTCTACATGATTAATATTGGACAATTGATACTAATAACAGTAATAATAATAGTAGTAAGAATAATATGACGTGTTCTTTGTTCGAGAAAAGCTCATGCTATTCATTAAGAAGAAGATCATCGATCCGGTTTATAAGGAATGTTAGACTGAAAACCCCACAAGCGTAGATAACAAAAACCGATAGAGAACCCAACACATATGACATTTGAAAGAAACCCACGTTACATGACAATACTATCATCTCCAGTGGTAACCAAAACCTCAATGTAACCCACTAATCTATAGACTAGTGCCGAGTCTAGGTATAATTGTTATCTCATTGATATTAATATGTTCATTTGTCCAAAATATATCTATAGACCGAAAAACCGACAACCTTGTGCAACACAAAATGAAACAATCATCTAATCAATGAGTTTGTCTTCCCCTTCACTGTAAGATCTTGCATTTTATTCACCAAAGCCATATTCTTCACAAAGAACATCAATTGCGATGATGGAGCTCGTTGCAACAAAAACAAATAACTTGGTAAGTGTGTCACTAGTCTCGTCGTTGACTTTGGCATTTGGATCCAACGGCCCTAATGGGGTGTGCACGTACTTCTTGAGCCACGGTAGTGTTGCTTATCGTTGTTGCCTTCTCCTGTAACTTCTTGTTCTACTTCCTTTTGTTGAGTGGGGTGTCAACTGAGTTAGATACACTCGAGCGACGTGTTGTTGGAGTGAAGAATTGGCGACATTACCTTCCTCGAGATTGAGGAAAGGAATGCCCTCAATGTTGACCCATCAGCCACACCAGAGACATCGGTAACCTCCACACTTGCTAAAAACACGTATGTTCTTTGCCACCATTTTTCGGCTTGAAGACATGACTCCACTAGTCCCTATTTTAGGTTCACCACCAAGTCTTCACTTGTTTCGCTATGGTTGCCTTCACAATATGAAGCATGTCCACCGTCTTTAGGACACCATGATATGTTGTCATCTCTTTGTATGGTTCATCTTTCTCCTTTGTCAATAACATGAGTTCCGAACGACCGCTCGTCAAGCCACCAGGTCTTCACTTGTTTCGTTGTGGTTGCCTTCACAATATGAAGCATGTCCGCCGTCTTTAGGACACCATGATTCGTTGTCATCTCTTTGTATGGTTCCTCTTCCTCCTTCGTCAATAACATGATACATGAGCTCCGAACGAACGCTCGTCTAGACTCGGTTTCCACGGGTTACATGTTGGCAACAACATCCATCACTTGCATTGTTGTAGCCCCTATCAGCTCCATCCAAGTTCCATCCCGGAACTTTCAAAGGGGTGTGCTCGACACAAATAATGCGATGTTTATTTGTGTTTTAAACATAACTATGAGCTAGGGACATTTCACCCTCTGTTCTTACACCTTAACCCCCTTCTTTTTGTTTCTATTCTCGCGATGTCACACACTTACTTCCCTTTTGCAATGTCTCACATGTTGTTTCCTCACTGCCGATCCTGCTCCATAGATCTTGGTCGGTGTCAAGGACGGTTGACGACACATCGACCATGCTTCTACCTAAACCAATGTCGCTTACCTGATCGTCAGTTAACCTCTAGAGCGGTCACCTATCATCTCAACTATCATCCCTCACTTGGCCATTTCCCTTAATTTCATCAATTCCTTCTCTAGTGGGTCATCCGCCCTGAATGGACGTTTATAAAGCTACCACGTGTCCCAATCAGAGGCCATCACAGTCGGGACTCTGCGAGCCGTCCGTTGGCACGACAAGCAGCAGCAGGTGGAAAGGTACACATTTGTCCAGCTCACCAGATCTCATGCGGAGGCAAAGAAAAACAGAGGAAACGACCGCACGTCTCTTGTCTTTCTTTCTTCCCTCTCTCCCCAATCACAGACAATCGCGCACTCGGCGGAAGAGCCGGAGCCGCGCCACGCACGCCCGGGAGGAAATCCGATCTGCACGCCCAGAGGATTGCCAGCGGTCGCTCGGTCGGCGGTGGGCGCGATGAGCTTCCGGGAGGAGAGCGGCGGCGAGGACGCCCGCACGTCGTCGGCGTCGGACCTGCGGAAGCCGTTCCTGCACACGGGGAGCTGGTACCGGATGTCGTCCGCGGCCAGCGCGATGGACCGCCTCGGCTCCTCCGGCTACGCGCTCCGCGACAACTCCGTCTCCGCCGTGCTCTGCACGCTCATCGTCGCGCTCGGCCCCATCCAGTTCGGCTTCACCTGCGGGTACTCCTCGCCCACGCAGGACGCCATCATGGCCGACCTCGGCCTCTCCCTCTCCGAGGTGCGCCGTTGTTGTTTCTGGATGGACAGACAGTGCTTCCTTTGCGATTCTACACTTAGCTTCCAATTGTGCGTGCGTGTGTGGCGTTGCTTATGCTCTGGTTTTTTGCTCTGCAGTTCTCGCTGTTCGGATCCCTGTCCAACGTCGGGGCCATGGTGGGCGCCATTGCCAGCGGCCAGATCGCCGAGTACATCGGACGCAAGGGGGTGAGCCTTCCATGTGCCCCTTTGACCTCTGTCTCCTCCACTGCTATCTGAAAATTCAATTGTACGGTTAAATATTCAGTGCGTGTAATGTGAGAGGAGGAACGGGATCCTGAATGTTTTGTGTGGTCATATAGCTGTAGGAGAGTGTTAACTGACTGACGAGAGCCTGAAGGATCTGCTCGTGGTGGATTTTCCCCTGAAACGAGATTCGCTATTCAGTGACTGACTGACTATGCTCTCTTTTGTGTTGTTCTTGCAGTCTCTAATGATCGCCGCGGTTCCAAACATCATCGGGTGGCTCGCGATATCGTTTGCAAATGTAAGATTGCTTTGATCTTGCTATGTGTATGCTCCTCCATTTGGGTTTGTTCTGTTGAGTGTGAAATCCTGTGTTGTTAATACTTCTGAATTCGTTTTTTTTTGCAGGATTCCTCCTTTTTGTTCATGGGTCGGTTGCTGGAAGGATTTGGCGTCGGTGTCATTTCCTACGTGGTCTGTATCCCTCTGTTCCTAATCTTGTAAACAAATTCACCCAAACATAAACTGATAATCGTGTACTGTCCGTCCAATGGTTCTCTGATGTCAAATAATGTGATGTCCTGATGAGTTTTTGCATATATGATAAGTCTTTATAAGTTCATACAAAAGTAAAAGGTCCCAAGTTCCAAATGAATTCCAACGCATGGTAAATTGGAAATACATAATGGGCTCTACTTAAACTCAACCGAATACCAAGTATAAGCAACAACTGTATTTCCTCTTCTGGGACATCAAGGCAAGAAAGGTGTGCTGCTGATATGGTTTATGAGAATTTCCCCTGCCATAATCATAATCCAACAATATTTGTGACCAGCCTAGCTCCTCTGTTCAGTCTTTGTACAGAAAAGAATAAAAGCAGCATGCCTTTTTTTCATAGGCCAAAAAAACATAACTAGCCAACACATGCGATATTCTATATCAACTTATGGTTGCGCCTCTGAGTTGTGAACTTATGCTATATTATTTCTCTCTCGCTGGATACTGGAGATGGTGTTTTTTTATGAATGCTATTGAAATATAATGTTACCTTGCATAAAAGTAGCATAGGGAGGCATCATTGTAACTCATGCATACCACTTGTTTTTAAGTTTTTCGAACTGGTGATCACTTTTCAATAATGCTATATGGTTTAGGGGCATGCTAGTTTCTTAAATTTGGACACTTTCATGTCTGCTATCACTTTCTGAATTGAAATTTCCGTTTCATGGTCTCAGGTGCCAGTTTATATAGCAGAAATAGCTCCACAAAACATGAGAGGAGTTCTGGGTGCAGTCAACCAGGTCATTTTTTTATATAAACAATGACAGATGATTATGAGTAGCCTGTCTTTCTGGTCTCACTGTTTGTCTACAATTTTTCTTAACCTTATTCGTAATTTCTTATGCAGCTGTCTGTCACAATTGGTATATTGCTTGCCTACACATTAGGCATGTTTGTTCCCTGGAGAATTCTTGCTGTTCTTGGTAAGATTGACAGCTTAGTGTGCACTAATCCAGATTGACAGATTCTTGCTGTTCACTTGTAGGTTTACTATGATAAAAATATGCCACTCTTCCAGATTTGCTAAGTTGCTAGGTTCATTGATATAAATCATTTGTTCCCCTTATAACTCCTGGTTGTATTTTTTAACTTGCTTGAATCAAAGAATTTAGGTAGGGGGTTCCCTTTCCGACTTTGCTAAAAACATGTGTATCCTAACTCTGTTCTGTTACTTTCACATTTTTTTGATTGAACCAAAGAGTTTAGGTAGGGTGCTCCCTTCCCAACTTTTCTAAAACATGTGTATCCTAACTTTTTTCTGCTACTTTCACATTTCGTAGGCATTTTACCTTGCTCAATCCTGATACCTGGATTGTTCTTTATTCCCGAATCACCAAGGTGGCTGGTAAGTGACCTGATATGTTTCATTATATTTTTTTGACACAAACAGCAGGATCTAAATAGAACAGATTGCTCTTTCAGGCAAAGATGGGAAAGATGGAGGATTTTGAATCTTCACTCCAGGTCCTGCGAGGATTTGAGACTGACATCACAGCAGAAGTAAATGAAATAAAGGTAACCACTACCACTAGTAACAGGTGTCATTTTTATGCAGTCAAGTCATATGTACACGTTGCTGACAATTTTATGCTTTATGTTTTCCTGCCAATATTTTTCTTTTAAGTAACACGAGGAAATGTGAATTATATATTTTTTACATTTTTCCAACACAGAGATCAGTTCAGTCATCGAGGAGGAGGACAACGATACAATTTGCAGATATCAAGCAGAAGAGATATAGTGTTCCTCTTATGGTTGGTGGTTTGTCATTAAGTACTTTGCTTTGTTGACGCATCAGTGTTCCTCTATTTTCTTACTGGTTTTATTTCTGTAGATAGGCATTGGTCTCCTTATACTTCAACAACTAAGTGGTGTCAATGGGATTTTCTTCTATGCTGCAAGTATCTTCAAAGCTGCCGGTATGTTATGTAGTTATATATGACATGATGACACTTTGCTTTGCTTTTGTGTAATAATTTCACTGACATATTCAATAATTCTACATAATTCTTGTGATAGAACTAAATGCTAAACTCTATTATTGCTAAGCACGCGGCATATCTATAGCAGTTTAATTGGGATATGTGGAACACTTGAAAAATAAAATTGTACCCTGTTTGTATGTGATTTTAGCTCACTGGAAGCTCATATGCAATACTGGGATTTGATACCTTGGAAATAGCAATAACAAATATCTGATATCTGACAAAGTTCTTTTACTAAACAGGTATTAAAAATAGTAATCTAGCGACATGCGGTTTGGGGGCTGTTCAGGTATATTTATCTTTTAAGTTACATCCAAATTGCGCCTATGAACTTCATGGAAATACTGAACAGAATCTTATCATTGTTAGGTGGTTGCTACTGGAGTAGCAACCTCGTTGACTGACAAAGCTGGGCGTCGGCTTCTTCTCATTGTTAGTTGCATCACCATTGCGTACTGGCCAAGATTCTCTTGAATAAAATATCGGTTGTGTTCATTGATTTTGTTTTTTCAGATCTCTTCGACAGGAATGACAATCAGTCTTGTCATTGTTTCTGTGTCATTTTTTGTTAAGGTAATACTGCTTAAAATGCTAATGGTATATGTAATTGTTATTTGTACAACCGTCTAATCTAGATTAATGAATACTACTTGAGTTTCCTTTGGTGATATATTTGAGTGTCAATTCTGAAACAGGACAACATAACGGCGGGTTCTCATTTATACTCTGTAATGAGTATGCTTTCACTGGCTGGACTTGTGGTTAGTTGCAGTTTTATATCCGTTTGTTTTTACTTGTTGAGAGAAGCAGGTTTAATTCCTTGCATTTTGCCACTGCAGGCATTTGTGATCGCATTTTCTCTTGGCTTGGGAGCCATCCCATGGATAATAATGTCTGAGGTATAGTTTGCTCCTAATATTTAACAGAGCTTAAGCTCAATGGTCACATTTATACGATTTTATCTGTATGTTCTTACCACTATCACTTGCCACTTTTGTTCCTGTCTGTGAATCTCGTCCATAGCCTTTTTTATGAAGCGACCCTTCTCTCAACACCTTTTCTGTCTGAAATGGATCGAAATGCTGCAGCTGCACTCTTTGTGGTTTCTGAACCAGTTGCTGGCTTAAAAAGCACAGGAAGCTGCATTGCTTCTACGTAGCTAGATTACACTGCCCTAGCTGTACCTATCAGGCTATCACTACATACTGCAATTACCTTTTTCAGTGTTAGCTGCATATCACTACAAACCGCAGTGATCCCTTCTAATGTTCCTCAGATTTGTTATTGCAAGTGCCAGTTATCCGCCTTGGTTTTATCTGGAAATAAAAAACTTCACCTTGCGTTGCCTTCAGATTCTTCCTGTTAACATTAAGAGCCTTGCGGGAAGTGTGGCGACACTTGCAAACTGGATGACGTCGTGGCTCATCACGATGACGGCGAGCTTGATGTTAAACTGGAGCAATGGAGGTATGTCTCTCCTTCCGGCATTCAACCTTCGCCTGGCTTTTGCCCCAAAAAGATAAAACTTCCTCTGTCTGTCTTCCGTGAGATCACATCTCACAGCTTATCGTTATTTCGACAGGAACGTTCGCTATATACTCGGTGGTTGGTATGGGGACCCTTCTCTTCGTGTGCCTGTGCGTGCCGGAGACCAAGGGGAGGACGCTCGAGGAAATCGCCTTCTCTTTCCGCTGAAGCCCTGAAGCATATGCGCAGACCAAGCACCCGGCGGCACTGTACCTGATGGTTTTCACAGGCCCAACAGTACAGTGTTTGCTCGACCTTGGGCATGTGCTGTTTTTCAGCAGGATCGGTCCCATGGCCTGCCGGGTCGGACCTTGAGGTCGGATCCGCTTCGTCGTGGAGCCGTGTTTTTGTAGGCATATTTGTAATTTTGTATCATGTGTTGTGTAATAGTGTATCAGGGTAGCATCTGTTGTATGTGCAATAGAACTTGGGGGTTTGGCTGGGGTGCAGCAAGAGGCAGACACCCAGCCCCCTTTGCAGTCAGGGGGTGTGCAGGAGCAGAGCAAGTTTTGTTGGTTGGTTGGTTTCATTCAGCAGTCAGTTGTGCCCAAATAGAATAATCGAGTTGTAATGTCCAGTAATAAATTTTGAGCGAGATACTTTCCTGGGTCCTTTCACCTGTGATATGTTATTATTATACATTCATTGGACATGCAGTAGTAGCTGCCGTATGTTTCTTTTGTGCTTGAAACCTTCAGCAAAAAAAATGAATGTACGTTTGGGCCTCCACACTGGGCCTTACACCATCTCTGGTTGAACGCCTTGCTCTGTCCATTTGGACGGCCCCAAATTGCATGCAACGTTTTCTTTCAAGTCTAAATTGACCTTACCTATATTTCCTTTTTAAAGATATTTGAATTTGCCAAGTTTCTATGTGCATTCTTCGGTACAAGATATGTGTTTGATTTTTGGGACTAGCACAGTGGAAAAATAAACAGGAATTAACGGAAGCATCACTGTCGAGTGTCGACTGATGCCACAAGAGTGTTGGTTGGGTTATCGACTCAATTAGTTAGTATATATAGTTGCCGGGTGGTTACATTGGAAAGAACACGAATAGGAACTTGGCAGAATTCTTAGGTTGGAAACAGTTGAGGTTTTTGCGCTCCTAGTCACTCGTGCTCTTAGGTCCTCCGGCGAAGCACCAGTCCTGCAGTCCTAGGTGGTCAGGGAGGCAGGGACCCTACCGTTGCCCACCGCCTCCTCAACAAAACCGCAAACACTTTCACGAACTGGTCTAACGATGGCCTTCTGATGAACAATTTTAAATAAGGCTTTTTCTAAAATCGATGAACATTTTTTTCAAATTCGTGAACATTTTTCAAATATGCAAACATATTTTTCAAATTTATGAATATTTTTTCAAGTCTGAATATTTTCAAATTCATGAACAGTTTTCAAATTCGTCAACATTTTTGGGGAATGAAAATTTGTGTCCATTTTTAAAAATCTGAGAATATTTTTTTCATTTCACAATTGTATCTCAAAATTAAAGAAAAAAGCGTATGTTTTTCGTGAACAAGCAGCAGAAAAGGGGGACAAAAGAATATACAGGAGCGAGCATCACGTGAGTGAACTGGGCCGGTCTACTAGAGCTCAGCGTCATACTCATACAGAAGCTCCCGACAAGTAGTCGGATTCACTCGAGAAAAAAAGACATGTAGTCGGACTGGAATTTCTTTTGCTAGTGCACACTGGGCTAGTGTTTAGCAGATGAGCCGGTATGGCACCCCGCACAGTCTAAGTTCGAATTTCGGTTTTCCATTTCTCCTTTTTTTCGTTTTCGTCACGACATGTTCCAATTTCTCAATAGGTAATTAGGTACACAGTACACGTTGCACTTGTTCACCAATAACAATCTACTGCTGGACTATTCGCTGAGATAGCCTACATTACTAGTCTCAGTTCACTAAATTATTTTTTGGAACAGAGTTCTACGTTAAACAAAGCAATGAGACAGACCAGCAGTCCCAAAAAAAACAGTGCGACAGACACTTCGTTTGTTGAGCAGGCTAATTAGTTAATTCGATCATCAGCTAAATTCAACAATAATACAACAGATTAATACAGTAGTAGTACTGCGCATGCATAGTCGGATATCCCTTGGAGCGTGCAACCGTACCCAAAATCCCCAAAAAGAACGTTGCAGCGCTCACCAACCGCGTACGATCCATGTCCTGCCAGCCATTACACGTACGTACCGAACTAAGCTAGTTGTACTGGTACAGGCTCGCCTGCTGCCGCTCCGGCCACACCGTGAACGCCGGCGCCGGTGGGACGGCGCTGAGCCGCCACGCCAGGAACGGCGCGTCAGGGTCGCCGCCGCACGGCTGCGCCTCCACCGCGTACGGCGCGCGGGTGACCTTGATGGGCGCCGACGGTGACCCGTGGGCGCCGTAGAAGCCGCACCCGCCCGCGCCGGTCTCCGCCGCGCGGCGCTCCTCCTTCTTGAACCTGATGCCGCAGGCGTTGCACAGCGACTGGATGCACCAACGGCAAGGAAACGACAACCGTTTAAAACGGCAATGCACGGTGCCACAAGAAAGAACACGGTAACCAGCAAAAGGGAGAGAATGCGTTGCATGCGCGCGTCGCGTACCTTGGGTCCGCGAGGGCCGTTCCTCCAGAGCGGCGTGGACGAGGTGCCGCAGTTGGCGCAGCGGCGGTCCAACAGCTGCTCGTGCCCGGCGGCGCACCTGCTGGCTACGTGCCTGCCCTGCTGCTGGTAGTAGCAGGACTCTGCAACTGGGGCGTCCCACGGCAAGGCGGCCGCGGACTGGCGCGGCGCACCGTGCATGGTCATGTCCGGCTCGGGTGCGCGGCGGCGCGAGGAGGGCGTGCCGAGAGAGAGCGTGCAGTCGACGGAGCCCGCGGAGGAGGAGGAGGCCGGGGAGGAAGGAGAGGTGGTGGTGGTGGTCACGGTGCTGTGAGCCTCGTCGTAGGAGTAGGCCGCCTCCTCCGACAGCGGCCACTGCCCTTTGTTGGGCGGCGGAGGGAAGAAGAGCGAGAAGGTGGACGCCGCCATGGCTCCGGGGGAGTGGCGACGTTCTGGCTGCCGCCGCCGCCGGAGTAGTGGTGAAGCATGGTGTAGGTACAATGCTATAGCTACGCTGGGTGGCTTGGCTCTGTTATTTAAAGCGCAGCTGGTGTGCTGTGTCGAGGTGGAGTGGGAGCTGGCTGGCTGGCTGGCTCAAGCTCGTCTACTCTGGTCTTTGGGAGCTGAGAGAGCGAAGCTAGTGAGCTATGGTAGGCGCTCGGCGGCAGCTAGGATTTATAGGCGATCTGGCTGGCTCACCTCTTCACAAAGCCCGATGGTAGATTGAGATTTGCATCTGCTTGGGCATGCAGACGCCCGTTTGCTTTGAACGCCTCGGTCGCATACACAATTGATGCTAGGCTAGCATACATAGCATGGTGCATGCAATGGAACAAAAGATTGTGCACGACTACAGATGCAAAGACCAGGAGAACAGATGAGAGAGAGGAGGCAGAGCAGAGCAGGGCGGCCAATGAGTGCGAGGCAGGCTGCGGCGAAGAAGCTAGACCTGCTCTGCGGCTGGCTGGCTGGCTGGCGCTGTGGGTCAGTAGTTGACGTCTCGTCTCGACGGGAAGGATGGGTGACTGGTCGAAGCAGAGGGGGAGGAAGAAGAGACTACTGACCTGACTCTGATCCGCCGCGCTTATCCCGGAGCTACAGCGGCCGCTACAGGGGATGCGAGCGAGATCAGCTTGCCGGTAGAGGAGAATCAATTGAGACGATGGATGGGAGGGGGTCCCCTAGCAGAGCTCGGTGGCTGCTAGGCGTGTCATATATAGCAACGGCGAGTGACCGTTCCGGCCGCAACAGGACCGGAGATCCGGCCAGCCAGAGGGTACGACGAACGAGCTCGTCGTCAGAGGCGGTCTGACAGCCATGGACGGATGGCTTCATTGCATGGCCGGGAGCGCGGTCAAAAGGAGGAGGCATGCATGTGACCGGGCAAAGGGAACAGTCTCCCATGCAAGCGCACGCATACGCTTGCTGCGAGCTCGGGCCATGGCCGGCTCGCATCGCGGGGAACGACCGAACGAGGCGCGAGGAGGGAGATCGTTGCCGTGCACAGGAACGCGTACCGCTGGCCTGCCCTGGTCGCGTCGAGGAGCGTGCGACGTGACATAGAATACTTTTCTTGCGTACTCGATCTCGTGTATCTGTGTGTTTTTGCGGCTGGCTTTGTCCAGCGCCGCCTCTTGTCCCGGCCGGTCGACACGTATCTGACACAGTGCCGAAGGACGCAAAATATGAGAGTACAAATAATCATATGAAAATATATAAAACATATCAATGACAAAGCTCAACATTTTTCTTTAAAATCCGTCGTAACTTATTCGATCAAGAATTTTGAATATCCCTCGGTCAATGTAAACATGGCATCAAGTAATAAAAATGCATGAAAAAATGTTTTTTTTGTGACTCAGTCTTGATGATCTTTGTCATTTTTAAGTCATATTTCAATTATTATACCAGTGGCAAAAACAGTATCCGCTCAATGAGGAGACGGTTGGTAAACCGCAGAGAACATTATATGCCTTTCAAATTTTAAGAGAATCTATAAAATCTTCAATTCTCTGCGTATGAGTAATGACTAAGTTATACGATTAGAATTTTAGCCAATAATATACAACGCCCAAAATTAGAATCATAAATCATAATCTATTTACCTAGAGATGGTTTTGGCCACCCATAAGCTGTCCAGAATAATCTCAAGCCCTCGTTAAATACCACATCCACATGTATGACATTGTACAGAGTCGCGTTATTTTGTTAAATTGAAAAATAGCTATTTCAAAGATGACGGCATCCTTTTGGCCAGAAACTTCTCCCCATAGCTTACACAGAAATGCGGTCTCCGAATTTCTTCCGTCTTATAATCTCGATGGGCCGAAACTAGATTATGAGCTTGGAACAATTCTGGGTTTAGGTCATGGGATAAACTGGTGGGAGAAGATTCTTCGGAGAAGCTGAAAATAGATGGGTCTTTTGTGAGCTTCGGAATGGGTTTTGCCCAATGTTCACAAAAAAAATCATAGCTTCCTTGTATGGAGTCCGTTTTTACGAGCCACCATTCAAATTATTCAGAAAAATAAGCATGCGAGAACGGGACCCGTTTGTCCCGCTTTTTCCGCATTTTGTACAAAATTTAATTAGAGAAAAAGCGGGACAAACGAGTCTCGTTCTCGCATCCCTACAGAAAAATCATGTGCGTATGAATGTTTGTTTTCGCGAAACATCAAGCTTGTCATTGTTTTCCCTTTAAAAGAAACGTTGGGCGAGATGGATCCAATGTGAAAAGCCAGTGTTTCCCCTTTGGAAACAAATAAACAAGACCAATTACCGGTGCCCCTCAGAGCATCTCCACCGGGGGCCTCTAAATGACCCCCAAAAGGCCTAATGGGGTCCGGACGCCAAAATCGGCCACCAGCGACACCCCAAAGGGTCGGGCTCGTGTCCGGCACCCCCAAGAGGGCCTCTAAACTTAGAGGCCCTCTTGGGGGTGCCAGACATGGGGCAGACATGCCCTCTGACAGGGTTGGCCCTCACGTCATAAAGACAGACCGCCGTGCCCACACGACCCTCGCCCCACCCATAAAAGGCTTGGCCGCGCCCTCATCGCCGCACTCACCTCCTTGCCTGCTTCTCCATATCCCCCTCTTCTACCTCCTTCGCGGCACCCACCTTCGTCGGCGCGCAATGGCGAACCACGACGAGTCGGGCAACAGACGCAGCGGGCGCACCATCGGCACATAGGAGGCGTGGGAGCTCTTCCGGTACGGGCGGCTCGTCCCGCCTGACTCCCGCCTCCCCAAGAACTGGGCCACGTCTTACAAAGGCGGGCTCCCCGTTCCTCCGCTGCTGGTGACGCCGGAACAGATCGCGCGCGCCATCGCCCGGCGCCGGAGCTGGCTCACAATGGAGCAGCGCGCCGACTCAGAGTACGACGACCAGAACTGGGCGGCGTGGATGGATCGCTTTCGGCGGGAGCACCGGGAGACGGAGCAGACGGTCGACTCCACGGCGTCTGGCCGCTGGAACGCGGATGGGCGCCACCGGTGGTGGGAGAGTACCGGACACCGGCATGCCGCAGCAGGGAACCCTACCCCGTTTCGGCTGATGCCGCTACCACCGCGACGTCGCGCCGTCGACAACCAGCAGCGCCGCGCGCCACCACGCTTCTCCAGGGTGAAGGAGGAGCGCCTATCGCCGCCGCGTCGTGGAGGTGGTGGCATCGTCATCCGCGACCGCGCTCGACCCCGAGCACAATCCCCACCGCGCGGCCGGCTTTACCTGCGCCGCCCCAGGACGCCGCCGCTGCCGGTGGAGACGATCCCGTACGGGTACTCCGTGTCGTTGTCGTTCTCGCTGCGGAACGAGCACGACGGCGACACGCCTGGGTTCCTGGCGGCGCTCGCAGACTCGGTGACCACCATCAAGCGCGATAGCCCCGGGTACATGGCCACCATTGCCACCTCGGTGGCAACGGCGGCGCCTCCTGCAGCCGTGCACCGCGCCGCCAAGTCGGCGCGTCCACCAGCCGTGCCGGCTCCTCCTCCGCCTACGTCGTGCTCGACGAGGACGATGGCGACGACGGGTGGTTGGACACCACCGACGAGGAGTAGACTAGGGTTAGGGTTTAGTTTCCTCAAATTTCATTCAAACTTTTGTAATATATTTGAATATCGTTTAAATTTGTCTATATTTATTTAAGTTTTTTTAAATTTTGGGAGACGCCGCTGTGAGCTGCACCCCGAATTGACCGGACACCTGTCCGACACCCTCCAATTGAGCTCCAATTGGGTAGTCCCGGACACCAATTTGGTGGAGCATGACATGAGTTGGGAGACGTCATGTCGCCAAGCGTACTGGCTGGCCTCCCGCAGGCTAGCTCTCAGGCTTTAACTGACAGGCCCGAAAAGCGCTAGAGCATGACATGAGTTGGGCGACGTCATGCATGCATGCCAGGGCCGGCCTGCGGGCGTACTCGCCGCTGCGTGTCGAGCGGGCGGAGGCCATGGCCACCGGCCGGCCGGTGGGAAGCTCGACGTACCGGAGGGAAGCTCGTCGGTTGGGCGACGGATCGATGAATGTCCGTGCCCTCCCGGTACTGCAGCTGCAGGTACCCGTGGCAATGGCGACCGATCAATGTTGGCCGTGTGATGATACAGTCATGCTCACTCATACTCGGAATTGAAAGGCGGCCGGAGCTAGCGTACACGTACGTTACATCCATGAAACGTCGCCATACGAGTTAACATCGTGGTACAACAAAGTTAGGCCATCGATGATGCAACTAGCTAGATCGACTAGACGCTGCTGTACTTGCACGCTCGTCGATGCAGTGCGCGTGGGCCGGCGTCCTGTTTAATTTTAACCGAACCGAACTCATGTGTGCATGCCTGAGTGTGTGTACCCTCGTCCTGCAGTGTGCCTGCTCGTCGTGGAATTCATTGCTCATCCTGTCCTGTGGTTTAATCTTCAGAGCAGGAGAGCTCGACAATTCAGCTGCTGCAACTTTGTTATTTTTCTTTTGTTAATTTTCGTAGTAGTATTCCCACTTGCTTTATTTCTTGGAGAAGGCTGCCGCGGTCGTATGATGAGGAACCAAATGGAGTAGCATAGCTCGCATCAAAAGGAAGAAAAGACCAAAGGAGCAAACCAGATTAAAATTAGTGTGGCAGGGGCGAAAGCGGGGAAAAAAAAGACTGGAACCCAGAATATATACAGCCTTTTGCATTGCGTCGATGCTGTCTCTCGGGAACTCTTTATTTTTTCCGGTTTTTCATGCATGGGCCGGCGTTCCCTTTCCCTTCGGAACAGCTATAGCTTGCACGAATCACCACGTATGTATGTATGGATGGATCCATCATAAATCATGCGCCTCCATGCATGCATGTATTCATTTAGGTGGAGTAGTATGCGTAAATCGAGGTGTGGCCACGAGAACACAACGGATATGTACATGGAAGCTCTCTTTCCATGGATTTTCATCGAGTGAAACAAGGGTTTCGCTAGCTAGCTCAGGTTCACGAGGAAGAGGTTAGCAGCTAGCTTAGGTATGTACGGACGGACTAATCGATGCAGTGTGTGTGCATGCATGGAAGGTCACGCAAGCTTTTACATGGCTACACTCAGAAAATGGCCATATATGCCTATGACCAAGAACCCTCAGCGAACACCCAAAAAACGTAGGCAAACTTTTATGCCGACGGCATATGTGTTTGCCGACGGTTTTTGGCCATCATTTTATTCTCCGTCGGCATACGAGTACCATGCCATCCGCATATACAAAGCCGTCAGCATACTGAGCTTGACGATTTTTTTGGCCGTCGACAAACAGAATCATCAGCATGATGACGGTTTTTGGCCGTCGACAAATCAAACCGTTGACAAACAAAGACAACATCGACAAACGCGTGACGGTGTTGAAGCGTTTGCCGACGTCCAACTCGTCGGCAGATATGTCCACGTGGTACCTCCAAGATCATCGCCATGAGCTCGTTGCCAAGGACTGGCCGTCGGCAAGCGCGACATATGACATGATCTGGTATAAGAGCTTTATATGCCGAGGGCCGAGCCGTAAGCATCCTTGGGGTATATGCCGAGGGCTTTCCGTCGGCATACTTGCTGATCAGAACCAAAAAAATAGCCAAAAAGGCTAGTAGGTTACATACACAATTACACACATGTTTCAAAACCCATGCATTTTCAAAGAGACCACACAAATTAGCCAAAAAGGCTAGCAGCTTAACATCTCTAGGTTTCTCAAAGCACCTTCAACCGTAGAAAATGTGGGCATACTGATGCATATGGCAGATCACATTATGATTAACAAAACTTCTAGTGCCATGCCTTTAAGCAACTAAAGTTCGCTAATCACCTTTCATGGCTAGAAGGCTGAAGTGTAGCTTTGGACTTCTCCGACATAAAACATCCAGAAATACAAATTTTAAGCATTGAATGAGCTACCCCGTGGAAAATATTGACTAATATCTTAATGAATTATCGGGCATGCACATAATCATGGCTTGTAGCAAATGATAGATAGGTGAGATAGAAGTTTCTATTCACACCAAAGCACATGATAACATCGACTTCGACAAAGAAAAGGTAAATGAGGGCATTAACTAAACCAAAGCAAAGTCATTCTTATGATCAGGGTACAGGGCATTCAGTGGCACGTGGCATCTTGACAAAATAAATTGTTGTTTATATAGTGAAAAGGTGAAATCTTTAGCAGAAACAGACGGAGGAGTGGGGAGCGACCTCACTAGGAGGCAGCAGGTCGGAGAGGTGGACGGCGGGAGCGGCACCGGATGTGGCCGATGGCAGGAGCAGGTGCCCGGAAGTAGCATCCACAACAGCTCCTGATGTATTACACGTGGACAGCAGGAAGAGTTGCGTAGAGTTAAACCATTAATTCGTAAAGTAGACTATGTAGTCAACAACATTGCTCACTATCAAGTAGATTAACTAATTGCCCCAAGATAAGCTACACGAATTGACTTCAGCGGATAAACATGCACAACCAATCTTTTAGTTATATAGGCAACAATCTGTTCATGGGTACGAATCATACTAGACATACGAAAAATGATAACATGGAAGCATTTTAGAGCATATGGAAGCGAAGAAACACCAAATCAGGTCTGAATGGTATACATGTGACTGCTGTAGTACTATGAAAAACATTCAACCATATATTGGTTCATTAATTATTGTGCAAGCAATAAAAGAAAAGCAATGACCATTAATTAGACAGAAAACTTTTAGATCACTTGTAAACTTCCAATATTATACACACACTAGTTGATCTTAATTTCACTTCTATGTCTTGGTCTGTTGGTCCCTCATGTCAATAAGTGGGTCACAGCCGTGAAAAAGTTATTTGAGGCCCACATGGCCTACAATTAGCGCAGTTATGATGTATGCCGAGAGCCTTCAACATCATCGTCAGCATACAATTAGCATCGTCAGGTGTCTTTCAGACGGTGAATTGGGAGCGCCACGTGGTAGATTATATGCGGACGGCCTGGTGTACGCCAAAGGTCGCCCTCAGCAAACATTCGTGTATGCCGACGGCTTGCATATTCCGACGACCATGCGAGGAAAGCTGTCGGCATACCTATCAATAGGCCGACGGTATTTCCTAGACCCTCGGCATTTGGCCTTGTATGCCGACGGGCCCGAGAAAATGCCGTCGACAAATAGAAAGCCGTCGGGAACTATTTAGTTTTCCTTGGATGAACGAGGTGTAGCTAACTGGAGGCAGGCCGTGTACGTACTAGTATTAAAGAACATTGATTATTTACGAGCAATATAATTGTTCGTTGAATGTTTTTTCTTTTCAATCGGTCAAAATTATACTGTATATTATACTCCGCCATGGAGTGCATCCAAATGGAGATGGAGACGGATGCTGTACATTATACTCCACCACCGACGTATAAGAGCGCGGTTCCCTGGTCAATGGCGGCACAGTTTGGTCCACCCATTTCGCAGTTAACGACAACAACTCGTGGAGTTTAATTAGTCATATAAACCTGAGACACGGTCACATGCACCATGCACGTGTGACGGCAAAACATTCAGCGGCGACCGATCGAGTAGATTAAGTACACTCGTGAAGAATCCCACCGTCAGATGGAACAATTAACCTGCAATTTGGGCACCCCAAGGGACAAGATCGCTGTTCAAAAGGCTGTCGCCTAAAAAGGCCTCGAGATTGCTTTAACAATGCTTTCACGCGCTAAGCACGAGACTCCCATGCACAGAGCATCTTTTGAGATCGATTAGCGGCATGTTCTTGCAGTTACCTCTTTGTACCCTATACTTTCTTAAGATTTCCAACAAAAAAGGCTCTAGTAGTAGCATGAACGTTCGGTGCCTTGAACGTAATGTGTAATGTACGATGACTCTGTTGATATATTTTCCTCTTAAAACGAGATCGGTGCTAAATTACGAGTGTTGGGTAGTGCTAGCTATTGGCCTATTGGGATTCGAAGAGCAAGACTAGTCGGTACTCTAGAGGTGGCATAGAGGATCCAGCCGGGCTGGCTCTGCTAGCTAATGAGCATCTCCAATAGACGCTCAACGCGCCGTCGCGCTAATTTTTTTTGCAGCGCTAAAATAGCGTTTTATCGCGTTGGGCGTCTGTTTTGTTTTAGCAAACGCGCTATAATTTAGCGCGTCGCTGTTGAGATTCAGCAGACGCACTAAAATACAGCGTGCATCCAGCAGTACAACAAACAGGTCTTTTAACTTATACAAATAGGTCCAGCTAACTCGCCATTAGGTCCCTAACCAAAAATAAAAAATAGCAACCATGCCCCTAATCATTGGAGCTAGCTAGCTTCATCTCCATCCGCCTCCACGTGCGCCTCCACGGCAGGAGAGGCCGCCTCGGATGGGCTAGCTAGCTCGCAAGGCAGCTGCCCGTCACGGCTGGGCGTGCGCGTGCGGCCCGTGCCGGCGTCCGTGGACGCAGAGCCCTGCCTGGACGATGCGCTCGGCCACTCCTTCTGCTACGCCTCCGCATCGAGCCCTGCCTGGACGACGCACGATTCCTACCGGCGGCGTCTCCGGCAGCCTCCGTCGCCGCCAGCAGGCCTGGTGGCTCGCGATTCCGACCGATTCCGGCGGGCTCGGGCGGCGTGATTCCGGCGGGCGGGCGGCGCGATTCTGGCCGGCGGCGCGATTACGGCGGGCAGGAGATGGCAGGGGCGGCTACGTGGGGCGGCGCCGGTCGCCGGAGTGGGGATTGGGGCGGTTCCACGCGCGGGTGAAATTTCACCGTGGCAGTTGGACCTTCACGCGCTTGCTCTTCTTGTCCAGCGCAACGCGCTACATATGCAGTTTTTAGTCCAGCTCTGGACGATTTTTACAGCGCGCTGGCTTATAGAGCGTCTGCTGGAGCGGTGTTTTTAGCCCCGCGCGCGCTAAAAAGCAATTATTTAGAGTGTATGGCTTATTTGAGGTGTCTATTGGAGATGCTCTGACCTTGAGAGAAGTGAGACATGCTGCTGATTCTCCCTAATCCCCCTTGACCATGCATGCATGGTGTCTGTCCGCTTCAACCTCCAACGTTTACGGCTTGCTACTCCTAGTAAAATAGTGTTACTTGGAGTACTTTCATATATCTTTTGAGAACTCCAGTCCATAGATTTTTTTCTTCTATAGAATAGAATTGAGTCATCAAATTTCTGAGTAATCTTTTTCCTATGCCTCATATTTCATAGCAATCTCAACATGAGCTCAAATCTCAATTTATTTTCCTTTTCAAAATACAATGCACTCACAATCTATCTCTCTCTTAATTCCTGCAAAATTCTTATATTTGTTTCCTATGCACCATCCAAAGAAACCTCTTACAAAATGTGTTTTGAATCCTCTCAAAATTTAATTGCCTGATATCGTACCCCGTCCTCATCGGAGCCCACATCGGAGCTCGTCCTCTCGTCGTTGACAGCCACCAACGTACGACTATCTCCCTGGGAATGTACCCCAACCTTCTATGACCGGGTTCTCCCCGTGCAGTTCGTCCCGAGAGATCGGCCAGTCTATGCCATTTCCCTAGCGCGAACGCCCCTTAATCTTAACACCGCCCTGTGGCCAGCGACTCACTGTAATGCAATGTAAGTCGCGAACGCCCCGACCAGTAGTGACCCAGATACCACCCATGTGTGAAGGATGGACCGAAATTGGACAAAACCTTATTTGTGGTGCCGAGCAAAAAGGAATCGCCTATTAAAAAAATGATACATGACTATTTCCCACTGGCAAAGCTAGAGGATAGAGTCATTGGGTTCACCATGTTGTGTGCATAGTGTTTGTGCAATATTAAAACCTAATTTAGCACTGATTTTACAAGATTTTACTGGGTTCACCTAAACCCAAGTTGTATGCCAGCTCTGCCACTTCTATTTCCACGAGCGGAAATGCAATGACCCCGATAATTTTGTGAGTGATTGTAATGAAAATTATTTCGCATAGATGGGCTACTATACAAAACATGAACAAATTTAACGGAGCTTATGGTGATATCAACAGTAGGACCCTAAGTGGCATCAGTGTGAAAGAAATTGTATGATTTGTATTTGAAGTACAGGTTCTTCTTCTACATATGTCAATGTGTATAATTTTTTTCTTATAAACTATAGGTTTACAAGCATTGTCTCTCTTCAATAGGATGTACTGCGACAAACCTTTCAACTTGACAGATTGTTGAAGGATGATCCATGCATGGTTGCAAGTGGATAGATCTCGTTGCTTCACTCAAAATTCAAGCAGCTCTAGCGGTGGTCTAAGAGCACGGGAAGGTCCCTGAAGAGGTCCTATAAGACTGGAAGATCACATGGATCATGTCTAGATTCTCGATGAGGGTAGGGGAGTAAGAAGAGGAGTGAATCGTTAGCGGCGACAAACCAATGCGGGGAAGAAGATGACCATGGCGATGAACGGCGACTAATTCAGTGTGATTCTTTTGAGGGGGATGGTGTAATGACCCGTAGTTCACAGAGTAGAAAGGGCTAAATTAGATTTGTGCATTTGCATAGCATGCATCTGAAAATACGGGAAAATTTAAAACTTTTTCAACGAAGTCATAGGGTGTTTGACCATCACTCGAAAGGCTAGCTGAGAATGCCGTTAGTTTGACGAGTAACTAAAAATTTGGAATCCAACTTGTGAAACTTACATCGAGGTTTCGCTGATGTTGGTGGATTAGATTTCTTCATCAACATGAGTGCTATAAACTTCAAAATATTGTCTTATCTAAATTTTTAAACATTTTGATTACAAGCTAATAATACAAGAAACTATAAATCAAATGATGAGTATGACTTATATCATTAACCGAATACGTACATATCTGAAAGAAAAGAAAAGAAGGAATATATGGAAGGACGATAAAAGACTAAACTAAATCTTAATCTAGATCTACTTATCCTATCAAGACTATCTTATCTTCTTATCTCCCAATCTTCTTCAATTCATTCTACAAGATAAGGCAACACAAGAAAGGAGGAAGTCAACAAGAAGACTACGAAGAAGGATTTATTAGATATGCATAGAAGCTCTATGCTAATCTATCACTAAGTATTTGCAAACTCCTATATCAAATTCTATTCTTATTGACTTCTCTACAAATAGTGTGATATTTCAAGGTTTGTGTTATATAGAAGTAGTTTGGTAACAAGCCTAATCACCTTGTTAACAAATCACTCTTGTATGCTCAAACAATTGAGTGTCATATACAAAATAACAGAAGGTCAGATAATTCAGTACATCTTAGCCACTTGGATACAAGAAGTAATTTGGTGACAGGATTGATCATCTTGTTAACAAATTCTTTTGTATGCATAAGGCAATTGATGTCATAAAATACACATACATTCTTCTATAGCCATCTAATAGAAAGCTTTATGCTAGGATGTCTTCACCACAAGGGCGAGGCAGGGGATGTTGGATACTAGATAATGGACTTTAAGAACTTTTCTTAAGTCCAGGTATTGACTTGAGGGACCAATACCAAGTTAAAGACAAGAATGGATGATCAATTGGAGCATTTGGACTCAAGTAGGAAACTATGAGATACAACCATGATACATATAAGAGGAGGAACATGGGGGAATACTAAACCACAAATATAACTTAGGCAACATAATCAAGTATCCAAATAAGATAATGATATGGTAGTTCATGGTGTTTCTCCAAGAGTATGATTATCTAGGAGAAAGTAAAGCCAAAGCATAAAACCACATGATCATCATCCATATTTATACAACACATGAGTTAACCTCATATTCATGTGTGTGGACAAGTCTCAAACGAGAGAAGTTCACAAGTTCATCATGTGACAAAGATCATTTGTCTTATTCAAGATTTCATTCTCTAGAAGAGCTAATTTTGGACATGTGGTAATTGGAAACACATGGACTATTTAGTCAGCAGTTGTTCTAACAATTTGCTTCCACACACTAAAGCATCATTCCTGATAAGGAGGAGTGCACATCAATCTTGTATCTTCATAATGAGAAGTGGAACTAAGCAAGATTATATTCTCATCATTTTATGTCACCATAAGACCCGACCTCATGCAGGATATCTGTATTTGTGCATCCACATACATCTGATCATGTCTCACATGATTTAGTTGTCAGGTATCACAAGCCAAAGCCACTAGGGCCATATTTTGTGCTTGGCATGTATTTGAATTGAAACACGGTGTATACTCTTTGTAGTCGTCACAGTAAACAAATCATGCATATATTGCTGGACAACAACTTGGAGTTGCTCAGGAATTATTAAAGCATCAAAACACAAGTTTGAATATCATATCTACCTATATCTTGGAGTCAAACCATCAAATCATCTATAGTATTTGAAAACCAATATCCACAAATAAATACTAGCATAACAAAGTATTATCATGTTGCTTTAATGCAAAACAAAAATAAAGAAATGTAAAGCCACACATTTTATTAAAGTAAATAAGTCCAAATATGACCAAATTCACTTTATATGTTAAGTGAATACAAAATACATCAAATATTTAAAATTCTAAGTTGAAATTACTAACATAATGAAATCCTACACATCCAGGGGCTTTTCTGCAATTAAAATCATCACAAACAGGTCTTCTAATCATTTAAAACAGGAGGCAGGGGCCCGTTTACACTGCTTCTGCAATTCCTTGAAACTCCAGGGGTTTTTCAAAAAATGGCCTTTTCTTTCCTTTCTTCTTCGTCCGGCCAGAAGGACGACGCCGCCGTGCCGTGCCACCTCCTCTATGTGCCCTTGTTTCGCGCGGATAAGCTCACACGAGCCATCTACATCTCGCCTTGCTCCTCACTCGCTCGACTCGCCTTCTCTCTCTTCCTCACACTGCAAAAAATTGAGTTCCAACCCTAACCCTAGTCACACGGGTCGCCGCCATGCGTCGTCGACTCCGGCCATGCCGTGCTCCTGTGAGAAGCTCTGGAGGTCCGCCGTGCCGCCCGCGTCATCCTCGTTGATCGCTGCTGGCTATGGAGTCCAGGAGGGGAAGGATTGCATCGTCTTCCCCAAGTCCGGCCGTCGGACGTGGAACAAGTTTCCGACGCCGTCCGACCTTCCCAAGCTTCGCCGAGACTTCCGTCGTGATCGTGGTGAGCCGTGCTCTCTCCTGGTACTCTTAATTAGGCCAAATTTGCTCGGAACCACCGCCGTGTCATGCGCCACCGTCCGCTGCCGCGCGAGCTTGACTCCGGCCAAGCTCCGGTGACAATTAGGCAGCGGCGCCACCACCAAATGGTCGGCCGTGCTCCGCTCTACCGTTTGCCCATTTCAATTCGTGCTAATTCGTTCGATTTCGACGAATTGATCCACGGATGTGAATCAAGTTCATTGATTCATTTGTTTTTCGAAATGTTTAAATTCATGACAGGTGGGGTCCATTGTCAGAAATTTCAACATTATCCAGGAATTACAGAAAATATTCAAAATTTGTAAAATTCTTAACTATTTCATACTAAATCAGAATAATACAAATAATATATCAAAATATCAGAAAAATAAAATCTATCTGTTTGTATAAATAAAATACTTGTTTGACTAAAATTGAATCACTCTAAAATTGAAACAACAATTTGCTTATTATTTGAAATATGGAGTTAATTTGAAATGCTATTTTGGATGCATTTCAATTCCATTTAAATTTCTTCATATGTCTAAATTGAAAATATGAACATATGTTTCAATCATAACATGTCATACATTATGTCCATTTTTAGAATTCGATTTGTGAACATGTTTAAATAATATTCTTTAAGTGGTTTATTAAAATGATATTTTCGATAAGGAAAATAATTATTCAAGAATCATTCAATAATACAAAAATGAATCTAACAACATAAAAAGTTATTGTATTATTACTTCATAATATTCCATGTAGTTCTTAATTCATAAAAGTGAATTATCTATTTAATAAAATTTGATCACTATTATTAATAGCCTTAATAATTAGATTAATTTTGTGTTATAATTGTTTAAGTCATTAATCCAAATTAATAATTACTTCATAATATGAGATTACTTGTTGTGTTTCTTCTAAGTGTTAGTATTCAAATCATATTATCTTATTACTTAAAGAAAAGTTAAACACATAAGTAACTACTCTTAATATTTGATAATATACCATCAATTAACTAAAATAAGTACCCTTATGGTATGATACCAACAAATGTATACATTATTGTTTCTTCAAAAGTTATTCTTTTTGTATTCATGAATAATAATACTACACCATTTCCTTTAATTAATTTAAGTCAATACATACACCTTACAAACATAAAGATGTTAACCAACCCTAAAACAACCATTTATTATCATGATGTTGTTTTACTTTATTCTTATGCTTAATATGGTACTCTAAGGTTAAAGTTTTAAACTCATCTTTCTTGTGAAGTAAACTTGAAGATAAAACAAATCTAAAGGTAATCACCAAATTCAAACAAACCACAACCATCGAGAGTTAGTTACGTGGTTTAGGACGATGCATCTCATACTTATGCATAATAGCATATTGCTTCTTCAAACATTAGTCCTTACCGGACCAATGATGTTCTTTCCAGATTATGGAGTCTTTATTGTATCGAAGACCTTGGCTGCATAATCTTGCAGTCAAAAAGGCAAGTTCACTCTTGCTCATGTCCTACTTGATTATGTTTATCAAAGTAATTACAAATTACTATGGTTTATCGTTGCATGAAAAAGAAAAATCTACCTTCGAATGATGAGAATTGCTATATATATTGTTGGCTGGCAATGGAACCACGGTTTGATGTTGTGGTGGAGGTTCCATTTGCACGGGAATGTATTACATAGGACTTAACAACACATGCCGTCAGGATTCTTGCGCCGTAAATGAAGTGTTAACCATAAGGCTTGGAATGGGCCAGGGAAGTCATCTGTGACCTTATTCCGTTCGCATGTCAACGGACAGCCAGAACCGTACGCTGTAGATCTTGCGGGACTACATGCACATGGGTGGGACCCCTTAATGCCCACGGATTCTAGTGCCTATGATGGTCTGCAAGGGGAGCCTAGGTATCTACCGTGAGGGGTAGAGTATCAGGGGTGATCCTGCTATGCATGAATTGGGTGGGCATGTGGGGTGGTGGAGAAGCACGGTGAATGGCTTGGATCATCGACTGGGCTCCACACCAAAGAGAGTGTGGACGGGAAAGATCGCCCGGTTGTGCAACAAGGCGTTGATCTCTTATGGGTAAAGTAACGCACCTCTGCAGAGTGTAAAAAGTGTGACATGTTACTCCCTGTTCCGGGAAGGAGCTGCGAACGCTGCAGGAAAGGAGCTCCATGAAGTTTTAGCACCTGTGAATGGTTGACGGGCATAGTTTTCTGAAGATAAAATGAATCTTTTCCTAAAAATGTTTTACAAAGATATGCATGTTCATCTATGACCTTTTGATAAGGATGGTAGCTAGTGCGTAAAACACTTTATTCCTATTATATGAACTTGCTGAGTAACGCTCGTGTTGCTCACCCTTTCCTCCGTTGACCCCCTGCTTAGATTATTGGCGACAGCAGAGGAATGACAGTAATCCATCACGACGTTGGTGAGGTCATCAATGTGGATTCAAATCAACCTGGTGGAGCCTGAAGGAGTCAAGCTCTACTTTGCCAACGGATGAGTGGCGATAACAGTGCAATGGTGGACACGTCGACAACAATGCCTTTGGACAAGGCTACTACTATTGGAAGGAGAAGCACAACTCTAGACAAAGATATTCCAGATGGATAGATAGGGTTGTGACAACAACAGTAGTGGATTAGGAGTGAGAAGTAGAGCTGATACCCAGCTTAGTGCTACGACTTGAGTTCTTCTGGAGTTTCATTTGCACGAGATCTACTTCTGCTTGTAAAGGAGGTTCTCGAGATTTTGTATTGAATAGTGTTGTAATCTTATAGTGTTACCTTGGACAAGCTATGTTTCTGTTGTATTACTTTGAGGGATGTAATATTTACGGGAAAGGTCATTCCATGAGTATTATATCAACGACTTGTACACTACAACATGCAGTGGTGTGCGTGGTCACCACATATGGCGAGACAGATGCAATGTGGTGAGCGGACGGACAATGGCGAGTAGCGTGAGGCGATGACACGGCAGACGGTCCAATGTGGTGAGGGGATTCCAAAGTGAAAAATAAATCGGGAAAAATGAGTATTTCACTGGCAAGCTAGCCCCATGTGCTATTTTTTTTACAAAGGTCCAAAACTTAGGGTATCTTACTTTGCACGTTTCTTCCAAATTTTAAATCATGCTCTAGAGTTTGCTCTAACAGCGCTGTCATCGCCACCTACATCACCATCACTAGTAGAAACAGAGGCATTGGTGCGCCCCTTTAGTACCGGTTGCAAAAAAAACCGGTACTAAAGGGGGCATTAGCACCGGTTGTGCTTGGGCGCCAGCCAGGGCCCCGCGGCGAGGACCTTTAGTACCGGTTGGTATTAACAACCGGTACTGAAGGACACCTTTTAGTACCGGTTGTTAATACCAACCGGTACTAAAAGGGTGCAGCCCCGCAGGCCGCGGTCAGTGGCCCCACGGCAGGCCCTTTAGTACCGGTTGGTAAATAAAACCGGTACTAAAGGTCCTAACTATATCTTCCACCCCGGCCGAGCCAGCTCCATTTTGGAGCAACTCGACCCCAACCCCATTTTTCCTCTCTCCCAAGCTCTAGGTCACCCATTTTTTCTCCAACATTTGTCAAGATTGGTGGCACCCTATACAAGGGTTAGCAACTTCTTCATCTTCTCTTCCGGCTTTTCAAGTTTAGCTCATTTTCGTGCAAGTTTAGCAAGTTTGATTTTGGTTGTGCTTGCAAGGTGTTTGATGAAATGACTAAGTCAGGGATTTCATTTGTTTTATATGCATTTTGAGCTCGAATTGAAGTATAATTTATGGTTTTATATAGTGTCGTCCCGTCCCCTGATCCTCACCGCCGTCGATCGCCCGCGCCGCTCCGTCGCCGACACCACCTCGGTGAGCCTCTTTTTTTATCTTTTATTTTAAAAATTGTTAGTTATATGATTTAAATGCATAATTATTTCTTGTATAATTTTCTTATGTTTTTTTATATATGTATAGTGTCATGGTTTTGATATCCGTCCCCTTCGGCCCTCGTCCGGTCTATGATTCGGATGTGGTATATCTTTTTAACTATTTATTTTGTTTCGTGTTTATAACAATCATGCCGACCAACTTGACGTAGATATATTTTTATTTAGGAGGTAGTTGAACCGGAAATTCCGGCCGACCCTATTGTCGAGTATTTTAAAAAAGAAAACGACGATTTGAGAGCAAAATTGAAGATAAGTGAAGATCTTCGTCTCCAATGCCTAGAAGAGAAGATGGAATTGGACTTGAAGATTGCCGACATCGTTGATGCTCACGGGGTCGAGCTTGCCGACGTCGTCACTGCTCACGAGAGGAAGATGGATGCAATGCGCGCCAAGCTTAAAAAGATTAGAAAATATGCCATTAGTCAAGAGGCTTGGTATCATTATGCTGTTGGTTCAATAGTTACCTTGGTTGCGATTCTGATCGCATTTGTTGTTGGATTTAAATTCTTTAGATAGTTGTATGTTAGTTTCGATTGATGTATGTTTCGTGAGAACTATGTATTACATTTGGGCACTACTCTACTTTGATTTTAATGTGATGAACTTGTATAAATTAATTTGGTCACGTATCTCTATTCATTATTTAGCTGGTGTAATGGTTTTTGATATATTTATGTAATGTAGATGAGCCGAGAATGGATGTACGGTGATCGACGCTGTCCCGAGTTCATTGATGGCATGCATCGTTTTCTCGATGTGGTTAAGTTAAACAAGCTGAAGAATGGTTTTATGATTTGTCCATGTGATGAATGTCGGAATAACAGGAATTACCCGAGCGTAAGAACCATACACTCCCACTTGTTGCGACAAGGCTTCATGCCCAATTATTTTTGTTGGACCAAGCACGGAGAAAGAGGGGTTATAATGGAAAACCCTGAAGAAGAGGATGATGACAACTATCCCGTGTTCTCTGATGAACACGGTGATACTACAATGGGGGAAGAGCATGAGGTCATTGTTGATCAGTCCGACGATGATGATCTTCGTCAGGTCATTCGTGATGAACAGATGAACTGCGTAACTGAAAACGAGTGGTCGAAGCTGGAGCGCATGTTAGAGGATCACAAAAAACCGTTGTACCCAAATTGTGAAGATGACCAGAAAAAGCTAGGTACCACCCTGGAATTGCTGCAGTGGAAGGCAAAGAATGGAATATCTGACAAGGCATTTCAAGAGTTGCTACAAATATTTAAGAAGAATCTTCCGAGGAATAATGAAATGCCCCACAACACGTACGAAGCAAAGAAGATTGTCTGCCCTCTAGGATTAGAGGTGCAGAAGATACATGCATGCATCAATGACTGCATCCTCTACCGCGGTGAGAAGTACGAGAATTTGAATGCATGCCCGATATGCGGTGCATTGCGGTATAAGATCGCGCGAGATGACCCAGGTGATATTGAGGGCGAGCCGAGCCCTAGGAAGAGGGTTCCCGCGAAGGTGATGTGGTATGCTCCTATAATACCACGGTTGAAACGTTTGTTCCGAAACAAAGAGCATGCCAAGTTGTTGCGATGGCACAAAGAAGACCGTAAGGAAGACGAGATGCTCAGACACCCCGCTGATGGGTCTCAGTGGAGAAAAATCGACAGTGCGTTTGGGGATTTTGCAGCTGACGCAAGGAACTTAAGGTTTGGTCTAAGTACAGATGGCTTGAATCCGTTTGGGGAGCAGAACAGCAGTCATAGCACCTGGCCCGTGACTCTATGTATCTATAACCTTCCCCTTGGTTGTGCATGAAGCAAAAGTATATTATGATGCCAGTGCTTATCCAAGGACCGAAACAACCCGGCAACGACATTGATGTGTATCTGAGGCCATTAGTTGACGAACTTTTACAGTTGTGGTCTGACGAAGGTGTACGTGTGTGGGATGAGTACAAACAAGAGGAATTTCCCCTACGAGCGTTGCTGTTTGTAACCATCAATGATTGGCCTGCTCTTAGTAACATTTCAGGACAGTCGAACAAGGGATACAATGCATGCACGCACTGTTTAGATAAGACTGACAATGCATATATAGGTAACAAGATTGTGTACATGGGGCATCGTCAGTTTCTTCCAACCGGGCATCACGTAAGAAACGGAGGCAAGCACTTCAAAGGTTTGGCAGATATCCGGACGAAGCCTACACGCCGTGATGGTGATGTTGTATATGGCATGGTCAAGGATTTGGAAGTAATATTTGGAAAGGGTCCTGGCAGTCTAAATGTTCCGAAAGACGCAAACAAGCGCGTACCCTTGTGGAAAAAGAAATCTATATTTTGGGATTTACCCTATTGGGAAATCCTAGAGGTTCGCTCTGCAATCGACGTGATGCACGTGACGAAAAATCTTTGCGTGAACCTGCTAAACTTCTTAGGCGTGTATGGGAAGACGAAAGATACAGCGGATGCACGGCAGGACCAGCAAAGTACGCACCACGGAAGAGACAACCTGAATTCAGAGAAGTATCAAGGTACTTCCAGCTACGCTCTTACCAAAGAAGAGAAGGAGATCTTTTTTCAAGTCCTGAGCAGTATCAAGGTCCCGTCTGGCTACTCGTCGAATATAAAGGGAATAATAAACATGGCAGAGAAAAAGTTCCAAAACCTGAAGTCTCATGACTGCCACGTGATTATGACACAATTACTTCCTGTTGCATTGAGGGGGCTTCTACCGGAAAACGTTCGAGTACCCATTGTCAAGCTATGTGCATTCCTGAATGCAATTTCTCAGAAGGTAATTGATCCAGCAACTCTACCAAGTTTACAGACGGGTGTGGTCCAATGTCTTGTCAGCTTTGAGTTGTTGTTTCCACCGGCCTTCTTCAATATTATGACGCACCTCATAGTTCACCTAGTCGAAGAGATTTCCATTCTCGGTCCTGTATTTCTACACAACATGTTCCCCTTTGAGAGGTTCATGGGAGTCTTATATAAATACGTTCATAACCGTGCTAGGCCAGAAGGAAGCATGTCCAAGGGCTATGGAACAGAGGAGGTCATTGAGTTTTGTGTTGACTTTCTTCCAGATCTTAAGCCCATCGGTGTTCCTCAATCACGCCATGAGGGGAGACTGCGTGGAAAAGGCACGCTAGGAAAGAAAGCAACAAGAAGTATGGACGGGCATTCTTTCACTCAAGCACACTACACAGTTCTACAAAATTCCAGATTGGTGGCTCCGTATATCGTGGAACACATGGATATTTTACGCTCAGAATACCCGGAGAAGACTGACTTCTGGATTAAAGAAAAACACGTGGATACTTTCGGCAGTTGGTTGCGTACACATCTCATTAATGACAACACTGTTGGACAAGAGCTATACTTGTTGGCCAAGACACCATCTTCGACTATATTGACTTTCCAAGGGTACGAGATAAATGGGAATACATTTTACACGGAAACCCAAGACAAAAAGAGCACTAACCAAAACAGTGGTGTCCGCTTTGATGCAACAAACGATGATGGAACAAAGGATAACATGGTAGAGGTGTTTGATAATAACGATGCAAAAACAATGAGCAGGATAAAGCGGAGTAGGGATGTTGGGGGGCTACCCCCAGGTAGGGTCAAGGCTGGTATAAGTTAAGCTCAAGGTGTGCCGAGGTCTCTACTGGGCCGATCTATTTGGTCTTCAGAATGTCCGAACTCTGTATTGACCTGGAGGTTAACCCGACCGAACTGTCTTGGAATCATGATGTCCGAGGTCATCTCATGGGCAAAGGCCGCAGTTCATCGTCGAGGTCTGTAAGCCGACCTCTATGAAGCAGGATCACCGAGCTGTTTGGCGTATCAAGGAAGACACCAGAGGAAAGGAGATCCGAGGTGTTAACCGCACAAGGCTCGAGGCATGATAGAGGGAGGTCACGGGTTCTACAGAGCCCATGGCCCGAGGCTTGACAGTGTTCAGCGGGGTCACGCCACGGGTTTCCTGGGAGCCCAAGGCCCTATGCGCTGACCGACCTATTTCGGGTAAGGGACAGAGAGTAGACCCTGGACGGCTACTGTTCAGTCAACCAAAGAGGAAAGATAGGCCAGCTGGGACCTGACAGTCCAGCCGTTGAACTGACACGGGGCAGAGGCTTGTCCTCTTCCTCTTGTCATTGCCATTACCACTTGGAGCCAGGGGCAAAGAAGTAACTCGGCATGTCTTTATATACAGTACCACCACCTTTCTTACAGAGGGATCGAAACCCTAGCTCTCATTTCTCCCCTGTAGCTTCATCTTCCACCTTGTAACTTCACCATTGCTGCTTGATACAGCTCAAGGAGCACCTTGTACTTGTTACCGAGAGATATACAACAACTAGGATAGTGCTGCAGTAGGGGTGTTACCTCCACAAGAGGGCCCCGAAGCAGGGTACATCGTGGTGTGTTCTGTGTCTTTGGTTTCTTGGTTCCTTTGTTCATATTCTTGCGGTTTCTTGAGTGTTCTTCTTTGTGCGCTTCTTGAGTGCGTAAACCCTCCCCGGATCCCCCAACGCTCGTTCGGCCCCATCTTAGCCATACCCATGGCATCTGCCGTGACCCCACCACGACAGTTGGCGCCCACCGTGGGGCGAATTGAGGCGTTGGAGGGAGTTTACATCCGGACGGGCTCAGGCGAGCGTGTTCTTTCCGGGCTTGTTGCCAAGATCGGCGAGTTCAACTTTGTCAGTGACAATGCAGGGTGCTTCGCTGGCAAACCCTTCCCCGAGCATGGCTTCCTCATGATGCTTGGCAGCTTCGTCACCTACGTTGCTGTCGATGTTGTTCGCGAGTACCCGGAGCAGGTGCTCGTGGACGACGAAACTCCTCTCCTCGCGGCTCGAGCTCGACATGGCGGTCGCCCCGAGAGCTGCGTGGAGGTGATGATGACGGTTCGGTGGATGCCGCTGGCAAAGGAGATGCCAGCAAATCCAAGCCGGCCGAGGTTGCTGCTAGGGGAGGTCTGCAAAGCCCAGGCTGGAAAAAGAACTGCCTAATACTTCTGAGGTGCCTGGCCGAGGTGCGGTCCTAGCAGAGATAGCAGACACACTAGCAACCCCTGTAGATCCAGGAGTGGATGTAGTCTTGACTGCGGCCGAGCTAGAGGAGAAGCGTGTCAAGTTGCAGAAAGAAGCTGTAGCAATGATAGAAGCTAGAGCTGAGTTCGATAGAGATATGCGAGAGTACAATGCCGCAAACGGTTTCACCCCGGTAGCAGCTGATCCGAGCAGGAGAGCCGGGTTGCAGCAGAGAGGCAAGGGGCTCAATGATGAGATGGACAGGGAGGTCCGGCCAGCCAATTCGGCTAGGAGCGGGAGTCGCTTGTCAACTGGAAGGCCGGTGTATAGTTCCCCGGCTAAGAACCTCAGAGCTGCCGAGGCAGTAAGGGCCGAGCTATCCGGGTTGACTGGAGATGCGTGGCGTGCGCAGCAGAAGAGGCTCAATGAGTTGGTGCATGTAGCTAACCAACAGAATGAAGCTCTCCGCAGAGCCGGAGTCGCAGATTCGCATGCTGTTCACTCAGTTAGGCCAGTTAGCCAGGGCTCCAAGGGGCAAGCATCATCTCCACACGTCGGAGGAGCCGATCGTGCCCGGAGTGTCACTTCTGGACGGAACAAGCAGATACAGGTGTATGACCCAGTGGTGGCAGGAAAGCAAAAGGTGGGCCAAGGCAGTGCTAGCCGAGCTAAGGGTAACCCCGGCCAAGGTAATGCGAGCCGAGCTAAGGGCAACTCCAGATGGAGGAATCAGAATGGCGGGCAGGCGACGTCGGCTGGCCGAGGTAAACCACCTCCGCCCCCGAGGTATCAGCAACAACCCCGGCCGCAGGAGCAGTATCAGCAAGAGCCGGAGTATGTGCAGCAACCTCGGAATGTCGATCAAGGCGATGATCGATATGATGATGGAGATTCAGCCATGGCGCGAGCTGGATATCACAGAGTGGACGGGGCGTTGGGACCTCGGATAGGAGCTCGGATGTTAGCTCCAGATGATGTTCGTAACAAGCTGGATAGAATCTATTTGTCAGAACAGCTGGAGGAGGAAGGCCCTCCTGGACCTGCATGTTTTGGACCCCGGATCATGAGGGAGCCACCACCACCAGTAACTCAGTTTCAGCTAGGTCGGAATACCAAGCCATACAATGGGAGCACCAAGCCACAAGATTGGTTGACAGATTATGTATCCTCTGTGCACATTGCGGGGGGCAATCGCCGATGGGCGGTCCGGTATCTCCCGCACATGTTGGAAGGCCCAGCTCGAATCTGGCTGAATAATCTGCCGGAAAATAGCATCAACTCATGGATAGATTTGGAGTTGGCTTTCAACAGCAACTTTGCTAGCACTTACAAAAGGCCAAACCGACCTCAGCTACTGGCTGCGTGCAAGCAAGAAGATCATGAAACTGACCGTGAGTTCTTAACTCGGTGGAGCAATGTTCGGAATTCCTGTGAAGGAGTTATAGAGGCACAAGCTATAGCCTGGTTTGCTGATGGTTGCCGACATGGCAGTATGCTGTGGCAGAGGCTCCAAAGAGATATGCCGAAGTCTCTTGCAGAGACAATCCGGATTGCAGATTCTTATGCTCTTGGTGACCCAATGCAGCCAGCAGTAGAAGCGGTGGCACGAAACAGAAGGCAGCCAATAAACAACAGGCTTGGGCCGAGGTTTAACGACCGCCAAGAGTTCGGACACAAAAGGAGGGAGCCGGACTATCCATACACCTCGAACCAAGTAGCCGCGGTGAACCCGGATCAGCCCGGAGCTGGAGGTGCCCAGAGGCCGAAAACCAATGGTCCGGCTTGGAGTCCGAACCAAGCTGCAAGGCCGTGGCAGAACCCGGAGCCACCCTTGAGTTATGAAGCAATGCTAGATGGTCCATGCAGTTACCACACCACTGACCCACGCAAGCCTGCCAACCATTCAACTCGGCAGTGCAGCTGGAACCACAGAATCAGAGAAGAAGCGGCAAAGGCCGGAGGAAACAGAGGTACCACCTCGGCAATTCCCACAGAAGCCGAACCCAAACTTGTCCGGAGCAAATGCTACCCGATGAACGCAGCACCTCCTACGAGGCCTGCACCAGCTAGACCGGTGAATGTGGTGAATGTCCGAGGAAATGCCAACAACAACAACAATGATGCCAGGCCGAGCTATCAGAATGAATACCCCGGCAATGATTATAGAGAGGCTCATGCGAGCTATGTGGTCTTTGTGACCGAGCCAACTGACAAGAAGAGTCAGCAAAGGCGTGCCATGGAGGTAAATGCAGTAATGCCAGCGGTGCAAAGTTCATGAACTGGTCTGAGCAGGAGATCACTTGGAGCGGAGAGATACTCCTCGGATCATGCCGAGCCCTGGAAAGTATGCCTAGTGGTGGATCCGACGTTGTGTGGGCCTACGACCAATGTGAGGTTCACCCGAGTTCTGGTGGACAATGGCAGTGCTATTAACATAATGTACAAAGACACAATGGTGAAGTTGGGCGTATCGCCGAACCAGTTGATGCCGAGCAGTTGTACTTTTCATGGGATTGTGCCTGGTGTTTCTTGCGCACCCATGGGCAAGATCTGGATTGATGTGGCGTTCGGTACCAAGGAGAACTGCCGGGTTGAGAGTATCGAGTTCGAGGTGGTGGACTTGGAAAGTGCATACCATGCCTTGCTCGGAAGGCCGGCTTTGGCCAAGTTCATGATTCCACCCATGTTGCATACCTGAAGATGAAAATGCCGGGGCCTAATGGGATCATAACTATATCTGGTGATTACAAGCGAGCTATTCAGTGTGCCACCGCAGGGTCTAACCTGGCCGAGTCTTTGGTGATCGCTGCAGAGAAGAAGAAGCTGCATGAAGTGGTGGCAATGGCGCAGTCAACACAGCTCGGCGTGGCCGGACTGATGAACCCGGACTCCACTGTAGCATTCGAGGTGCCAAAGGAGACCAAGAAGATCCCCATTGACCCGGAGTACCCAGAGCGCATGGCCATCATTGGTTCCGGGCTGGGCGAGAAATAGGAAAGCGCGCTCTGTCACTTCCTCCGTGAGAATCGGGATATCTTTGCATGGTCAGCTAAGGACCTGCCTGGAGTTCCGAGGGAGTTGGCAGAGCACTCTTTATTTGTCAGGCCGGAGGTGAAACCGGTGAGGCAACCAACCCGACGTCTCTCTGACGATCGAAGACAGGTGGTGCTGGACGAGCTGGCTAAGTTGCTTGCAGCCGGGTTCATTATGGAGGTTGCATCCGGACTGGATATCCAATCCAGTCTTGGTAGAGAAGAAGAAAGACGAGCCAGCCGTGGTCAAGGTGTGGCGCATGTGCATTGACTTCACTAACCTCAACAAGGCGTGTCCGAAGATCCGTTTCCATTACCTCGGATTGATCAAGTGATCGATTCCACTGCTGGTTGTGAACTGTTGTCTTTTATTGATGCGTACTCTGGTTTTCACCAGATACCACTGAACCCAAAGATCAAATAAAGACTGCCTTTATTACCCCGTATGGGGCGTATTGCTATCGTGTCATGTGTTTTGGTCTGAGAAATGCCGGGGCAACTTATCAGAGGTGTATGCAGAAATGCTTGCACTCTCAAATGGGCAAAAATGTGCAGTGTATGTCGATGATATTGTCATCAAAACTAAGGAAAAACGTACCTCCTCGAGGATCTCGAGGAGACATTTGTGAATTAAGAAAATATCGGTTGAAACTTAACCCGGACAATGCACCTTTGGTGTCCCGGCTGGAAAATTGCTCGGATTCCTGGTGTCGAGCCGGGTATTGAGGTGAACCCGGCCAAGATCCGGCTATTGAGAACATGAAATTGCCGAAGTGTTTGAAAGATGTGCAGAAATTCACTGGGTGCTTAGCCTCGCTGAGCCGATTTGTAAGCGGCTAGGGGAAAAAGCCTTACCTTTGTACCAGCTCATGAAGAAAAGTACCGGGTTTACATGGACCCCGCAGGCCGACGTGGCGTTTAATGAGCTGAAAAAGATGTTGTCCACAGCTCCGGTGTTGGCATCACCATTGCCAAACGAGCCGATGTTACTTTACATTGCTGCTACAAACCGAGTTGTAAGTGTGGCAGTGGTGGTAGAGCGAGATGAAGGTGGCAGGTCGGTGCAGAGACCGTGTATTACTTGAGTGAGGTGATCTCTACCTCGAAGCAAAATTACCCTCATTACCAGAAGATGACGTATGGTGTCTACCTGGCGGTCAAGAAGTTGAAACATTATTTCCAGGAGCATCCCGTTACGGTGGTGTGCGATGCCCCAATCGCGGAGATCATTGGCTGCAAAGATGCAACTGGCCGAGTTGCCAAATGGGCGATCGAGGTGTCTCCATATACACCACATTATGAAAGAAGAGATGCAATCAAATCCCAAGCACTGCCGGACTTCTTTTGTGATTGGGCCGAGATGCAGTATGAGCCACCCAAGCCGGACTATAATTATTGGAGGATGCACTTTGATGGATCCAAGACCAAAATTGGGTTGGGAGCCGGGATAGTCCTTACTTCACCAAAGCAAGATCAACTAAAGTACGTGCTGCAAATTCATTTCTCAGCATCAAACAATGTGGCGGAGTATGAGGCCTTGATCCATGGTCTCAAGGTGGCGAAGGAGATCGGCATCCGACGTATTGAATGCCTCGGTGACTCCGACCTGGTGGTGCAGCAATCTTCTGGAGTTTGGGATGCACTGGATGCCAACATGGTGTTGTATCGATTTCATGTGCAAAAGATATCCGGGGTCTTTGAAGGGTGTGAATACAAGCATATACCTCGGGCAGAGAATAGTGCGGCTGATATGTTATCAAAGCTCGGCTCATCTAGAGAAGCAGTGCCCCCTGGAGTGGCCCTGATCACTTAAGAACTCCGTCAATCAAACCTTCCCCTGAATCCGAGTCTATTTTCATCCCGGCTAACCAAGAGTCCGGACCTGTTCCTATGGAGGTAGATGTCGGATGTGTTTGGCCGGACTCGGGGACTGCGTGGCAGAACTCGGAGTCTGCGCACCGAGCCTCGGGGACTGTTCGGCGAGACTCGGGGACTGGTCGCATGATGGTGGAAGAGATAATGAGGGAAATTATGGCGGCCGAACCAATGGAGGTGGACGAGGCACTTTTTCCTTTGCACCCAGTACCGGAGTGGGCGGAGCAGATCATGAAGTTCATAACTGATGGAAGCTTGCCAAGTGACAACACGGAGGCTAGGAGAATCCAAAGAAGAGCAAAGGCATATACCATTATCAACAAAGAGCTTTATAAAAGAAGCGTAACCGAGGTGTTGCAACGATGTGTTGAGCCAGCTGAAGGCAAGGAGATGCTTTTGGAGATCCACCAAGGAGAATGTGGTCATCACTGCAGCACAAGAGCTCTGGTGGCCAAGGTGTTTCGTCATGGGTTCTATTGGCCCAGTGCTCTTGCTGATGCTGAGGATATAGTTCGGAGATGTGAAGGGTGTCAAAGGTTTGCTAAGCAGACGCATATGCCAGCCTCGGCGCTCAAAACAATTCCTATCACTTGGCCGTTTGCGTATGGTGTTTGGATATGGTGGGAGAGTTCAAACCAGCCCGAGGTAACATGACACATATACTGGTGATGGTGGACAAATTCACCAAGTGGATCGAGGTGAAACCAATCCGGAAATTGGATGGGCATTCAGCAGTGACTTTTTTGAAGGAGATCATTCTGAGATATGGATACCCTCATAGCATCATCTCGGACAACGGCACAAACTTTGCTGTTGGAGAGTTTGCTCGGTTTTGCATGGACAAGGGAATCCGGCTGGACATAGCCTCGGTGGCACATCCGGAGTCTAATGGACAAGTGGAAAGATCAAATGCCCTGGTGTTGGCCGGCATCAAAGCTCGGCTCATTGAACCATTGTTGAAAACTCCGGGGTGTTGGATAGATGAGATACCAGCAGTACTATGGGGTCTAAGGACCACGCCAAATCGATCAACTGGCTATACGCCATTCTTTATGGTCTATGGGGCAGAAGCTGTGCTACCCACTGATATTGAATATGATGCGCCCAGAGTGGCAATGTACACTGAAGCCGAGGCAAAAGAGGCTCGGGAGGATGCAGTAGATCTGCTTGAAGAAGCTAGAGAACTGGCTTTATCTCGGTCAGCAATATATCAGCAAAGTCTCAGGCGTTATCATAGCCGAAATGTCAACCCTCGTGTATTCCAAGAGGGAGATTTGGTATTGAGGCTGGTGCAACGCAGTAAAGGTCGGCACAAGTTGTCACCTCCATGGGAGGGACCATTCATTGTGAGCCGAGCTTTGCAGAACGATTCGTACTATCTTATAGATGCGCAGGAACCTCGGAAAGACGGGCTGGACAACCCCGGATCAGAAAGCAAGCGGCCATGGAATGTAGCTCTACTCCGACCTTTCTACTCTTGAAGGGCGTAATGTATGTACCTTGGTTCATCTTTAATGAAATGTTGGTGCTCCAAGGTTGAGCTCGGGGACTGCCTTGCTCATATGCTTGTGTTTTATTTCTGTTTGTCAATTTCGTTCACGTGCCGAACTATTTTGAACCTCGTCTCAAACTTCAAGTAATGTATGCTGTGAAACTAATCTTGTGACTCGACTGACGAACACCAAAAGGGTAGTCAAGAGCAAAGATGAAAAAACGTGGGAAACATGAAAATGGACTCGGGGACTCGGTCCAAAAATATAGTTCGGCATGTGTCGTTTACTAACCCCTGTCTTTACCTTTCGTTTATGTCGAAGAATTTTGAAACACACCTCGGCATTTGCTAAGTACTGTATGCTATAAACAACAATCTTGTGACTCGACTGTCGAACGCCAAAATGGTAGACAAGAGCAAAGATTGCAAGTATAGTAAACACGAAAGTGAACTCGGGGACTCGTTCCAAAAGAGTTCGGCATAAACTTTTAGAAAAGCATGGTTCAAATAGCAACATAGCAGTACGAGGTAGCAAGGATCACTACTTAAAGTCTATTACATCTGAACCCGGCATACCGGGCATTTAATGTTTTTGTTGATAAGTTCAGGCATTAGAACCAGGGATCTAGATCGCCGGGGTCTCAGGAGCCGGAGTCTCGGGAGCCGAGCTCCAGGAGGAGGAACCTCGGAAGTGGACGCCATCTCGGTTGAAGTAGATGCCGGGCTAACAAGAGTTGCTTCGGGGGGGATCACCTCGGCAGTTGCACCTTTGCCGGACTCGCCTTGGGGGCTCGTAGGATTGAAGTCGATTTCATCCTCGGCATCTTCTGTCACCTTAGAAGTTTGGCCAGTCTTGCCCTTGGAGGTCGGAGGCTCATCGAAGTCGAGGTCATCATCTGATCCTTCAACATTCTCTTCGCCGGACTCTTCTTCCTCGTCCGAGCTCTCTTCATCCTCAGAATAGGCACGCCCGTCATGGAAGGTCCGGGTGTCTGCATAGCTGGCAAAAAGGTCGGCTGCTGCTTGGCGTTTAACAATACCATCCGGAGTGGTGTTCCACGGAGAGCCCTTGCGCATGGAGTTGATCGTATCGATTTCAATCTCCTCGTACCAAGATAGTACAAACACCAAGGCCTTGTCAGCTCCAGCCCGAGCTGATGAGCTCCTCCATTCCCGGAGTCTAGCTTCGGCTCCTTTCAGCTTCGTGGCGAGCTCGTCGATGCATGTGGGAGTCGTAACCTTGGGCCAGAGGGCACGGTGGACCTCGATAGCAGCATCAACCAGTTTGGTTCCAATGGCCCTGAGCGGCCTGATCCGAGCATTAAGGGCAACAAGGTGGTCCTGGATATCCCAGCTTTCGCCTAGGGTTTCTGTCTCAGCCCTCTTTGCCCGAGCTGCTTGAACTTCGTGGATAGCCTTGTCCTTGGAGTGCTCAAAGTTCAATGAAGAAGACAAAAAGGCTGTAGCCGGGTTAAGTCATATGGTGGCAAGAGATGCAGCGCGGTGGAAAATAAGAAAAAGAAGACAAGAAACTTACTGTCCATCTGATTATTGATCCGAGTGAGCTCGGATAACCAACTTCTTGAGATAGCTCGGAGAGTGTTCAGCTCGTTTTCTGCCGAGGTGGCACGATTTTCCAAGGTCTTGACAATCTCTTGCTGCTCCTCGGCGGCCTTAGCTTTGGTCTTAATAGCATCTTCAGCTGCAGTCTTGGCCTCATTAGCTCGGCTAAGCTCTTGTTGCAGCCGAGTTATCTCATCTTCGGCTAACTTTAACTTGGAGGCGTAATCTTTTTCGCTCTGCTCCTTTGTTGAGAGAAGAGCCCGGTGAGCCTTCTTGAGCTTGTTGTGATCCAGCAGAAGATTCTTGAAATTTTTCGTCCGAGCATTGTTGCACTCCTGAGAAGGTAGAGAGATTAGTTCGGTGCAAGGAAATTTTCGTGAATTTTAAGGTTTGCATATTAAAGAAATCCGAGGTCTTGTTAGCACCAGAGGTGTAATAGAGTCCCGGGGACTCGGCATTGGCCTCGGGGACTCAGTATTGGAGAAATGACAAGTGTTAAAGATTCAAGTCGAGCAATTTTTAGCTCGGTGGAGCATCAACTGCTCAACCCGAATCTCGGGGACTGGGAATGGTGTATATTATCAGTTGTTATCAATTAAGAGAGAGAGTGAAGTTGAGAAATAGTACCGATGCCTTCTGGCTGCAATCAAGAACCGCAGCCTGCATGTTGTAGATGGACTGGAGCACGGCGCTAGGTCCAGCTGGGTGCTCAGAGGTCGGATTGGAGGAGACCTCGGCAGTGTCAGCCGAGTTCCAGTCCATGTCATAACGACGCTCTGAGCCTAAGCTGTTCCCGCTCTTAGTCCGGAGTTGCCCGACCTCCCAGCTGCTGGTTTTCGGCTGGATAGTGGCAGCGAGAAGGGTTCGCGAAAGTTCGACCTGAGAACTCGAAGGTGTGCTCTTGGCCAAGGTGGACCTCGGTGCAGAAGCGGAAACATGCGGCACCAGTTGGGTGTTCGTAGTCTTGGGTCCTGTTGGCGGTGGTGGCATTGGAGTTGGCTGATGTTGCTTCGCAGGCTCAACGTTCTGAGCCTGATATTTCTGCTGCTGAAGTCTTTGCTTCTGCAGTTGTTGTTGTTGTCGTTGTTGTTGCTGCTGCTTTTGCTTCTGCAGCTGCTGTTGCTGATTGCGTGTAGCTTGCGACTTGGGGGAGAGCCGAGGCTCCTGCACAGTCTTGGCCGGAGTGTTGGCACGATTTGTCTCCGCATCTTTCTGAGGACGCGAAGGAGTCCGAACTGGGCTGAGGTCTGAGCTCGGCGGAGGTAGCTCGGGGGAGGCTGCACGCCTAGGAGAGGGAATGGTCTTCTCCGGGCTGCGAGTGTCAACAGGCTGTTCTGGCGAAGTTCTAGCCGAGCTGTTGAGGTTAACCTCGACCTCGGTCGTCTGGGCGTCAACCACTGGGGGCAGCGGTGAATGTATCGAGCTGTGGCTCTGCTTGATCTGCCTAGCCGGGCTACACCAAAAAGAAAAGTTAAGATAGAGTATAAGAGAACTTAACCTCGGAGTAGCGTGAGAAGTAAAAGGGGAGCAAGGTCACTTACGCATCTTCCTCCACGGGAGCTCGCTTGTTGCGCCTGGCAGAAACCTTCTTGCGTTTAGGGGCCGGGGTGTTTTGAACCTCGGCGCCCGGGCTGCTCGTCTCTTGACGTTTTCGAGAAGCGCCCTTCGAGCTCGGAGCTGGAGGTGCCGAAGGAAAAGCGTATGAAACGGGAAGGGCGTCTATTGGTGGTGGCTCCACGATGTAACAATCGTCATCATCGTCGTCAGACCAATCTCTGATGGAAGTAGGGGCTTGTTTCTTACCCGGGTTGGAGGAGCCAATCTTTGGGGCAGACCTCGAAACAGCTTTAGGGATCGGCAGGTGATCCTCATTATCCGGGTCTTCAGTTGGAGAACCTTCTAGGGCGAGCCGAGCAGGCGCCCAGTTTGTCAACTCAGGGCCGTCCTCGATCTCTTGCCGGCCGAACCTCTGCAAGAATGGCGAAAAGGAGTTGAGTAAGAGGTAGCCGAGGTATGCAAACCGAGGTTGAAGCTCGGGAAAGTTACTGGGTACTTACTTGCTGTGGAAGATGGTCTCTGTCATGAGGCTCCACGCCCCATTCCCAATCATCGCCCATCTCGGTCTGAGCAATGGCTTTAACCCGGCGCCAGACTGAAGCCTTGGAGAGCGCCACGCTGCTGATCCGAGTAGGATCGAGCAGACCTTGCATATGGCAAATCTTATGAACTCGTTCTTGAAGGGGGCTAACCCTCCGTTCCACGAAGGTCCGGAGGATGTCGTCGGAGTCCCACCCCTTCTTCTTTAGAGACAACATGTAATTGTGAATCTCTTGAACCTCGGCGTAGGCGTTCTTCGGGTCAAAGTCCCAATTCCGTTGTGCAGTGGGAGGGTCGAGCTGGAAGTACGGAAGGTTGATGAGGTCCTCCTTGCCAGGGTTCCTCACATAGAAGAAAGTTCGCTGCCATTTCTTGCAGCTTTGAAGACCTTTGATCCGTGGGAACTCGGAGCTTAGCCGAGGTGAAATGGAGGCAGCACCACAGGCAGTCATGTCTTTGTTCGCCACGTCCTTGTTGGGGAGGCTCTGCTTCTTTAGCTGAAAGTACTTGGCCCAGCCCTGAACTGTAGGCCAAAGGCCGAGGTATCCTTCAGAGAAAGCTGTATAGCATGACAGCTGCAGTATGGAATTAGCTGGGAGGTGATGCGGCTGCAAGCCGTAGAACTTCAGAAATTCACTAAAGAATATGCTGGCTGGAAGTCCGAATCCGCGCTCAAAGTGAGCGACGAACACCACCTTCTCGCCGGGGTTGGGGATCGGTTCGTCGCCCCCAGTGTGCAGCCGATATAAGAGTTCGGCTGGGAGTCGATGGGTCTCTTTCAACCATTTAACCTCACTATCAGTGACATCCGAACCTTCCCATCCACCTCTCTCGCTGGCTGGAACCTCGGCTCGGTTCGAGGTAGTGATGGCCGACATGTTTCAGCCTCCTGCAAGAAGAAAAAGGAAAGCCGGGGTGAATACCTCGGACAAGTGCTAGAGATGACTAAGTCAAGTCATAAACCGAGGTATATACTTCGGCTAATTTGAGGCTAACATTACGCAAGGAATGTTTGAGCGGGAAACATGTTTTCATCACAAAGGATTACAAGCAAAGATCTAGCAGAGAGCTAAAAAGGAAAATAAATCGAGTTTATTAAGGGACGCAACTAAGAAGGCAGTTCTGCAGATACATCTAAAACTAATCTAGAAGAGATACAAAGAAGATAAAGAAATCTGAGAGGGGATCATCTAGTTCATCAAGATTCTCATATCTAGCAAGTTCTTTGAGGTCGATGGGTTCATCAAGATTCATAAGTTCTTCAAGGTCATCTAGTTCATAGATGCGAACGAGCATGTTCTTGGCAATGGAGGGAAATCAAGGAACTCACCGGTATATCGGAGAAGATGAAGCAGTGGCCCAAGGGATCGAGGGCGGCGTGGCGGCGCAAGGCGTGGCGCACGTCACCGGCGATGAAGCTCCGAGGCGGCGAGGTTGCAGCGGCGGGCGCTCGATGGTGGCGCTGGTTGCGGAGGGGAAAAGGTGAAGAGTGAACGGGAAGAAGAAGAAAATCTCACCGCGCCCATACTTATAACCGCAGGCAGTAACTGCGCCCTACCGCGCGGTTACCGGAGCGGCGTGGATCGTGTGCGCGCAGGAGGGCAGTTGCCTCAATCGTGGCTGCACGATCAGCCACACCGTGGTCCACGGGATTGCAACCGCTAGCACACGATTTTGTGCGCAGGTCAGCGTTGAAATCGAGTGGTCGTGCGTGGTCAAATAAGTCCAAACGCTTGAGTACTTGCATTCAATATTGGTGGGTCAGGCTGACGCAGGCGACGTGCGGTCAGAACCTGTCTTTCAGAGTCCGGAATTTATGGTCCGAGCAGAGATTCTTTGCCACGTAACCCGGAAAATCTGGGTGCAGGATGGAGTTGAGTCGAACAGCTCGGAAAGTTCAGTTTGGGGATCAAGCTAGGAGTTAGTTGTGAGCGGTGAACCTTGGCAAGATCAGTAAGAGGTCGGATTTAGTGGCAGTAACTTGTTGGTTTTGAACCTGCTACGGCCCTTCGTTCGAGGTCGTAGGACCGCACCAGCTTCGGGGACTAATGGTGGGGGGCTACCCCCAGGTAGGGTCAAGGCTGGTATAAGTTAAGCTCAAGGTGTGCCGAGGTCTCGACTGGGCCGATCTATTTGGTCTTCAGAATGTCCGAACTCTGTATTGACCTGGAGGTTAACCCGACCGAACTGTCTTGGAATCATGATGTCCGAGGTCATCTCATGGGCAAAGGCCGTAGTTCATCGTCGAGGTCTGTAAGCCGACCTCTATGAAGCAGGATCACCGAGCTGTTTGGCGTATCAAGGAAGACACCAGAGGAAAGGAGATCCGAGGTGTTAACCGCACAAGGCTCGAGGCATGACAGAGGGAGGTCACGGGTTCTACAGAGCCCATGGCCCGAGGCTTGACAGTGTTCAGCGGGGTCACGCCACGGGTTTCCTGGGAGCCCAAGGCCCTATGCGCTGACCGACCTATTTCGGGTAAGGGACAGAGAGTAGACCCTGGACGGCTACTGTTCAGTCAACCAAAGAGGAAAGATAGGCCAGCTGGGACCTGACAGTCCAGCCGTTGAACTGACACGGGGCAGAGGCTTGTCCTCTTCCTCTTGTCATTGCCATTACCACTTGGAGCCAGGGGCAAAGAAGTAACTCGGCATGTCTTTATATACAGTACCACCACCTTTCTTACAGAGGGATCGAAACCCTAGCTCTCATTTCTCCCCTGTAGCTTCATCTTCCACCTTGTAACTTCACCATTGCTGCTTGATACAGCTCAAGGAGCACCTTGTACTTGTTACCGAGAGATATACAACAACTAGGATAGTGCTGCAGTAGGGGTGTTACCTCCACAAGAGGGCCCCGAAGCAGGGTACATCGTGGTGTGTTCCGTGTCTTTGGTTTCTTGGTTCCTTTGTTCATGTTCTTGCGGTTTCTTGAGTGTTCTTCTTTGTGCGCTTCTTGAGTGCGTAAACCCTCCCCGGATCCCCCAACGCTCGTTCGGCCCCATCTTAGCCATACCCATGGCATCTGCCGTGACCCCACCACGACAAGGGATGTAAACCGATAGAATAGTTTCCGCACCGAATCCACCGCCGAATCCTTTTTAAAGAATCCATATTCCGGTTTCAAAGAATTCGACGGATCATGATATCCGATTCCGAACTTAACACCCGGATACGGTATAGGATATGGTATGTAAAATAGCATCCGAATATAGATCATCCGAAAATTAATTAGGATTATCCGATGGTTATAATCCGAATAATGCACTTTTCTGCTGAAATGTCTAAACTAATAAAGCACAATTTCTTGTTAGTGACTTGTGGAGTTCATCCGTTGACTGAAAACTCGCTTGCATGGTCATTGTACAGAATATGGAGTACAACTTTGTTATGTTATTAGGTTGTTGAGCGATTATTTTTGCTACTGTCGGTTGACAATGTACATATACACATACCAATCCGATTGATTTTATTTCCGCACCGAATCCGCTCCGAGTCTGTTCTGAATCCGTGATCATCCGCCACCAAATCCGCGACCGTTGAATATCTGGTCCGATCCGAATCCGAGGAAAAAATATGGTAAAAGATATGGTAGAGGCAAAATCCGATTCTATCCGTTTACGTCCCTAAAGCCGAGGGATACTAAGGGCGTAAAGGAGTGGGAGAGAGAAAGAGATGGAAAAAGAGGGGAGAAAAAGAAGGAAGAAAAAGATAGACGGAAAGAGAGGTTGATGTCTACTACAACTTCTATTCTTGTAGACAGTGTTGGGACTCAAAGTGCAGAGGTTTGTAGAGCAACAGCAAATTCCCTTAAGTGAGTAACCCAAGGTATATCGAACTCAGGGAGGTAGATGTCAAAGATATCCCTCTCAAGCAACCCTGCAATTAAGATACAAGAAGTCTCTTGTGTCCCCAACACACCCAATACACTTGTCAGGTGTATAGGTGCACTAGTTCGGCGAAGATATGGTAAAATGCATGTGATATGGATATTAACAAGTGGTAATTGCAATCTGTAGTAAAAATGGCAGCGAGCAAACATGCAGCAGAACTGGAGACAAACGGTGTTTCGGTGCTTGAAAACAAGGCCTAGAGATCATACTTTCACTAGTGGTCACTCTCAACAATAATAATATAACTGAACACATATAAATACTTCCTCTTCAATATGCAACTTAGATGCTACTCTGAATTATTCTCATGTTGGATAGAAATACCAATCTACTGCGTAGATCTACAAAAGCACAACTTAAAGTCTGAGTAAACAAACACCACAATTTCATAGAACACCGATACCATCACGTAGGGCTATAAAAGCACACCTTAGAGTTCGAACACCACAATTACTTGCGTAGGTATGTCACACCTTAAAATCCAAACGCCACAATTATATAGTGACATCCAACATAAAGAACAACTCATGGTAAGTATCCCTCTAATCTATTATCCCTAGAGTCACACACGGCACGCGCACTGTCCTCTTCGCACCGTGGGACAAAGGTAACTCCGGAAATTATAATGATACAACCAATTGAGTAGCATATCCATAACATAATGAAGGGGAAACATCTATGAATTCAACTAGATTACAATGGTCATGATCACATAAAGATCACACCATGAGAGAGAGAGATAAACCACATAGCTACCGGTAGAGCCCTCAGTCTCGATGGAGAACTACTCCCTCCTCATCATGGGAAGCAGCAATGGCGATGAAGATGGCTCCGGGGGCACTTCCCCGTCCCGGCAGGGTCCCGGAACAGAGACTTATGTCCCCCGAATTAGGGTTTTTGGTGGCGGCGGAGCTCGGAGGCGTTTTTGGGAAAAGTCTTCCTGGTTCTGGCGTTTTTAGGTCACGGGTGATTTTATAGGCGAAGAGGCGGCGCGAGGCGGTGGAGAGGTGGACCAGGCGGGCCCACGGCGCGGGGGAGGCCTTGGCCGCGCCCCTAGGCCGTTTGGTTGCTGTGGGGCCCGCCTACAGGTGGTCTTCTGGCTCCGTGGCTTATTTGTGCTGGAAATAATTCAGGTAAATTTTCGTCCAATTCCGAGCACTTTCATTTTTGGGTCTTTTCTGCAATAAACATACAAAACAGACATAAACTGGCACTGGGCACTAGGTTAATAGGTTAGTCCAATAAATGTCATAAAATGATATAAACTTTAGGATAAACATGTGGCATTTGATATAAAACAAGCATGAAACATAAAAAATTATAGATACGTTTGAGACGTATCAGACATCCCCAAGCTTAGTTCCTACTCGTCCTCGAGTAGGTAAACGATAACAAAAGATAATTTTTGAAGAGACATGCTACCAACATAATCTTGATCAAATAGTAATGTAAAGCACATGAACTGAATAAAGTGATCCAAGTCAATTATCTATAGTTGTTATAAAGTAAACAATGAGCAACCAAGAGGCATCATACAAATAAAAACTTTTCATGAATAGTAATTTGGAGACAAGGAGTTATAAGAATTTGACATAAAAGTTAGCTCACCAAGCAATAGTTTTCAATCAAAAGTGTTTGACCAACACAAAGAAAAGATTTAAGTTTCAGCATTTGATTCGACTTTTAACATATTTATCTCATGGAAACTTCTAGGTCTGCCAGTGACTGCTACGTAAACGTAGGGACGGCGAGGCAAATGCATGAATATATTTGTAGCTCCAATAGGCAGCGTTTTTTATCGGACACCGGCCATTGCAGTGGAGACCAAATACGACACGACCATAGTGCCATGATACGAAACGATGTTCATTTTTCGGTCATAGTGCCATGATACGACACCACCATAGTACAAATTAGGAAGTCTAGTATACCATTAGGTTATGATTTGGAGTACTGAGCATAATTATTGCCGCATTATTTATTTTTTTGTCAAACAGCATTACAAAAAGTTGACATATCCGTGTTTACATACAAAGCATGTATATTACATTTTTGTACACAGATAAGATAGTTTCTTTATCAATTACTCCCTCCGTATCAAAATATAAAACTTTCTATGCTTTTTCAAAGATATGTATTTAGGGTCAAGATGTGTATTTATCTTAGCTAAGTTTACTCGCTTTTAATTATCAGTTTTGCTAATTCTCATTCGCATGATGTTATCAATTATCAGTTTGCAACTGAGAATTGATGACATCATGTGAATGAGAATTAAGTTAATTCTCATTCGACTAAGTTGCAAGTGGACTTGCAACTGCTCCGGACTATTTGATTTCTACTTAATCAAGCTGTGTTGAAAATTTTAGTCAACTTACTTACTAGTATTTTTGTTTCTACACATCCATGGATTAGGGGCTGTTGTTTTGTCTTGTTAGGGCCAATCAACCACATGGCATGTTGCTTTAGCTCATAAGCAGTAATCAATTTTGTATGTTTATAAGCACCCATGTACTTATTTAGGGAGTGCGGGTATAGGATCATATCATGCATATCAAGTTAGTGGTCCTTTATAAAGTTAGGGTTGCTTATCCATTTTTAGTAAGTAACTTACTGTACATTATTGAGTTGCTGCACATCACTATTAAGTTGATGTATATCTAGAATGGGATGCAATCATTTTTCCTCTGACCACACATACAACTAATTAAATTGCTTAGCAGATGTTAATTAGGTTACTAAATGTTCTATTTAGATCGGTAATACGAGATAAGCCCCAACAAAATTTCCCAGCACACGTGATTTAATTTTCGTATGGTCGGTAAGGTGTTGGAGAATTTTCCTCCAAATGTGACGTTCAGAAAAGATCTTGTTGGTCCCAGGTTAGTAGCTTGGCATGAGTTGCTACAACGGCTGGCTTCCGTCAATCTGACGCAGGAGACTGACAAGTTTCGTTGAAATTTACATGAGAGTGGTAAATTCTCGGTGGACTCTATGTATAAAGCTCTAATCCAACCGGATGTGCCAGTAGATAATAATAAGAAATTTTGAAAGATGAAGATTCCACTCCAAAACAAGGTATTTGCGTGGTATCTTCGTCGATGGGTAATGATAACCTTGCAAAACGCAATTGGCATGGGAGTAAAAGGTGTGTCTTCTATCACAAGGACGAGACTATAAAACACTTATTCTTCGAGTGTAAATTTGCTAGTTCTATATGGTCAATCATCCAGATAGGTTCTACCTTATACCCACTAAGAAACATTGCTAATAATTTTGGCAACTGGCTGAATGGTGTGGAACATAGGTTTAAACAACTTATTAGGGTGGCAGTGCTTGCCGTAATATGGTCGCTTTGGCTGTGTAGAAATGACAAGATTTTTAATGATAAAAATTCTTCTCTCATGCAGGTTATCTACAGAAGTACAGCTACACTTCGTTCGTGGTATTCGTTGCAACGTGTGGAACATTGCGATCTATGTACGGAGGTGTGTACAAGACTGGAGGATACGGCGAGATACTTTTTATCCCAACATAGATGCCAGCATAATTTACGGATCAGCCCTCCACCATCTTAGGCGTTTTTATAATTTCTCATCATGATATGTAATGCGCCTTTTTTTTTTTGATTTTCGCACTACTGAACTTGTGACGGCTGTGTGAATCCTAACTATACAGAAGGCTGGGTGTAATGCTTAAAACTCTTTAAATAATAAAACTCCCTTTATCGGATTATGTTTTCGTATGGTCGATTCAGACATCAATGTCCAGCTTACTCGAGGTAGTTTAGACTCATATCAAGCGTGATTTCTCTCGTACGGTTTTTTGTGTGCACATGGTTACACCATGGTAATCATCCTGCTGATATGAGGATTGCAGCGTGGAGGGAATTCAACTACGCATGGCATGGCGTCCGCCCGATCGAGAGACACATGTGATGGAAGTTGGAAGAGGAACGTAGAACTTTGGGGGATGGCGACGGGAGGTTTTGGTAGGGAATTGATACAGGTAGGCTGTAGGTTGTGTGAGTGATTGATTGGGCTGACGGTGTCACTTGGTTTGGCCTTGGCCATGCCAGGAGATCGATCACGTGACCGGCAGTTTTTTTTTGAAAGGCATACGTGTTACACTCAAGGATCAAAGATACAAGCACAGGACACGTACACACTCGCCAGAACGCACGCGAAGGACAGCAGGTCAAGCACAAAAGCAGAAAACACGTCCAGACAAACGAAAAAAACAAAGAAGCCTCTGGAGGTCCCTGCACAGAAACCCAACACAGACCACCCGCCTCGGCCGCCGCCGCAGCTGCTGCCGGAGAACACCACAGAACGGAGCAGTCCCCTCGCAACAAGCTTCACGAGCCACAAGAGCCACCCGCCAAAGAAGACGGGATCGAAGACGCTGTAGAGAATTGGCCGGGGACACACCCCAGACTCCTCCGCTCCCGAATCTGCCATCCAGCCTCAGCTCCATCGGAGACGACGGCCGCCAGATCCGCCTGCCGACGACCACCTTCCCAGCACCAAACTTGCCGTCCACAACCACGCCCTGACGCAGCCCCTGTACAGAACCTCCAGAACTCGCCGATGGCGTCGGAGCTGCACACCATCGCAGCGGGGATCGAGCCAGAGGACAAAAGCCCAAAGCATGGCCAGCACCACCGCCTCGCCAGCCACACCCAAGGGCACCAAACGCCGGACCAGCTCCTCGACACCGCCACCAAAGACGCCGCCGAGGTGGAGCGAAGGCTGCCGGAAACTTATTCGAAACGGCGGCGCTGCCACCACCAAAACGCCACCGCCGGAAGACCTACTCCTACTATCTACACACCGGAACCCCAGAACCCCGGTTCCCCCGCTCTCCCGCCGCCGAGGCGGCAGACGGAGAGAGAGGGAACCGACGGTCTGGCCGGCGGCGGAAAGAGGAAACCTGGACGCCTCCCTTTCGCCTCTCTCTAGCACTGTAGAAGAAAGGGGAAAGAAGGCAGGGGTCGTTCTAGGTCGCATCTTACGTGACCGGCAGTTGGTGGCAAGCCTCGATGCTAGAACCATCGGCTCCTGATGTTCGCTTCCTCTACTGTGGGAATTAATGGCGCCAACGAACGCCTCGATGCAAGACGATCGCCTCGCCACTTCACCAGCATGGCAGCAAGAAACATGGCAAGAAAGCGAGATCCTTCACTCAGTGGCGCAAACTGATGATGCAGAAGTGCAAAATTGATACGCTGATGGCACAGGAAGTTAGTTATTTTACAGGACAGGGAGTCAGTTCTCAAGGGAAGGTTACGTCATGAACTACCCTGCATTTAGGAGTTGCTGCGTACCACTAGTAGAACCCAAAAAAGTCCCCATTTTCAATTTAATGGACGCGAGCGATATGCCATGATCACCGGCCAGGTGCCTGAACAGCAGCAGCAGCAGTGAAGACATTCACGGGTTATTCCCCACTTTCCCCAGCCAGCCCCCACGCAAGATGCAAGCATGTAGAATAAAGTCCACACATAGTTAAGTGCACTCAACTTCGTGGTCACATTCTGCTACAAAGAAAACTCTGACAACGATAGGGAACTCACTGCAAACATACGAAGCCACGAGACAGTGTAATCACCAGGGGCATTGCGTCTTAAGATAAACTAGTGCCCAATGGATCGAATAGGTACAAAGGCTTCTATGCCACTTCCCCTACCCCGTGAGCCATTACTAGTAGGGAGAAGCTATTACATGATCTGTTCTTTTCCATCTGTATTATGGCAAATGGGTAGGAGGCAGCCAAAAACCCCAGGAAAGCCATTCCTCCAACCAATTCTCACAGGATGAATGAACACCAAAAAGCAGCCCGATAAAATGACGCCTTCAATCCTCCCTACAGTTTGCAAGATTGCAGTTCATCCATTCACGCCTCCCCTCACACGCGTGCACGCGACTCGCTCAGGGTGGTACCTTCCATCATCTGCATTCCTTTGTTCCAACCTGGAGGAACCATCCATGGAGCTGGCTATTTAAACCTCTTCCTCTTTTCCCTCCTCAAAACAACACCCTCTGCCTGTCTATCTTCCTTCCAATTCCAACTTCCAAGCACACACAAACACTAACCATAGTTGCGAAAGAAGAGATGAGGCTTGGGCCGAAAGGTCTCGCCGTCATGCTCCTCCTCCTCCTGCTCGCTCTGAGCTCCGTCGTTAGCATCTGCGACGCAAGAAACGGCAGGCATTGGAGGCAGAAAAAGGTGGCGCCGTCAATCTCCATGTTGAGAAGGAAAGGAAAAGTGAAGAGCAGCGGTACTTCCCACAGGCATTATGGCAGGGGATACCAGCCGAGTCCAAGCACAGGGCCGAGTGGAAGCCCTGTCCAGGGCAAAGGGCATCACAGTCCAGCGTTGCCAGCACCATGTCCAGGAGGTGGAAACGGCTACGCGTCGCCCAGTCCCCCACCGCCTCTGCCTCCATCGCCGCCACCTCCACAAGCACCGCCTCTGCCGCCACCAGAAGCGCCATCGCAGGCCACAGTCTTTAACGTGGTTGCTTTTGGAGCTAAGGGCGATGGAGTGACTGATGACACTCAGGTAACCAGCACTGCTTCTAAAGATACCGCAGTCCAAGTAAATGAACATTTGCACCTGCATTATACATTCTGAGTTAGAGTCTTATTCTATTTATCTTATTCTATTTTTTTACATTGATCCCATAATTGTGCAGAAGGCTTCCTCAAAGCATAAGCAGATGCAGAAAATCATTGTATATGCTTTCTATCTTCAAGAAAAAACTACCATATATAGTGTCATACAATTTTCAAGTTAGTGTGCTGCAGAGACATGCTTGCAAAAAAAAAAGAGTCTTTAAAAATAATATTCCACCTGATTGCACAACCATTTGTTTATTAAGCTACACATCATATTATTGGGAGTTGGAATTTTACATGTCAAGACAAATGTTGTTTGTTTTTATGTTTAGATTGTTCTTTTCTCACGTGATTGGGCACACACCGGTAAGGCAATGTGTCTTTACACATGATGCTGTATACTACTGCATTTACTTTTATGAGTAAGAGAAGGTATCATGTCAATGGATGACTCACAACTCACAAGAATACAAACTTTCTATAGTACTTTAAAGACTTCTTGTGCCAGAAATAGCATAAGTACAAACTGAATTCTTGTGGTTACTAGAGTATGCCAATCCTCAAATTTAATAGATAGTTACTGATTCTATTTGTCAGCTGTTGCTGTTTTTCTTGGTTTTTCCAAGAGACAAAAACTGAATTTAACTATTCTAAGCATTCTTGCCTGAGAAATCATTCTATGAGTTCCCATCAACACAAACACGGAAGTCTAAAATAAAATATGTTATGTTTTATGGTTCCTTTTAGGGAAAGAAGTGATATCTTGGGCCGATCTGCTAACAATAACAAGACAATGTGCAACAAACAATGCCATGGAGTGCACTTGAAATCCGAGCTATACAGTTGGGCTCACAATCCATGATATGTTGAACTTAATCATTGTCTATATGTGCAGGCCTTTGAAGCAGCATGGGCAGCAGCGTGCAAGGTGGAGGCATCTACTGTTCTTGTACCGTCTGAATACGAGTTCGTTGTTGGCCCGATCTCATTTTCTGGGCCTAACTGCAAACCTAACATTCTATTCCAGGTAACACTACTATTGATCCAAACTGTATTAAACATTATGATCATCATTCCCCCATAAAATTAGTCCTCCAAAACATGAAAGGAGTCCAGGACATACTATAAACCATTACCAGAACTGTAGGTGTTCAATGAGGTGTTTTTGTTTTGTAGCTCGATGGAACTATCTTAGCTCAAACTAGTGCAAGAGCGTGGGGCTCTGGTTTGCTTCAATGGCTTGAGTTCACGAAACTAGATGGGATAACAATTCAAGGCAGTGGTGTCATAAATGGCCGGGGGCAAGAATGGTGGACCTATTCAGATCCAAATGACGACGATGATATGGACACAGTAAGGCCTGATCATCTACCAATATCCTACTTATAAACAAGTGAAAAGTAGACGAATTTAATTGTTTACATTGGATGCTGCCAACAGTACAGTCAGGAGCTGGAGAAGATGCCACAGATTAAACCAACGGTAAGCAGATTATTGATGCAGCGCTTGAACATAGTTGCAATTACGTACCAGAACAATTTAAACAGATACGGATGTGTATTCTGATGCAGGCATTGAGGTTTTATGGTAGTTCCAGTGTCAGAGTAACTGGCATCAGCATCGTCAACAGTTCCCAGTGTCATCTGAAGTTCGATAGCTGTCAAGGAGTCATGGTCTATAACCTAACGATCTCTTCCCCTGAGGATAGCCCCAACACCGACGGAATTCACCTGCAAAACTCCAAAGGCGTCAACATTCACCACACTAACCTGGCTTGCGGTAATGGCTCCTCAAAAAACTTGATCCGAGTAGTTAACCAAATTATTCAACCTTTGCACTTGTGGACCATAGTAAGAATAATTCTAATTCAGAGTTCACCACCTAATGTCCTATGCGGATATATAATATAAAGAACAGTAGAATAATCTATATGGAGAAACACCAAAACTTGACATGAAATATTTACCTTGTGTAATTCAGGTGATGACTGCATTTCCATCCAGACAGGCTGCAGCGACATAAACATACATAATGTGAACTGTGGACCAGGCCATGGGATCAGCATTGGTGGCCTAGGAAGGTACAACACCAAAGCATGTGTCTCTAACGTCACCGTAAGAGATGTCAACATGTTCAAAACAATGACCGGCGTCAGAATCAAGACTTGGCAGGTAGATCATTATACGACTACAAAACATGATTCATCCAGCAAGGACCACTATGCAATTATGCATGTATATATGATAACTTGATATATCTAAGCACACTGGGTTTTGAATGCAGGGTGGTTCGGGGCTGGTTCAGGGCATAAGATTCTCGAACATACAAATGTCGGAGGTTCAGACACCTATCATGATAGACCAATTCTACTGCGACAAGACGGCGTGCTCGAACCAAACCTCGGCGGTGGCGGTCTCAGGCGTGCAGTACGAGAACATAAGGGGCACTTTCACGATCAAACCTGCCCACTTTGCGTGCAGCGACAGCTTGCCGTGCTCGGAGATCACCCTGACAGGGATACAGCTGAGACTCCTGGTGGAGCCGAAGTACCGCACGAGCAGCGCCTTCTGCTGGCAGGCCTTCGGGGAGCTGTACACGCCCACCGTCCCTCCCATCCCTTGCTTGCAGGCTGGAAAGCCAGCCGGGCTGTCAGACCATGATCTATGCTGAGACTCTCGGAGCGACATGGGTGGTAACTATAGGCGGTTCTTCGGACCACCTTTTCGCGCGATCACTACGTGGTGTGAATATATATACGCGTGATGTGATAACATAGTAAATCATGTACACTGGCATGTGCCACATAGGTTTTTTTGACAGGAAATATAGGACAGTCAGTATTTACAGTGATTTATGAACATGATGCGTGTGCGCATTATATAGTTAAAATGGGAGAACCATGAAGAATCATTCGTATGATCTATGGCAACATGGAGACAAACTGATATCCGTAGTGCACGATCTTGTTAGAATGCTGCCAGCCTACAATTGCTGTGGGACAGGTTCAGTTAAACCATTCCAAAAAAAAAAATCAGTTTAGTCCCCAGGTATCATCAACCCGTGTCGAAGGGAACAATGACTCAATGAGCCAAATAGTGTATGGACACTGGATCAGGGAGAGGGGGGGGGGGGGGGGGAGCGGAGAGGCGATTAAGGCTCACCGATTTCGAAGTCGCCGGCTGTGGATGGAGATGCCGGCGGTGCGCGCGACGGGGATCCCGAGCAGAAGGGGGACCGGGGGAATGCGCGAACGCGCGGTGGTGGTATTGATCTAATCAAATCCATGCTCAGCGCCTCGTCCTCCCGCCGACGGTGCGGTGCCCACTGCCCCGGCCCCCGCCGTTGGCTCGACTGCCTGTTTGCCGCAAGGTGAAATGCCAAGGCTCGCAGAGGAAGCAGACGAGGCGACTCCATCGGTAGCCTGCAGCACCCTTGGCCCGGCCCGCCAGCTGCAGCGTGCTCTAGTTTGGTTGCGTGCTTTTGCTGTTGGGCCTGCATAGCGCGCTTCTCAAAGCACCCTCGGAGCTCTGGAGGAACAGTCGAATCGGCGCGCAGCTGCAAAAAGCAGCTATAGCATGCAAGTTCATTCCATGGGGGTTGCTTCCCCTCACTCTCTCTTTCACTTACCCTCTTCCAATTCTTCATACACTGCTCGGATAAAAAAAGGTGTACACCCAAATGATGCGCTTTGATGCTGCGGTTCCATTCCGGCGATCAGTTCGAGCTTTCGTTAACCGTGCGGTCCTAATTTCGAGTTCTTGTCTGAAGCTTTTTTGACCGAATTTTACAGATCTTGTCGCACACAGCTGATCGTTTTCGATTTCCTTTGAGGAGCAGCTTCACCTCGTCATGCCGCACAACTATCGTGTTGTAAGTTTTGCGTTTCGATGCTTGTAGATGGGTAGATCTGAGGATGCGTATTTAGACTGTTCGTGTCACCGTCTTTTTCAACCTCTGTTCTTGCTCGTCTTCGTCGAACTCTGCCATCGGCATGTCGTGTCGTCGTCGTCGAGCTTCGTAGGTGCAGTAGGTGCCCCCGCCGGCGGATGCGTATTTAGACTATCCTTGGTCTATTCCTGTTCTTCAACCTCCGCTCTAACTCGCCGAGCTCTCGCAGCCGCCATGCCATCTTCTCACCGTCCAGCTTTGCCGCCGCCAAGCGCTCAGCTCCGTCGCCATGTCGTCTGCTCAGCTTCGTCGCTGTCGCTCAAGCCGTCGTCATAGCCGCCGCTCGCAGACAGGCTACCTCCGCCGCCGCCGCCGCTCGCATCGTGGTCATGCTCGCCGTTCTACCGCTACTTCATAGTGAGAGGTAAGTACACCTATAAGCAAATGGTGAGACTAACCGAATCGGTAAACACAAGCTCGTTGTTTGGTTGTGCTGCACGAAGAGAGCTCTCGTTTTTTGATGCAGGCAACCAAACAACAAGCACAACATGGTTTTAGGGGTGGCTCTACTCAGCACTGCCCCTGGAGCCTGCCCCCAAGACTACGAGAAAGTGATGCAGCCTACCAAACAGGCCCCAAGTCTCCATCCCTCTATTTGCAACTGTTTTATTTCGAGTATTATACTCCGTTTACATGGGCCGCATTCTGCCGTTTTTCATAGGCCCTTGAGTTCATGGTGCGCTACTGGGTCAGGCCAGAGCTGTATCATAGAGTTATAAGTCCACCGCTGTCTGTTTTCCATAGTTCAGGACTTCAGATAGACTGAGGAACTTCCACACAAAAAAAAAGATAGACCGAGGAACTTCGCTAAAAACATGATATACCGAGGAGTGCCTATTTTTTTGAATTTGAAATTTATGAATATTAGTCACTGTGTGAATAGGTTTGGAAACTAGAGGGCAGCCCCAGTGCAGTAGCTCCCGCTTGCGCATGGTCCGGGGAAGGGTCGACCACTTTGGGTCTTTAGTACGCAACCTTTCCCTGCATTTCTGCAAGAGGCTGTTTCCAGGACTTGAACCCGTGACCTCATGGTCACAAGGCAGCAGCTTTTACCGCTGCGCCAAGGTTTGGAAACTAGAGAACGAATATAAATTTTGGCAACATTTATTGAGGACAAATATCTTAAAAATTAGAATCTTTTAGAGTTACCATGTAAAAAGCGATGTCACACTGTTTTTTTTTACATGTGGATATCACACTGTTGGTCAGGCTTGATGGTGGAATTTTGGGAGACAGTCTATCTTCTTGCCTAGTTCATGTAACCTTTCTCGGACTCGGATGCTGTAGAGATGAAGCTGCCCTCTGAAAATTGGGAAGATATGCGGTTTGGATATGAGCTTTTTTCTCGGACGTACTCAGAGTGCGGTGATTTGGAGGACTGGCTCTATGTAGCTTTTTTTTTTTGAAAAATTCAAAAAGGACATTTCTAAGTTTCAAAAAAATATGAAAAAAACCTAGATGTAGAAATGATTATTTCTACCAGTGTGCACTCAATGCGAAATATTATGTATTTTGGGCTGTGTAAAAATGACAAATTTTCAGACCTGAGCGGGTTGGAGATGCTCTAAGTGTACCTAGTTCCACCCTGTTTATTTGCCGAATTTAGGGAGGTCTTAACTGCTGTTAAAAACTTAAAATCCTGTGTAACTGTTGCTACAATCTGGATGTAGAATTATGAGATTGGCGGAATATGATGGATGTATTATTGAGCCTCATGGGCGAGTTTATATAGGCGTACAAGGGACCGACTTGGAGTACAAGACAAGAAACAAATCCTATCTCTACCATATCTTTCCGTAACACAAATATACTCTAACATCCCCCCGCAGTCGTAGCGGTAGCGTCGTGAACAACTGGAACGTCGCGGACGGTCAGACTGGAGATAAGCCGAAGTAGAATCCAGGGGCTGACATCCCCCGCAGTAGGAGCGCGAACGTCGTGGACGGTGTCGCGGCACGGAGCTTGAACTGTAGAGGAAGCTGATGAGTGCTCAAGCGAGGTGGTAGCCCTTGTTGCCGATGTCGAGGGAGCCGAGAGAGTTAGGCGGTGCAACCTTGGTCGTGGTAGCCATGCGAGAGGTTGCCGTGGTCGATGTCGTGGTCGGGGTTGCCGGTGTCGAGGTAGACGCAGAAGAAGCCGCTTGCGCATAGTACGCGGGGAGAGTGACGGGGACGCGTCGAGTCAGTCGTCGAGGATGCCGATGCCGGGGACGACGCAGTACGAGCCGTCGAGGATGAGGTGTGGCCATTGTTTTGCCGGAACAAGGCGCACGTCGGGGACGAAGGCATACTCCGGTTTTGCCAGAACCGAGTACGCATAGAAGAAATCGGTGACGTGGTCGAGGCAGTCGTAGAGGAGGAAGTCGATGCCGAAGACGTTGTCGAGGCCGATGTAGACGAGGCGCTGACCCGGGCTTGCCAGACCCGGGGACACGTCGGGGACGAAGGCACGCACCGGTGTTGCCAGTACGGTGCATGCGGGGGCAGGGACCACCGTGAACCATACGCCAGCGTCGGAGGGGCCAGCAGAGGAGGACTCGACGACGATTGCGGCGCCAATCAGCGGGGGGTAGAAGGTGCCGATGTCGTCCGCGGTTGTCGGAGTAGACGTAGTCGGGGACGAGGATGATGACGCTGGCGACATGGTCGTGGTGGACGAAGATGTAGAAGGCGGCGAAGGCAGCGGCGGCCGGGGGTGGCCATGCTGGACGCCTGGACAAGGGGTGGTCGGCGGGACCTGCGACGGCCTGAAGTGGCCATGCAGGTTACCTGTAGATGGCGGCGGCGTTACTCGAAGTAGGCGAGGAAGAACCCGGCGGCTTGACGAAGACTATGCGCGGACGGTGGCGTTCCCACGCCGAGGGAGTCGGCGCGGCGCATACCACGAAGAAGTCGATGCGCAGGGACGACGAAGAGGACCGCGTGCCGCGGCGCTACAGCCCGAAGGGGCGACACAGCAGCAGTGCGCGGGTCGGGGCGACGGCGGGTGTCACCAGCGGCATACACGCCTGGGAAGGCGCGTTGGCTGCCGGCAACATGGACCAATGGCGGCGGCGCGGCGGCCCAAAGGGGCGACGCGGCGGTAGCCTGTAGCTCCATCGGTGGTAGGCGCGTGCTCGGGGACGTGCTTGGCGGTGCAGGCGCGCGATCGGTTGATCAGACCGACGCAGCGCGGAACGCGCCATGGCGGCGACGACGACGCGCAGATCGGAGTCGATGGCGAAGTTGTCGATGACGGCGAAGACGAACCGGCGATGGAGACCTTGCAAGCGAGAGAAGCCGGCGGCGACGCGTCGAGACGTCCCGTGGACGGCGCGTTCGGCCTTGCTGCGCGGTCGGTGAAGACGAGCCGGTCGGTGCGGAGTCGGCGTCGGCGTGTCGTTCGCGATAGCCGGCTTGGAGGAGCCGAACGGTGCGAAGTCGGCGGCGGCGAGTCGGCCGCGATAGCCGGTTGTCGAGGAGGGGGCCGGTGCAGGTCGATGCCGTTGTCGGAGTAGAGGCGCGAGAAGATGACGGCGGTGGTGGGCGACGCAAACCGATCTTAGATCGGAAAACCAAAAAGAAACGCCGATCAAAAAACGACCGGCGAGAGAGAAAAACCGGATCAAGAGATCGAAAAAAAAAGACACTAGGGCAGCCGATCAACCGATCGGCGGACGAACCCTAGGTACGGGTCGCGCGGCCCCCGGCGGAGATCACGGAGATCGACCTCCCCGGGGCGGCGCGGTGCGGAAGCGCGGCGGCGGCGGCTAGGTCAGATCGTGCCGCTCTGATACCATGTAGAATTATGAGATTGGCGGAATATGATGGATGTATTATTGAGCCTAATGAGCGAGTATATATAGGCGTACAAGGGACCGACTTGGAGTACAAGATAAGAAACAAATCCTATCTCTACCATATCTTTCCGTAACACCATATCTTTCCGTAACACAAATATACTCTAACACTGGAAAGTGAGAAATAGGGCCTGTTTCGATAACAGTCCGAAGTTGTTGCTCGCAGATATTTTCAAGTGGACGAGAAGGTGAAAAACTGGGCTCCAACCAGAAAAAGGATAATGATGTGACGAATTCGGTGGATCCTGGTGCTGTAGGTTTTTGGTCTAGATGACAGTTCGGTGGATTGTCATGTGCAGTGTCCATCACCTTGGAGAAGACGGAGGGTGGAGGGCAAAAAGGGCTGACAAAGACCTAAGGCTTGATCTCTTTACACCGAAATCAGGATTCAGGATGGATGTTTCTGGGTTCTACTCAGATGTGATTTTTTTTTTGTGTGATCTAGCATCTGCGACTTCTACTATCTGATGCAACGGCAGAGTCCAGTTCTCGCGCGCCGTTTCCGTTCTACTCTACGATGATCATATTACTCTGTACAGATATAACCTATCTAGCTCAAGCTTTTTATTAGACGCGGCACAACTCTGTACAACACCACGCCATCTCTCACACCATCTTCTGCTGCTAGCTCGATCATCGGCGACCGTCACGAGCATTTTTGTTGTTCTCCTTCTTTAGTCGTACGCGACCGGGAGGTAGGCGTCGTGGGTGCACCGCCTCCGGGAGGACACCAGCCGCGCCAGTTTCCGGTTGCACAGCTCGGACGACGGCGCCGCCGTCATGTCGCCTCCGCGGGTCGGCGTCGTGCCCCTGGGCCGGAGCCCGAGCTGCCGTTCCAGCTCGGCGAACTCCTCGGCGCGGCGCACGACATGGTCGTAGCAAATGTACCGGCCGCCGGCGGTGCCGTTCATCGCCTCGTACACGCGCACGTGCGCCTCCGCCACCCGCTCCACGTCCGCCGTCGCCAGCACGCCCTCCGCCACCATCGCGTGCGCTCCTGGCAGATTGAAAACGAAACGGCAGCAGCTCGTCAGCGCGGTGAGCAACTCCGGCTAGATACGCGAACACGACAGGTGGACAGGAGCAGAAACCTTTGAGGTAGGCGATGGAGGGGGTGGAGTTCCGTCGGCGGAAACCCGGCCCGGTGACCAACCCCGGGCACACTGTAACGAGCTTCAGGTCCCTGCCCCGTGCCGCCCTCCACGCCGCCTTCTCCGCCATCGTTTTACCCAGCGCAAGCCACAGCTACAAAAGCAATTTGATCGCATCCTTTAGAGTTTAGACCATGATCCTGCACTGTACTGTATGCAACACCAGAATGGAAAAGGTATTCTGCAGGTTCAGGGTTCAGCAGAGAGCTCACCTTGTTGTCGCGGCAGAAGGTCTCGTCGCTCCAGCAGCTCTCGTCGATTGTGGCGGGGAACCGGCGGTGGTGAGGGCTGTTCTGCCTCCACACGCAGGCCAGCAGCGACGAGGTGAAGACGCACTTCCTCACGGACTCTGTCCTCACACACGCTTCGACCACCTGTTCTGCTGCCTTGGCTTCTAGACTCGCCATGTGTTTCTGTTTAGATTAACATTGCCAACATTAAGCGAAGAAACTGTGGAGTGAATCCCAGACCAACATTCATAGAGACTGTTTGTGAAGCACAGACAAAACAATGTGATGTAACAGCAAGAGGTGTTATCAACGTATGCAGAAAAAAATTGGGCGTATTCCAGGTTTTCATTTTCCGACAGAAGAAACTGGTCAAGAATTTTACATAGAAATGTATTCTGGCATCCATCGCAATTTACCATCAAAAAGGTGCGTTGGACGAAATTATATGGTATTTCAAGGAAATAACAAAAATACAGCACATTACTTGACTCGGTGGACTACAAACTTACAAAGTAATCATGTTTCATGTCAACTGCTATATCTCTAGCAAGTTGCAACTTCAACTACTTGATACTGCCCCATGCCATTAACAGCAGTACATGCACTCTAATCAGCCACTTGGTTGCAAACATGATGCGATTGCGAATGCCCAACTAGCAATGATGTGCATAGAACATACTTCCACAGTTCCACTTGATCATAAAATTGAATCTTTGAAAGGAATCATAAAATTGACAACTTGGCAAGATTAAAAAAACAGGAACGAACAAAGTATTCTATAAGACTATAACACTGCTGGCCCTTGATCATAGAGTTCCCAACTTGCCATAAAAAACTGATGGGCAGGAGAGCAGATCAACACCGGGAATCTACTGCTAAGTAAAGTCAACTATTATCTGATATTTTGCACAAAGTAATTTTCTTGGCGCGTACTGCAAGTCTGTGATCCACTATGATTAATTTTGTAAGCGCTACATTGGAACTTTCGGATACCAAAAGTACTATGGATTTGGTGGAGAATGTCAACAAAGACCAAGACAGGACACCACCTAACCAACTCACTATTGACCCAAAAGCTACTGAAGTAAAGCATCGTGAGGTACCGCGTTTGAAAAAGTAGAGGCAGTGCTCAAATTTTCGTACTGTTCATCAACTGGATGGGCCTTTAATTACAACCGAAAGAGCAATTGGATGCCTTTCATATTTTCGTTCAGATCAGTAGAACCCCAAGCATAGGTAAAGGGCGTATGGACTTCATATTCAGGCTAGATGCTTTGCATGATAAGTAATCTACACTGCAGGTGCAAGTCACATGATAAACCTAAAAGATGTTTCATGACGCATTCTTTCTTAAGTGTACGTAAAGCCAAGATAAATAACACAAATAGTGCCATAAACAAAGCAACAAAAGGGAGTATATCCATATCTAGGATGAGACCGCTAAAGCAAGGGGTGGCAACATCAGGCATGATCAAATAAAGGCCCGGCAACATAATCTGAGTGGATTTGGTAGTTCCACTTTAAGACACTTGCATATACCACTTTAACATATACTTGGAACCATTTTGGGGCTTGATTTGGACTAGTATATCCAAACTATTTCCATCATTAGTGTGCATATTCGGAGTCAGCAGGCACCTACCACCCCACTCGCTCAGTAGGTATGCTTACAAAATGGCTAGATGACTACTACTTCTTATTGCAGCGGACAACTCATATAGTTCCTTGCTGGTGTGGTCAGATATAGTGCTACAGAAAACTGTATACAAGGAACTCGAGCAATGACATCTGAAAATTAAGCACTCCAACCAAGGATTAAGTGTCGCTCGACAAGTTGCGACAAGTCGCACGACTTGTCTACTTGTCGGTACCCCAGCGACAAGTTCAAAACCTCGACAAGTTGCGACAAGTTGCGACAAGTCACGACTTGTCGCGCGACTTGTCTACTTGTCGGTACCCGAGCGACAAGTTGCGACAGGTCGACTCGTAATCCTTGACTCCAACTAGACAAAGCCTATTTAAATATCAAATTTCGGTAGGTTCACGAAGTTCATAAATCAAAGGTTGTTGGCAGAATGCACATCGGAGGTGAACAGCCAACCAACCTTAATTATGCATAGTGGATGAACAGAATATGGATAATTGAAGGGTAAACACCTCCAGTAATGGCCATTTAAACTTAAAGAATTCTTGCGGTTGCATAATGCAATAGGACTGAAGGGAATAGTACAAAATAGGGTGTCGTTAACTTGCATAATAACTGAGCGCAAGGTGTACATTATCAAGTATGAAATTTCATCTCTCTGTCGTAATGACAGCTGCTTGATTTAATATGATTGGCATATTATCTGTTAACCGTGGCCATACCTCTGTCGTTATCGCTCGGTAATTTACATTTTACAGAACACTAACACCTTCTGTTGTACCTAATTAAATATTATGTCCTTATCTAGTTGACATCCACCTATTCCATAACGTACACCTCTTGCCTACCTTGACAGCCCAAGACAAAAGTTTTTGTGTCCAAAATTGAGATGTAGGAGCAATGACAGTAGCAAAACAGCATCTTTAATTATGCAGAGAAACAAAAAAAAAATAAGCAGATGAACTGATCCGGCGTGTTGCACGGATGATTCTTTTATTATGGACTTCTCTGTTCAGGGACATATATATGTATTAACTTAATTAAGGAACAGATACGGGTTGAGCAGCTCACCGTATAGCCAGAGATGCCTCCTGGATCCACGAGTGATGAGGTATGGAACACACCAACACAGCCATTGAAAGCTCGGTGCAAGCTCTCCGGGTCCATGACATTAGCCATCACAGTCCAGACCCCATCCCTGCCATTCTCACCGAACATTTCCATCTCCCGAAGCTTGTCTAAATCCTCTGCCATAGCAAAAGAAATCACAATTAAGCTCGGATTTCAATTTGGCAGTAAGCCTGAAGCAGACCTTCAAATTTATGTTGCTACTTGATGTTCAGTAGACCTATTTTGGACTAGGAATGGACCAGCATTGTATCAATGATGCATAAGTGAGTAACACATAAATAGAAAGAAATCACTTTTGACTTATAACTGAAAAGAGGCCTCCAAAACGAGAGATTCGGCCACTGATGTCACACTTTTCGTCAAATTATTGCTGACACAGTCACAGAGTATGAGAGTAAGGATAAGAACATAGCTGGGTTGTTTAAGAAAAGGACATACACAGGTTATTTTCACAACTGACCTTCTTCTGTTACAAAAAGGTGCAAGTAACATGCGCCAACGTAATATGCGCTTGGGTGAGTGTTCGAGAACATGTCCCCACAGTTTCTCATCCTCCCTGGTTAGGAAACTACACACACTTCTAGAAATGACAAGCTGCTAACGGACAAGGAATGACACATCAGTTATCTTTACGACCAAATTAATTTTCCAAATGTTCCATTCAGTGAGGTGGTAAGATGAGGTGATCCTATCAGTGGCTACTAAATAAAAGAGAACCTTATCAGTAGCGCAATTTAGAAGTTCCTTAATCTGCCCTGAATCAAGATATCAATAGCTGCCCTCAGTAATGTCAATACATCATCGACAAGGACTGTAGTTAAATTTCTTGTGCTAATGTTGTGAAACAGCCCTAGTTGGTAGAGTTGGCTGGTGAACACAGTGGCCTGGGTGCACACCACTAAAAACGAAGACATGAAGTGCTGCCTCTGTAACATAAACGGTCAACACAGCTTGCTACTGTCAAAATTGATGTTTTCTTGGGCTCTATCATTGACCAAACTACCCTTGTGGTCTACACAACACAAATGGAATGAGCAATTTAACATCCTTTTCATACGCTTTCGCAGCGACGTATCGGGGAAAAGGCACGAAACGGACGGCAGAAAAACCGGGACGTCTCTTATGCATGACTTGGTAGGCTCTTGCTTTCCAAAGAGAGTGAAATTTCTGGTGGTCCAAAGTACCGAATTGGTAAAATATCAGCTACCGAAGGCGACGTGGCCATACGAGTGCGTACCTATTGTGATGCAACGCTCAGCCAGTTTTGCATCCGTCCAGCAAGAAAAACACATGCCTACGCACACCACATTTGGACACATAGCTACTGGTGACATGATTGAACGGAAAATGGGCACCGGATGTTTGTTTGGTTTCGAAAGAAAATGAGTTGGGATTATGCCGAACAGCTTATATGCCATTAAAACGACTACTCTAGAACCCTCCGGAGAAGGAAATTGATTACTAGCAATGGTCTGCCTGGTTGCAACGCCGGTTCCTGAACCGGATGGAGTGGGCAGATTCTCAACTGCAAATTCGCACTTCCCACCCAGAGGCAAGACTTGCACTGGATTGCAAGAACGTTATCGAAGTGACCCTGTAATTTTTAAATCCGGGGAAGAGCTAGGCACGTGTGAAACCACGCCGCATTGCGGGGAATTTCGCCAATCGCCAAGGCGCACACGCAGTTTTCAAACATTTCGGGAAAGGAAAAGGGGGGAAGGTGGCCAGCCCCGGGTCCGAGGGGCCGGGACCGGCAGCAAAATCCAAGGTCGAATTCTCCGTACACGCATTTTTAAATTCGAAACGAAAGGGCTGCCTGGGAGTCGGTCAGAGTCAGAGAGGGCCGTCGTCGTCGTACCTTGGGTCTCGAGGGCGAGGCGGACGGTGTAGCCGTGGCGGAGGAGGCGGTCGACGACGGCGAGGCCGAGGAAGGAGATCCCTCCCGTGACGCAGACCGCGCGGGGCTCCGCGGCGGCCTCCTCCGCGCCGGCGCCGGCCTTGATTACGCCGCCGGCGCCCGACCTCCGCCACGCGCCGACGCCGGGGCCGAGGCCGAGCAGCAGCGCGGCCCGCATCTCCTCCACCTCCGCCTCCATGCTCTGCGTGCTCCGCAGCACCCCCATGGCGCGCGCGCCCGAATGCGTCCGGCAGGCTCCGCTCTGCCTTGGCGTCCCCGGCAGCGAGTATTGTGGCGTGGCGTGGAGTGGGGACTGGTGGATTGTGTGATGGTGGTGGTGGGTGGGTCGCGGTGCTCGATCGGCTCGGCGACGTGGATTTATAAAAGCGCCGGGGGCGACAGCCACGTCGGCCGTGGCCAAGGACCGAACCAACTGGTGGGCTGCGCTTCCGAGGCGTGGCCTGCTTCCGGCGGCACGTCCCGGCCGCTGCTCGGCTTCGCGACCTCCCTCCCTCGTGTGCAGCGTGGCTGACAAAAGAATTATTGGAAGTGTAGAAGGACTGCAACTCACGATGTATTGATCGGGTGCATAGCATGTACATATATAGTACAGGAGGAGGCAATCTATCCTAATCTATACATGGAAGGAGTAGACTTGCCATACAAGTAATACATGCACAATATATCTCAACACCCCCGCAGTCGAAGCGTCGCCAGGACCGACGCAAAGGCTAGATCGAAACTCCTCGAAGGACGCGGTAGGCAGGCCCTTAGTCATGATGTCCGCGAACTGCTGGGTGGTGGGTACGTGTAGAACACGTACATGACTGAGAGCCACCTGCTCACGAACAAAGTGAATATCGAGCTCGATGTGCTTGGTGCGTCGATGATGAACCGGGTTGGCGGAGAGGTATACCGCTGAGACGTTATCGCAGAAGATGACGGTGGCCTTGGTAACAGGACACAAGAGCTCCTGTAGAAGCTGACGGAGCCACGAGCACTCGGCAACCGCATTGGCCACGGCGCGGTACTCTGCCTCTGCACTGGAACGGGAGACCGTCGGCTGTCGCTTGGATGACCAAGAGATGAGCGATGGTCCAAGGTAGACACAATAGCCCGAAGTAGAACGGCGAGTGTCAGGGCAGCCAGCCCAGTCAGCATCCGAGTAGGCGGTGATGTCCATGGCGGTAGAGGCATGAAGCGAGAGGCCGAGGTCCATGGTGCCACAGATATAGCGGAGAATCCGCTTAACCGCAGTCCAGTGTACATCACGGGGAGCATGCATGTGAAGGCACACCTGCTGAACAGCATACTGGAGCTCCGGTCGAGTAAGAGTGAGGTACTGAAGAGCACCAACGATGGACCTGTAGAAGGCGGCGTCCGAGGCAAGAGTCCCAGTGGTGGCGGAGAGCTTGTTCTTCGTGTCGACGGGCGTGGTCACGGGGTGGCAATTAAGCATCCCGGCGCGATCAAGCAACTCGCGGGCGTACTTCCGTTGATGCAGGAAGAAGCCATCCGCACGGCGAACCACCTCAATGCCGAGGAAGTAGTGCAGGGGCCCCAAGTCCTTGAGTAACAGGACACAGTTGTCGAAGAAGAGACTCGGTGGACGCCGTCAGGATGATGTCGTCGACGTAGAGCAGCAGGTAGGCGGTGTGAGCACCCTGGTGGTACACGAACAAGGAGGCATCGGAGCGAGTGGAGCGGAAGCCAAGTTGGTGAAGAAATGCTGCGATGCGCTGGTACCAAGCACGGGGCGCCTGCTTGAGTCCGTACAGAGAACGGGACAGCAGGCAAACATGATCCGGGTGGGAAGCGTCCACGAACCCGGTGGGCTGCTGGCAGAACACCTGCTCCTCAAGATGGCCATGGAGAAAGGCGTTAGACACGTCCATCTGGTGGACAGGCCATGAGCGGGACACCGCGAGCTGAAGAACGGTGCGAATCGTCCCGGGTTTAACAACCGGGGCGAAGGTGTCGGTGAAGTCGACGCCCGCGCGCTGTCGAAAGCCGCGGACCACCCAACGTGCCTTGTGACGGTCTAGAGTGCCGTCCGGGTGGAACTTGTGCTTGAAGACCCATTTGCCGGTGATGATGTTGGCGTGACGTGGTGGAGGAACCAGCTGCCACGTCTGGTTGCGCTGGAGAGCGTCAAACTCCGCCTGCATGGCCGCGAGCCACATGGGGTCACGGAGAGCTGCCCGGGCAGAGGTCGGCATCGGCGAGGGAACGGGCGGAGTCGACGGCGCAGGCGCGGAGCTCGAGTCGGCGCAGAGGTCGATGCGGCTAGGGTGTACGCGTCCGAGGCATACCGCATGCTCGGACGGAAAACGCCTGCCCGTCCGCGGGTGACGGGTCCGGACGCCGAGGATGGCGTAGAGGCGGCGGCCGGCGGCGGGCCGGCAGGCTGTGCAACGCCCGTGGCGGTGCTCGAGGGCGATGCAGGTGGCGACGCAACGCCCGAGGTAGAACTCGAGGGCGTAGCAGGAGGCGGCGACGCGGCGCCCGAGACAGAACTCGAGGGCACAGCGGGAGGCGGCGATGGAGCCGCAGCAGGCATCACGGCAAGGGCCGGAGGAATACAGCGCCATGGGGTCTCGACCTCGGGGGAGGGAGAAGGAGCCACCGCACTGCCCTGTGAGAACGGAAAACACAACTCGTCAAAGTACACGTGCCTGGAAGTGATGACCCGATGAGAGACCGGATCGTAGCAGCGGTAGCCCTTGGTGTTAGCGGGATAGCCGAGAAAGACGCATGGCACGGATCGGGGAGCGAGTTTGTGGGGGGAGGTAACGGTGGTGTTAGGGTAGCAGCGGCAACCAAAAATCCGGAGATCATCGTAGGAAGGAGGGGAGCCGAACAGGAGGTGGTGAGGGGCATAGTTCCAGCGTGTACGGCATGGGCGAAGGTTGATGAGGAGTGTGGCAGTGGCTAAGGCGTCGGGCCAGAAGGAAGGTGGTATGTGGGCATGGAATAGGAGGGTACGGACGCAGTCGTTGAGGGTACGGAGAACACGTTCGGCGCGACCGTTTTGCTGGGATGTATAGGGACACGTGAGACGGAATATGGTGCCGTGACTAGAAAGGAGAGTGCGTACGGTTAGATTGTCAAATTCTTTTCCGTTATCGGTTTGGAGAGCATGTATAGGACGACCGAATTGGGTGGAGACATAGGCGTAGAAAGCGGTGAGAGTGGCAGGGACGTCGGATTTCTTACGAAGAGGGAATGTCCACACAAAATGAGAATAATCATCCATTATAACAAGATAATAAGTAAAGCCGGAATGACTAGGTATAGGAGAGGTCCATACATCGCTGTGAATTAACTGAAACGGGAAAGACGCTACTGTGGAAGAATTGCTAAAAGGAAGACGAACATGTTTGCCTAGACGGCATGCCTCACAAGAGTGAGTATCCGTTTTATTACATGAAAAGGAAAAACCCCGTAGGATCTGACGAAGTGTAGTGGAGCTAGGATGGCCAAGACGAGCATGCCAAAGGTCGACGCCGGCGGAGAGAGCCTGAGGTCCAGCATAGGATGAAGACGGGGGCCGAACCGGGTATAGCTCGCCAGGACTCTCACATCGGTGGAGCACCATTCGGGTACGGGAATCCTTTACAGAAAAACCAAGGGAGTCAAATTCAACGGTAACAGAATTATCACGAGTGAGACTACGAACAGAAACTAAGTTATGAATAAGTTGGGGAGAGACAATGACATTATGGAGGGACAAGGGTTTAGAGGAGGATGGAAAATTAGTGGAGCCAACATGGGAGATAGGAAGAGTAGCACCATTACCGACGATGATATGAGAGGAGGTGGTGGCGGGAGATGAATGTGAGAGATTACCCGGGTGAGCAGCCATGTGAGCGGACGCTCCGGTGTCCATGAACCAGTCGCCGCCGATGTAGTTGCCGGGGGTGGGAGCCTGCTGTAGGGCGGTGAAGAGGGCCGGGTCCAAAGGAGCCGGGGCGGGTGGCGGTGCAGCGGCATATCCAGGGTAGCCGGGAGCTGCGCCAGCCAGCAGGCCGCCGTAGGTCATGGGCGCTCTGCCGTAGCCGGGCTGCGGGGCGGCGTAGAAGGCGTGATGCGCCGCCGGGCGCGGGCCAAGGAGACTCGGGGCAGGCGGACGGGGCACCGGCATGGTGTAGGCGTGGACGACTCCCGTCCATGGGTTGTGGCCGCCACTCCAGGGCGGTGTAGGCTGCGGGTTGGCGGGGCGAGGACCACCACCACCGCCGCGGCCACGGCGACGACGCCATTGCTGCTGTGGTGGAGGCTGTGGCTGAGGCGCGGGCGTCATGGGCACGGGCGGGCGCGGCGCAGGAGTAGGGGCGCCACGGCCGACGCCGGCGGCCAGCGCGGTGTGGGAGGCGCGGGTGCGGAGGTTCTTCAGGCGCCGTTCCTCAAGGCGGAGGTAGTCCACCGCCTTCTCGAAAGTGGGGTTAGCCATGAGGGAGAGGTTGGAGGCGGCGTTGCCGAGATCCTCGCCGAGACCGGCGGTGAGGGTGGAGAGGAGGATCTGATCACCAAGCTGGAACCCGATGTCGTTGAGCTCGTCGGAGAGTGTCTTGAGGCGCAGGCAGTACGCGTCGAGGGAGAGGTCGTTCTGCTGACACCCGAAGAACTCCTGCTGCAAGAAGACCACCCGTTGGAGCTTGTTGTCGGTGAAGAGCCCGATGACCTTGGTCCACACCTTGTGAGCATCGTCGCCGTCGCGGACGACGGTATGGAAGATGTCCGGCGAGACGGTGAGGAAGATCCAGCGGATGATGGTGGCGTCGATGGCGAACCAGTCGGAGTCGCGCCGCATGGTGAGGAGGTCGGTGGTGCCGTCGATGTGGTCGGAGAGATTGTACTCGCGGAAGAGAAGGTTGAAGTAGGTTTTCCAAGCAAAGAAATTGGCGGCGGAGTGGGAGAGCTTGACGGGGACGTGGTCGGAGATGGAGACCTCACGGAGCTTGACGGGGTCGGGGGTGGAGAAGGTGGAGCCGGAGGAGGCGAAGGGGTTGCTCGAGTTGGAGATGTCGGACATGATGGCGGCGGCTGAGGTTTAGGGTTAGGGTTGTGGGTGCGCGGCTGGGAAGAGAGAGCGACGCGTGGTGGGAGGAGAGGGGAGCGACGGCCTGCCGGTTTGGAGGAGGTGGCGGCGCGCTAGGGCTAGGGGAGGGCGACGGCCTGCCGGTTGGAGGAGACGGCGGCGCGCTGGGCTAGGGGAAGGCGACGGCCGGCCGATGGGAGAGGGCGGCGGCGCGCTAGGGCTAGGTTAGGATCGAGAGGAATCTGATACCATGTAGAAGGACTGCAACTCACGATGTATTGATCGGGTGCATAGCACGTACATATATAGTACAGGAGGAGGCAATCTATCCTAATCTATACATGGAAGGAGTAGACTTGGCATACAAGTAATACATGCACAATATATCTCAACAGGAAGGTCTGTTCCACCGTCTGTTATCCTTGTGGGTTGCACCTCACATGATAGAGAGGACAATGTTTTTTATACAGTCGTATCCAATCATACAAATGATGTTTTTAGCAAAATCAAAAATGCAGTGCTACACACGTTCTTGGTTTTCTAAGGATGTCTCTAATGTTTTTTTTTTTTATAAATTGGGCCATAAGCCGGGCCCCACTGTATGAAGATCTGTTCCACCGTCTATTATCCTTGTGGGTTCCACCTACCAGGATAGAGAGGAAAAAACAAATCTAAGGTTGTCTCCCAATGTCCAATCATAGAAACGAGTTTTTAGCAACATTTTTTCTGCAATGATGCACAGCACCTAAGTGGCCGAGTCCCACTGTATGAGGTATAACAGGCTAAAATGCCAACGATGCTTAAGGTCCTATTTGGGCATTAAGATCTTTTTACAACTGGGTGAGCCCCTTCATTACCCGCTCCGTTCACTTTTATAAGGCAATTAGCTTTTTAAAAAAAAAAATACTTGTATCTGCGTATTTAGTGTGTGAATTCACTCATTTTAATTCGTATCTAGTCCATATTGAAATATCTAAAATGTCTTGCAGAAGTAAACCGAGGGAGTACTTTTAGATTGGTTACAAGGAGAAATGGAGGCACTGACAAGAGGGAGTACTTCTAAAATGTCTCGAGCATCCCTGCCGAGTAAAAATCTATTAGCGTTATCCCCCTAATTATAACCTAACAAGACAAAGAACGAGGATTTGGGCCTCAAGACAGAGCCCACCTGGCATACTGATTTTCTGACTGCTCAATCCTTCGCTCACGATGTCGGTATTTTTGTCCCTAGAAAACATCACCGTCCTTTTCTTTCTGTTCCCCAAAAAGCCAAATCTATCGCCAGATCAAGAAAACAATAGCATGCAAAGGGAGGTGGTTCATGAGTCGCGGTATGTTCGAAATAAGACGAGGTGGTGTTGGTCATCGGTCTTCTATATGTGCTCGTTGCGCTCACTGATGAACTGCTTTGCCCCGGCCCGCCGAAGAGAGAGGAGGGACAAAGAACCAGTAAGGGCGACATCTTTTTTAACTATGGATGGCCCTTAACTCTACAGTGGAGACGCCATAATTAGTAATTAAAGTTTCTAAATTAACGTAATAAAACGTGTAATATCCCCTGGTGTAAAGGATTGATGGCTGACGACTACTGACACTCTTTTTTGCTACTTCTAGGACTTTTGAAAAATATAACTGTTTGTATTAAGTCAACTCAGTAAACATCCCTGAATGAGCACACGTGGTAAACATGCGTCCGGCGGGTAAAGCTATGATTCTCAAACAACGAAAAGACGCCCACCCACGGGGCAAAATTCTTTTTTTTTCCTTGCTATATTTTCTGGCTAATTTTTACAAAGAACTTCTGGTGACCGGAACCTAGGCTTCAAGAGTCCGTATTGCCAATCGCGAAGTGGTCTAGTGGACTAGGTGTTCCAAAAATTCGCTCTATTTCCAACATTACTGCTCGTTATGTCTCCTAATATAAAACATTTTTGCTTGTCAAAACGGGACAGAGGTAGTACCTAAGAGTGTCATGCGGCGTCCCGCGACGGCCCGCTACATGCGTTTTTAGTTCAAAGCGAGCAAAATCTGATCGGAAAAGTTATAACTAGCTTTGCCTAATTTAGGTACATGCGGGCCGGGTTTCGGGTCCACTCTGCAACCTGACTAGTACCATTCTAGTGGCGGTATTGGGCTCTGGTTTGGTCATTTCAGTGGACACGTGTTGATCTATAACAACAACAAAAATGCTAACTATTTTCCAAGTTGCACGTACTTAGTACAGTACTATTAAATCTGTTTAAAGTACTGCCACGGCAGGCAGGAGTCAGGAACGGGGTGCGTGGCTTGGTGCGTACGAAAAGAGTCGCCAAGTCACAACTAGAGTCATTGTTTTCCCCGTACAGATTTTGTTCAGCCCACGTCGTCCTTTGGAAGCTTCTGTTAATTTGCATCATGATTTACAACAAGAAAAACGCAACTTGATTTTATCATATGTCGTCAACTCGTCATATAGTCCTCTGAGAATCGGGGACTGACTTTATCGGAAGAACTAGGAAATTTTGTGTCTTTTACGGAGGAAGGATTACGATTCGATTTCGTTTGGTCTAGCCTTATTAGGTGGGAAAAAGACAGGATGCTCTTCCAAAAGGGTTAGGTTTAATTGATTATTAGTACTCTCAAAAGGAGTAGGTCGTAGACTAATGACTCGCTAATCGATCACCGGCGGTGGTACCATAAAGTTTAAACAGGAATCAGAGAAAAGGAAGAGGCCGGTAGGGGACTGGGACAAGAGCTAGACCTCTCTCTATCTATGTGTGTGGAAGGTGAGGACGACCTATATATCTCTTTTAATTAGGACAAATGTTGGATCGTAGGCTAGGGGTACCGTATAGAAAAAGGAACTGATTCGGAATTCCTTTTACATGTACAAGTTGAGTTAGTTAAGTTTGTCTTAGAGGAACATTCCAAATTTCCGACTTTGAGCTGATCGTAGGGCCCGCAAGAGAGGGAGAAAAGGAGGACCTCTCTTTGTTGAAGGGGCAGGTACTATCTGTTTCTTCCTTTATCGAGAAAAAAATAATGCTATCTGTTGCCGTAGTCGCTGTTAGAAAGACCTTTTGTAGTAAATAAATAGAAAATATGGCGATTTGAAAAGACTCAGATTGTCATGTATGAGGAACAGAGTACACACAATAAATTTTACTTGGAATTTCTATGGCATTTTCCAGTTCGGCATTTAATTTGTCCCAAGAACCTTTTGTTGTTACATTCCTTTGGCATCGCCCTTACGATTCAACCAATTGAAAGAGAATTAATAGACTCCTTTTCAGGAACGATTCAACATTTCCCAACGCAGCATACAACTCCCCGTTATGCTGCGCTCTTCAAGTGTGCTTCTTCCCCCTTCTCCTCTTACCATGAAAAGTACTTGGGAAACAACTCCGATGGCATAAGAAGGAAGGCGTTAAGGGATCCTACTAGCTCAACCCTAGACGCGATAAGATCCTCCGCTCCCATTTAAGGAAAAAGTATTTTACGTTCTTCCTGAAAGTAAGGAAAGATTAGGAAAGTCCTATTTATTGCTACTTTCTCCAGACCGTTGGGAAAAACATGAAAATAAAGGCTCGAATGGTATGATCTCTCCGTCACCCCAGAATGAAAAGGGTGATCTCGTAGTTCTTGGTATGTGAAGATGCGTTGTAGGTGCCCGCCATTTTCTTCCATCTTTCTGTGTGGAGCGCTTTTGCGACCAGTTTTCTCAAGTTCACTTGAACCTCTACGTGTATTGACTAATGACTACAATTTTGAAAAACAAAATGATGCAATTTTTTTTTTGAAAGCCCGGTATGTGAAAGCTATTGTAGTAAATGTCTGTTTCCCGTATGACTAATGGCAAGAAAACCGCAAGTTGACCACTATACCGATATGATCGGCATATATATGTGCGTATGTCATGATATCTGGATAAGTCACCGATCGTATAGTGCATAGAGTATTTAGGATGCATGATTAGCTAGCTAAAACAGTTGTTTAGTCAGGCGTCCACTTCACGTTAAGAACGTGATGTGCAGTAAACGTTTAGCTAAAACCATTTGTAGTAAACAAATAGAAAAATGGCGATTTTAAAAGAGTCAAATTGTCATGTATGAGGAATGGAGTACAAGTTAGATCGCCAGACACAATAAATTTTACTTGGAATTTGTATGTTATTTTCCAGGTCAGCATCGCCCTGAGTTTGAACCTGTTCTTGTTACGTTCCTTTGGCATTGCCCCTATGATCCGACCAATTGGATGAGAATCAATAGACTCCTTTTCAGGAACGATTCATCATTCTCGAACACAGCATACAACTTCTCGTTGTACTACGCTCTTCAAGTGTGCTTCTTCCCCCTTCTCCCTCTTATTACCATGGCAAGTTCTTGAAAAATAACTCCGATGGGCATAAGAAGGAAGGCGTAATAGACCCTCGTGGCCCAACCCTAGACACGCTAAGATCCTTTTTCAAACCTGCTCCTCTCCCGTTTAAGGAAAAATAATTTCACGTTCCTCCTGAAAGGAAGTGAGGATTAGGAAAGTCCCATTGATTGATGTGTTCTCTAGGCCGCCGGGAAACAACCTAAAAAAAGGCTCGAATGGCACGATCCCTCCGTCACCCCCAAAATGAAAGGGGTGATCTCGTAGTTATTGGACGTCTCTGAAGATGCATTGTAGGTGCCCGCCCATTTTCTTCCTTTCTTTTTGCGTGGAGCACTTTTGCGACCAGTTTTCTCAAATTCACTTGGACCTACGACAATTTTGAAACAAAATTGATGTAAACAATATTGGAAGCCCGGTATGTGAAAGCTATTGTAGTAGATGTCTGTTTCCCGTACGACTAATGGCAAGAAAACCGCAAGTTGACCACTATACAGATATGATCGGGCATATATGCGTATGTCATGATATCTGGATATGTCACTGATCGTATTGTACATATTCTTTTTTTTTGTAGGCCTCTTACAGTGGTACAGTTGTAGTATCTGAACTTGCGCACACACACACACCACACGCACACCACACTTACGCACCCCACTAGGCAAGCTAGACCTATGAACTATCCACACGCACACTTTGAGCTCGGACGTTGTGGCGCGAGCGCACGCGGAGGCAGCTGAGATTTATTCCTGGGAGCAAACCAGTGCCTGGCTGCTATAATCCCGTGAGACACCCAAATTCGCTCCCCCGGGAGTCGAACAGGGGCGGGCTGGCTGGCCACTGCCGCACCTAGCCACTGCGCTGTAAGCGCGTCCTCGTATTGTACATATTCAGGATCAGGATGCATGATCAGCTAGCTAGCGCAATTGTTTAGTGAGGCGTCCACTTCACCTTAAGAACGTGAGATGTGGAAGTGATCGTTTATCCTGTTTTCCGGCTCATCTTGGATGTGGCGCTCGTCCCCTCCATCCAGTGGCGGAGGCTAGATGCGTCTAAGGAGTTGCAATTAATGGTTAACAGTGGTAAAATGCTACAGTTTGGAACAGTGCTACAAAGGATTGCAGTGTCACGACCAGGGCCATGGCCTGGGTGGTCCGGGGGCCTGGCTCCGCCCCTGCCTCCATCACTGGCGGCCACACCCCACACCGATCGACGAGTCTATGTATTTAACGGCGCGGCTGGTCCGCGGGCGCTGGCCGGTATATGTGCGGCGATGATTTCTTATTTTTCACTGTCTATTTTATTAGCCTGTTTATTTGTTAGTTTCTTTTTATTTTTAAAAGTATATGAATTTTTAAATGAATAAATAATTTAATTATCAGAACTTGTTTTAACCCCATAAATAGTTTTTGAACAATGTGAACATTTTTTCTCTGCATATTACATATTATTGAACTATATATTTTTTAAGATTTCATGAACAATTATTCTATACTATGTGAATGCATATGAACATTGTCTTAAACTTTGCAAACATTTTTTTCTTATGAACAATTTTTAAACTCTATCACCTTTGTCCTCAACTTTCTAACATAGGAACGAGAAAGAACAGGAAGATGGAAACGAAAGGAAAAAAGAGAAACGAGAAATAAAGACAATACCACTTTACCTGGGCCGGCCCAATAGACGGCAGTCTCACGCGTCACCACGGTAGGCGACGCTGTAAGCGTCGAGTAGGAGAGCCCGGTGTTGACATACATGGATCGTGATCCTATTAAAAATAGGCATACATGGATCGGTGACAGTTGATACGTCGTACCAGCTTTGTTGCCTGACTAATGTTTCTGAACTCAATGAATGCCAGATGGAACTTAAGACCATTCCCGCGAAGTGGAGAGTCAACTTGCAATGTAGTACTCCCTGTTTATTTTTGTACCCAAGGAACTATGTTGTGAATCTAAAGAAACTTCGAAATTCGGAGTGATGACCGACTCTGTTTATTTTCCTCTTTTTTTCCAGCATTGCAATATACTACTCCCTGTGTGGCTGCGCAAATTATTTATTAATGAAATCTGAGCTCCTTGTCGTTAGTTTTAAAAGATAAAGAAATTAACACAAATTTGTCAAATGTTTGGGCTCTGACTCGGCTGACTTTGTTGCTACTGCAATGGAAAACAAGGGTGCAAGCAGATGACTTGCATAAGCATCGCAATGTACAGTACAAAGGAAAATTAAAATGACTCTACCTCGTAGAGTCGTTGAAACAAACAATGAAGACACAATATAATTGACAATGTTTTTACATCCAGAAGAGAAAATGGCCCTAATTAACTAGTAGTGCTAGATGCAGACGTTGCAGTTGGGGTTTTGGGTTTCCTGGCCATTAGGGATGAAAACGGAGCGGAATCTTTCCGACTTTTCCGCGAAAAAATGGAAACGGAATGCAAATACGGAAACGGAATTTTGCAAAACGGAAACATAAACGGAAACTTTTATGTGGAAACGGAAACGGAAACGGAACAGCGGATTCCGGCGGAATGACCACGGAAATGGAACTTTCCGTTTTTGGTAATACGGAACTTTCCGTTTTTGCTATGCGGTGCTTTCCACATCCAGTAGGGCCAGTAATTCCAGTAGAAACATTTAGGCACATTACATGATAGAATAAAAAAATAATAAAAAGATCTGAAGCTACCGTGTTTAGGCCATATATACTCGCATATCATGTCCATCTCGAGTCGTTACCAGTTCGACATTTCAGTGTAGCACTAGTGTTAAGGACGATAGTAGATGTTTCTTAATGTTGCCAAAGTTGATAGCACATGCACACTATATTATATAATCATGATAACTCGTTATATTTTATTTCGTCTTAGAAAATTGACAATTTTGTTGGTTTGATTGAGTTTTCGTGCATTATTTAAGGGGTTGCTTTGTTCCGGCAAACATCCGCTTTCTGTTCCGTGTCCGCACCGTATTCGGTACATATCTGTTTTCGATAATTTTTGTTTCCGTATTTGTTTCCGGGGTTTCTGTATTCGTTTCCGCTTCCGCAAACAAATATGAAAACAAATGTGGCACCACTCAGTTCCGTCCGTATCCGCTCCGTTTTCATCCCTACTGGCCATGACAAGATAGAGGGGGCTGAAGCGAGGCTTGAAGGCCCAGATCAGGACCACGTCGCCGACGGTGAAGCTGCAGTCGGTGACGAACTCCAGATACGCATCCCCCTTGAGGCTCGTGCCGCGGCCGCTCTCGCACCCAGACATCTCCAGCTCGATGATGCCGGCGCAGGCGTCCACCACCTGCACGGGCAGCCCGCCGCCGCCGCGGCCGCGGTGTTCCCCCTGCAGGTTGGCGGCCTGTTGCTCCTTGGCGGTGAGCATCGGGCGCAGGTTGCGCAGCACGCCGCCGGTCGGGAGGCGGAACTGACTCTGCCGCGCGTCCAGGTCGGTGGCGGTGACGGTCTTCTCGTCGATGAAGTGCACCGGCAGGTCCAAGGGGAGCTCCAGGTGTGGGAGCAGGCGCCCGCGGAGCCACCACGGCTCGGCTCGGTTGGCTTGATCTGCGGAACACATGGCCATTGCTCGAATCAATCAATGAGAGTCTCCTGGGCTCCTGGCTATTCGGCTGGCTGCTATGTCTCTCCTCTCGCTGAGTTATATAGACGGATCATCTGAGAGATCGTAATGTGGGAGTTGGAGTTGGAGTCGGAGGACGCAACCGGGTAGCATAAAAACTGGAATCCCAGTCGAGTTCCTCTACTTGCCTCAACTTGGGAATCAATCTAATGTAAGCTCGGTTCAGTTTAGCAAAGCCCTGCCATCTCCCACCTCCAGCTTTAGGATTGCCGCCACATCTTGTGTTGAGCGTTTTCCCCCAAGCCTTCTGATAAAACACTCCAATGAATCCACCGAGGCGCAACTGAGGGTGGGTTGCGAGATATTGTGGCCTCATTTTCCTGGCCAAACATGTGGATTTATAACTTAATGTAACGCACTCACGACGCACGTATGCATTCATTCAGAATTTCAGATTCAAGATCAGGTTCGGATATGCATCTCATTCAGTTTGTAGACGGCATGCATCCATTCAGATTCTACATCAATACACACATCCACAAGTAGCAGAACAAATGGTGGACACAAAGCTACCAACAGAGAAGCCAACTGCGGCATCAACACGACAGGTCATTCTACAGCTCGGAGATAATTGGCAGTGTTCACAAGTCAAACATGGGCAGTGTGACATGGATGGAATCTTGCTAGCAGCAGAAACATCTGCAAGATAAGAAAACAAGTCCCGTGTAAAGCAGATACTCGAAAGACGGTATACATATGCACCAGCAAGTAATCGATACAAAGTGAATAAAAGATTCAAGATGCTAACATGTAACACCAATACTTCAGATAACCAAATCGAGCTATCGTAATTGAAAATACGTAGAGATGTTATATGTGGCTCATATATCTGCACAAGTAAACTTCTTTTCGCCTTGTCTTAAATAAGAATAAAAGTGGAATTGAGTTAACAGATATGGTCTGTACTAGAATTGCAGACTAGTTTTGTTTTGTCCTTATTATTTTGCAGCATGATCAAATCTAACTTGGATTGTTCTTCATCGGGACTCAGAAGTTGTACCAAGTATTTGCATATTCAGCTTGCATGTCTGCACCTTACCCCGCAAAAAAAAAAGCTTGCATGTCTGCACCTTGTCAGCGTTTCAGAACACATGCCTCTCTATGACATCCTAAATGAATTCGGGAAGGGACACAGCCACATGGCAATTGTCATCCGGCAAAACATTCCCAATTTGGCAGCTAAACAGCTCAACAATGATTGTGGAACTCGTGGTAAATATATATACATTCTGCTCTGTAATTTTCTTATTGATGTAGCAACAACAAATGTGATTAATGAGGTATTGGCAGATATAAGTTGCACAGAAGATTTTGAATGGTGAACCATTAATGGAACAAACTAACATTGTGAGAGGCCTAATTAACAAATAGAATGCAAGGTTCACATATTTATAACCTCATGATCCTTCCCTAGTTCCCTACTGCAAGCAAGCATCATTATCTTCACGACATAGGGTTGATAATATTCAAACAATTAGGTGCATTCTAAGAGACTGAATAAATCATCCAAGATAATCAAGACAAGTTATCTCGCAAAACTTAACACAGATTTACGGCAGACAAGCTACACTACGTTTCCAAATAATCAAAGACAAGGTGGAAAGACCAGTAGACCTGATCATCTTACCTCTAGTTGAGGCTGGAATCAGTATAGAAAAAATTAGAACCTGCAAAAGTAATTTAAAAAGTCAAATTGGGAGGGCATTACTGAAATAAATGAGGCAATTTGCAGATAATCTATTTTTTTACTGAATATGGCAGTTCACTTCGATCATTGGGCAGCATTACGTAAGAACCATAAAATTTCAAGACAAGGACAAACATAGAAATTGAAAGGCTATGCAGCACCCATGGACTAGAAGCAGCAACCATGGATCAAGTGAGAATATGACATTCAGATGTTAGTTTTTATAAGTAGGATCTAAATAGTGATAAATTCAATAAAAAATGGGTGCAAATATTATAATTTAATCCAAACTATTATGGCAAACTATTGGACAAGTTTCACCATTTAAATAAATGTACGATTCGGGCAAATAAATAATTAGTCATTTTAAGTTTAGGTTCTCTTTAGTGCCTGTGTATAAGTAAAACAAGCAGAGGAAAATAGCATAAAAACAAGAAGCATATGGAGTTTCAATATTTTAACTTACATCCAGATCCCGAACTTGTATCGGTTTGTTGTATATCGATTTTCTCTAGTGATATGCCACAAGCACTCAGGATCTTCAGAACCTTGTCAATTCTCCCATCAACATTTACACATTTGATTTCTACCATCTTAAGATGGTCAGGCGCAGATGCCCATGCCAAAGGCTGGTTACTTCCTTCTGTCACCATTGAAGAATCGAATTCCTATAGCAAACAGGTATCATACTGAATCAATCAAGTCATGGAAGTTCGTTTTGGTAATCTACAGCTATCCATCCCCAATATACATATCTCAAAGAGTTCAAGAATGAGTTTCTCCAGATTCGGTGACTGTTGGATAAAGAGAATTACTGCACTGAGGTCAACATCCAAACACCAGTCGTCCAGTACCAGAGTCTTTAACATGGGAAATGTAGGGCGCCACTTTCAATCCCTTTCGAAAATGTACTACACAAATACGCAAAGGAGCGAGCTGAAATAAGAAGCCTGCTAATTCCTTTATGTACAGAATATGAGACCTTGGTAGGGAAAAGTTTAACATTTCCATAATAACTAGAAGCAACTAATCGAGAAGTTTTCTAGCACATGTATTTTTGTGTGCCACAGAATTATCTATATGTTTGCCGTAGTAAAAGGTGACATTCTGAAATTAGTGTATTAAGTTTGCGACAAATAGCAAATAACAGGTCAGACCAAGATGGAATTCCTAAACCAGTTTTGAGAAACATAGATTGAAAAAAAATTGAGTGTACTAAATGTTTTGATTAAAATAACATGATTGATAATTTTTATTATACAAGTATGGTAGCTTTGGGAGCATGAACAGGGTATATGATGGTATAGAATTACTGGGGAAGTAACAGTTGAACATAAATAACATTAGAAGTCAAGAGAGAAGGTTTAGAAGCATACATACCGCGTTATCATAATAGGCTGACAACGCCAAGTGCCTAGCTTGCGACAATCCTTGGAAGAAGTAGCTATTCCCGCGATCAGCATCAAACTCAAAAGAAAAACGACAATCCAAACATGGATTGTCATTAAGACAACCTGACACGCTCGTGGAACACAGATCCCCAGAATAGTCACCTAGACTAACAATCGCCGTTACCAAGGATGGTAAGCTTTCAAGAAATGGAAGCCTACCGAAACAATCAATCAACTCCAGGCGAACAAGACTTGGAAGAGAAATGGATGTGCGGTGTTGCACGGACAGTTCACAGAAATTCATGCTCAGATGTTTGAAGGAAGGAGACACCATGCTGTTAGCAAGTACTCCGTATAACGCACTCCTTCATCTTCAGCTCCATCAGAGCCGGACAGCCCGAGAAATCAAGAGCAACACGGATGCAGTGAAGCTCTAGCCTCTGGAGGTGCTGGGAGAGTAGCGGCGCTGCAGGTTCAGGTAGGCCATGGGGGATATCGGTGCAGTCAGTTGGCTTGAAACGACACCGGAGAACACGAACATTGCAGTCTAAAGCAGACTGGAGGCTTTGGCGATACACACGGTGAGCAGACAAGGACCAGTCGAAATCAAACTCACTCTGCACCATATCAAACTCACATGACTCCAGCGGGCAGGGGCCTTCGCTGCGGAGGAAGGGCAGGCGGTCGACGTAAATGTTGTACTTGGCGCTCCCGAAGCCCTTGACGGTGGTGCTGCGAAGGGCAGGCGCGAAGGTCCAGACGTGCGCTGGCAGGAACGCGACTATGATGGGGAGGACGTCGTCCTGGAGGTCGTCCATCTTCGCCAAGGACGGCGCGTTCGGGGGCTTCTTCCGAGGTGGCATTTCGTCGAGCTGCTGGGGCGCCACCATTTACAAGGGCACCTTCGACCTAAAATAACGGTGAGATAAGTGTGACGATGAGAGGCAGCAGCGCGAGACGAAGGAGAAAGGGAGGAGTCGGTTACATACATCAGATCTTCGCCGGTTCGCTCCCCGGAGAGTCGCAACGGGGTCCCGGGTCCTTCGTAGAAAGATGAGGCTCGAGAGGATTGGGATTAGTGAGATGCGGGAGATTGATTTCAACTATTTTTCAGATCTTTTTAGTGGAACTATTTTTTCAGATATTATTTTTTCCATTTTTTAAAACTCACAAATGCCTTTCTGGTAGTATTTTTTCCATTAAAACGCCTCACCTCCATTTCCAAAAGTGGATGCTTGGTATTCTTTGCAACCAAACAAATTGGTGTTTCGGATATTATACTTGCACTGATTTATTTCTTTCCAAATTTTGCGATTGTCCACATTAATCTCATGATAATGGGAGGGCGTCTGGATATGCCAAAAATCCTCTCGAATCTCGCTGATCTTTCTAAGATTTTCCCTTTCTCTCACACACTCGTGATAGTTTCCGTGGGATCACAGAGAGGAATGCTTTTCGGTGGCCCCGATTAAAATTGCACGACGCTTCTTTTTCTTCCTCTTACTACAATTTTTTGTTTTTATGACTCACTTCTGCTTTTGTTGGGGAAATTATTTACATATGGGAACGACTATGTGTAAAGCGCATTATATTTGGTATAACCGTAATGCGTTAGAATAATTTTTGTTAATCACCGAACTCATACATGCGCATGCGGCCGGTACTCACGGGATGAGAGATAGAATAGCCCTCCTTTGCATGCATGCACAAAAATCCAAAAAAGCTGATGTCATCCCGCATTAAATGCAAAACTCAAAAATTCAAAAAGTTTTGTAGCTCAAACCGTTTATCTGATTTAAAATTCGTTTTCATCGTTGGACTAGTCGCGACGAGATCTTCGAAACTAGATCTCATGTCGATATGTTTCGAAGACTTTTTTTTACCCAAAAGTTACCCACCCCGTAACATATAAGTTACCTGGCCTTGAATACGTAAGTTACTCACCATATTAACGATTAGTATTTGGGTTGAAATAAAAACATTTTTTGTTGTTTTTTTTTAGATTTTTACGAGTTCTAAAGTTATCACATCACTTTGAGATAGTAAATTTATCTTGTATAAGTATTAAGATGACAACTGTCGATTTCATAGTGACAACTACAGCTAAAAAAGATGGGCATTGTGTTCGTAACTATTATTTAGAGGACATTGTAACTATATCGATTTCGTGGTAGATAACTACATCATGTACACATGGATAACTTCATAAGTACTGAGTGGGTAACTCCATCAGGATTGAGTGGGTAACTATTATCGAGAGAGTATGATAACTACATTGATTTCGTGTTGGATAACTATACCATGAAAACACATGGGTGACTTTATCAGTATTGGGTGGGTAAATCCATCAGTCTTGGGTGGTAACTATTACCGAGAGAGTAGGGTAACTATAACGATTTTGTGTTGGATAACTACACATGAAAACACATGGATAACTTTAACAGTATTATCAGTTTTGGATGGGTAACTCCATCAGTATTGAGTGGTAACTATTACCAAGAGAGGATGATAAACATGGGTAACTTTATCAGTATTGGGTGGCATCGGTATTTGGGTGGTAACTATTACCGAGAGAGTATGATAACTACATTGATTTTGTGGTGGATAACTACACCTTGAAAACATATGGGTGACTTTATCAGTATTGGGTAGGTAACTTCATCAGTATTGGGTGGTAACTATTATCGAGAGAGTATGGTAAACATGAGTAACTATATCGATTTCGTTGTGTATAATTATATCATGATCACATAGGTAACTCCATCAGTACATGGTGGGTAACTCCATCGGTACATGGTGGATAACTCTATCAGTACAGGGTGGGTAACTCCATCCGTAATAGGTGGGTAACTTTATCAGTAATAGGTTGGTAATTTTATCAGTACTTGGTGGGTAACTATTACCGATAGATTAGGGTCATTACATCGATTTCGTGATGGATAACTATATCATGAACACACGGGTAATTTTATCAGTACATGTGGGTAACTATTACTGATAGAGCATGGTAGCCATAAAGATTTTATGGTGGATAACTATATCACTCCATCCCGTCCGTGGAACCGCGACGAAGACTTCCCCACCCAATTCCTCACCGGAACCCTAGCTTGCACCAGACTGCCGCCGGCTGATGGGAAAGGGCCGATCTTTCCCGTCCACCACCGCCACCCCCACAGGCTGCAGCCGCAAGTCTCAACTTCCACCGCCCCTGTCCCGGAGGCACCGGTGTTCCGCCCGACGGAGTCAGAGTATGCAAGACTTTAATCTTCACAGGAGCTGGGCATGGTACGAACACTACTCTGATTTCAGAAATTAATCCCAAGCCACACTGTCAGAGGACATGAGCGCACTGAGAAATACTGTACTAGTCCGGAAAAAAACTAGCAAAACGTGACGGAGGATGCAGAATAGAGAGCTGAGCAACCATAATCAGGTTCTACTTCTAGCTAGCAATCACATCACTACCTAACATACTCTGTCGCATACTACTACAGAACATATTTGCTACTCAGACGGCTACGAAGAGAAGAAGCGCGTGAAGTTGGACGATGGGAGGAGTGCCTGTTGGAGTGGTTGGCGAGGCGACCGTCCTGGGCCACGGCGTCACCGGCGGCCATCCGTCGAAGAAAGCCCACCGCAGGGGCACACCAGCACGCCCAAGGGAGGCATCTTCCTCATCATGGACAGAGGCGGCAAGAACGCCCCGCCCCCTCCTCCGTAATCCCGCCCGGCGAGGATTTCGGCGTGTCCTCGTACCCGCCGCCGGCGGCCATGGCGCCGCGCTCGTACCCCGGGTTGGAGATGCGTAGGAAGCCATCGGTATACGCAGAGGAGGACGAGCCGCGGGCAGCGATGGCAGCGCCGGACTTGGAGAGAGATACAGAGAGGTCGCCGAGGCCACTCTGAACCTGGTCGCAGCGGAGCCGGAGCTAGTCGGCAGAGGGAGATCAAGGCGGCGGCGGGGCTCCGTTCCCCGTCGCGGCCATGTTGCTTTTCTCATCAAGGTAATAGCCCGTGGACGACGAGGAGGAAGGCAGGCGACGTGCGCGACGTGGGCTATGCGGGGCGTTGACTTTTCCACACGAAATCCATCCGTTCGTCCGCGAATCGACGGCTGGCGTTGCTGCGTCGAGTTAAGCCCCCTGGCAGGCGCCTGCTAGTTAGATTTACCGTTTACATATAAGTGTGCGCATAATTTGGGGCAGATTTTTTTAACCAGTGGTTCGACCGGTAAAAAGATGAACTGACAGCCTCATTGGTTCAATCACCCGTCCATTTTATAAGATTGCGATCACAACCCAAATCCGGCACCCCCGACCTTCAAAATTTGACGCAACACCCGGCATGACTTGCCACTAGGGATGAAAACGAAGCGGATACGGATGGAACTGAGTGGTGCCACATTTGTTTTCATATTTTTTTACGAAGCGGAAACAAATACAGAAACACCAGAAACAAATACAGAAACAAATATTGTCGGAAACAGCAACTAGCGGATGTTCACCGGAACAAAAAGGCCCTTAAATAATGCAGGAAAATTCAAATAAATCAACAAACTTGTCAAAAATTTAAGAGTAAATAAAATATAAGAAAATTTCATGAGTCAAGAGGGAGATGATATGTGAATACATGAGGATTAAACATGGTCGCTTTGGAGTTTTTTATTTTTATATTCAGATTTTGGGTTCTGACTAAATTTCCATACCAAAAAACGGAAAGTTCCGTATTACCGGAAACGGAATTTCCGTTTCCGTGGTCGTTCCGCCGGAATATGCTGTTCTGTTTCCGTTTTCGTTTCCGCATAAAAATTTCCGTTTCCGCTTCCGTTTTGCGAAATTCCGTTTCCGTTTCCGTTTTTCCGCGGAAAAGTCGGAAAGTTTCCGTACCGTTTTTCATCCCTACTTGCCGCAGAGAGACAACCCATCGATTTTGTTCGTACTTCATGCTCGTCAGGAAAGTAATGCCATTATCATATATGCATATATCATCCATCAGTATTCTGAGGTCTTTGTCGGATGTCACCTGGCGAGGGCCTTTTTTTTTTAGAAAAGGGGCAGTCCCAGCCTCTGCATCGATTGATGCATGCGGCTTTTATTGATTTATTTAAAAACAGTCAACGTTACAAAAGGATTACATCATGGGTCACTCAAAGTTGCAACATGGATCAACCATCTAAAAAACAGGGAGAACATGAAATGGCTCTGCCTCAACATGTTAACCGAAGCTCAGAACGCCAGTTGCACTGGGCATATAGATCCGATGCGATTGATTCCAGGCGGCTGCACCCAAAATCCGTTGCGCCGCGCTTGTCCGTTGGTTGTAGGTAGGACCACGTACGGATCCAATGAGTAGCCATCGGAATAACCTGCATAAAAGAAGTTTTCTTCGCTCTGTTAAAAATATAATCATTGCGCATGTTCCAAATGGCCCAAAGTAAGGCACAAACTCCCACTCGGATTTGAACCTTCTCCATTTTTGATACTCCCCTTAACCAGTTGGCAAACATATTTGCAATGTTAGTAGGGGGTTGAATATTAAAAGCCATATGAACAATACGCCAAGTCATTTTTGCTAAAGGACAAGATACAAATAAATGTTGAATTGTTTCGTCTTGATCACAAAAACAACATTTTTTACACCCATTCCAGCTACGCTTTGCAAGATTATCCTTTGTGAGAATCTCCTTACGATATAAGAACCACATAAAAATCTTTATTTTTAGTGGTACTTTCATCTTCCATATGTATTTACGGAGAAATCTTGTATGACCACTCATGAAATCTAAATATAAGGATTTAACCGTGAATAAACCAGAGGTTGTTAGACCCCACTTAAAAACATCTTTTTGATTCATAAGGTTAACATGCATAAGCCGGTTGACCAAGTGTAACCATCTTGTCCATTTATTTCCAGTCAAGGCTCTCCTGAAACTTAAATTTGGTGGAGGCGCATGAGACAAAACATCAGCCACCGAAACTCCTTTTCGATGTACAATATTATAAAGGGAAGGATACTGACTTGAAAGGGTCTTGTCCCCTAGCCAAGTATCTTCCCAAAACCGAATACTCTTGCCATTCCCTAGAACAAAGGAGCCACGGTCAAAGAACTCATCTCTTACCTTCATGATCCCCTTCCAAAATGGAGAGTCGGTTGATTTTCCTTTCACTTGAGATAAAGATTTTGAATGGAGGTACTTGTTGTGGATCAGCTCATGCCAAACACCACCCTCCTCATTTAAAAGTTTAAAAAGCCATTTGCTTAATAAACATTTGTTCTTAATATCTAAAGCTTCTATCCCAAGCCCCCCTTGTTCTTTTGGTCTGCACAAGATGTTCCATTTAGCGAGTCTATATTTTCTTTTATGACCATCGCTTTGCCAAAAAAATCTTGACCGAAAAAAGTCCAATCTCTTTCGTACCCCAATGGGTACTTCAAAGAATGATAACATGAACATAGGGAGACTAGTTAAAACTGAGTTAATAAGGATAAGCCGGTCACCATATGACAAAAGCTTACCAACCCAGCTAGCTAATTTCTTTTCAAAACGGTCTTCTATCGACTTCCATTCTCCATTTCTCAATTTTCGAAAGTGAATTGGGATACCCAAATATCTGAAAGGATAAGACCCTGACTCACAACCGAAAAGTAACTTATATTGATCCTCAACATCCTTAGCTTTTCCGAAACAAAAGATCTCACTTTTGTGGAAGTTAATTTTAAGACCGGACAGTTGTTCAAAAATACACAGTATAAGCTTCATATTAAGAGCCTTTTCAAGATTATGTTCCAAAATATTATTGTATCATCTGCGTATTGCAGGATCGATACCCGCCCATCTATTAGGTGAGGTATGAGACCGTCCACTTGTCCATCTGCCTTTGCTCGTGCAATCATTATGGCGAGCATATCCACCACAATATTAAAAAGTGTTGGTGATAAGGGATCTCCCTGTCTCAAACCTTTATGTGTCTGAAAATAATGACCTAAATCATCATTTACTTTGATACCTACACTTCCTCGGGTGACAAAATGTTCTATCCATTTGCACCACTTAGGATCGAAACCTTTCATTCGCAACACTTGTTGCAAAAAAGGCCATTGAACTTTGTCATATGCTTTTTCAAAATCGATTTTTAATAAAACCCCATCCAACTTCTTTTTATGTAATTCATGAATTGTCTCGTGAAGGATCAACACTCCCTCCAGAATGTGTCTGCCTTGCATGAAGGCGGTTTGAGTTGGTCTAATTACCTTATGCGCCACCTCCGAAATCCTATTCGTTCCCACTTTTGTGAAGATTTTAAAACTCACATTAAGAAGACAGATTGGACAGTATTGCTGGATCTGCACCGAATTTTCTTTCTTTGGCAAAAGCGTAATGTTACCGTAATTTAGCTGAAACAACGGTAGCTCACCTTTCTCAAAAGCTTGGAACATATTCATCAGGTCATATTTAATAGTGCTCCAACATTTCTGATAGAATTCCGCAGGGAACCCATCTGGTCCCGGCGCTTTGTTCTTTTCCATTTGCATAATCGCCTCATACACCTCCTTCTCTGTGAAGTCGGATATGAGTATGTCGTTTTCTTCTGTTGAAATCTGAGGGATATCTTCTATTTCGGTCTCTACTAGTGAGACATAGGATGTGTCCGATTTCCCAAAAAGTGTTTTGTAGAAGTTGGTTATATAATTTTTAATATTCTCATGCCCTATTATTGTTCCTTCATCTTGCTCTAGCTGAAAAATTCGTTTCTTTCTATGTTTCCCATTCGCAATTAGATGAAAATATTTGGTATTATTTCCTCCTTCCTGAATGTGTTTAACCTTTGCACGTTGAGCCCATTTAGCCTCTTCATCTCTCCTTAGAGAGGCTATTTTATCAGTTGCATCTCTTAAAGCTTCCCTCTCGGAATCACTTAGAGGTGCACATTCGGCTTTTATGTCAAGATTATCAATAATACTGAGTAGTCGTTCTTTCTCCTTTTTATAAATACCACTAATGTTTTTTGCCCACCCCCGAAGAAAAGCACGGAGATGTCGAACCTTATTTTGCCACACCTCCATTGGGGTACAACCGTAAGAGACTGATGTCCACTCTTTAGCCACCATCTCACAAAAGCCTTCGTTTTTTAACCAAGATAACTCGAATGAGAAATTAGATTTATTTCCCAAGTGAGCTTGTTCACCTAAGTCAACCAGCAAGGGTGTGTGATCGGAACCAGCTCTAGTGAGAGCTCTAACACTTACCAAAGGAAATTTTTGTTCCCAAGACACACTTGTCAGCACCCTGGGGGATTACTAGTTTATGTTTATTTTTACTATTAAATGGGAGTTGTGTCTGATACATCTACTTTAATTGTCATCATCAGAATCATTCTGACTGTCAAATCGACTCTCCATAACTTCACTCAATGACGGACCAACATATTAAAAATCTTAAGGCGATGGGTCGGGTGTCTCGTTCCAGAAGCCTCACGCCGTCGGTCGCCTCGCCGGTGGGCACCTTTTCGTTGGATAAAATGAATTACTACACTAAGGTCAGCATCCAAACACCAATCGTCTTATATGGGAAATGTAGGGCGCCACTTTAAATCCCTTTTGAGAATGAACTACAAAAAAAATAAAGGAGCGAAATTTCAAAAAAGAGAGTAAAGGAGCGAGATGAAATAAAAAGACTGCTAACTCCATCATGTATAGAATGTGACCTTGGTACAAAACTAGAAGTTTAACCTTTCCATATTAACTTTGAAACACGTTATGAGAAATTATTTATCATATCTATTTATCACAGAAATATCTGTAAGTTTGCCATTAAACCATTCCTTGAACTTTTGGTGATCCGAGTACAAGTTAAAACCATGTTATCTGTTTACATCAAACTTTTTTACGCTGTAATATTATTCTTTTCATTAGGTTTATGTTTTTTATATCAAAATACATGGATATATTGTCATTATATGATATTTGTCGATAGAACTGGTAAAATAAATGAGTTAAAGATGTTCATGTACATTAATATACATATTGGTGAGACCATTTTATTATTTATTGTTACAAATGCATTTTTAGGCTCAGTTGAAGTTGTATTTTTGTAAAATATTTTTTATTTACTTGATATTAAAGATCGATACTCCCTTGCTATGATGGATTTCAATATAAATCCAGAAAAAATATTATTACACTACACATTCGTAAGTTTTTCTTCCAAAATATTTTTTGTATCTACCAAACTTGGTGGATTGTACTGAGTGTAAGAATACGTCAAATAATTCGGTGGAGATTTTAAGAGTACAATACTATCAATTTTATATGTAACTTAATAGGTGATTCTACAATGTATGAAGTGCCAAATATTAGTTCTTACTCGAATCTTGCCTCCACCTGGTTGGGGCAGGAATATTTAGCTAGTGACATTTGCAGTCCGTACGTAATCTATATTAAAATATTCAAAACATATTATAAATCAGAACGGATTAGTAGTATTTTATTTCTAATTTGTATGTTTGATAAGATTTGTGCGATAACATAAATCCAAGAAAACCGTACGCGAATATCTAGAAGGATCGAAGACACACATTTTGTTTTGTTTTTTAGGGCTTGAAGACACGCAAATTGGCGACTGAGGAGTGGTACCAGCCCAGAGTCACATTTGACAGCCCAACTCTCACAAGCACAGGCTTTGAGCTTCAGTGCACCACACCGGGCAGTCCATAGAAGCTCGTATATACTCCCTCCGTTCCAAAATAAGTGTCTCAAGTTCACCCATTTCATGTATAGATACATCCACTTTTGGACAAACTTGAGACACTTATTTTTGGACGGAGGGTCGTGCGATCGGCTCAGCCCACAACAAACCCGTGTATCGAAAAGAAACCCACGTACCCTGTGCTCAAATCGTTCGGTCGCTGTTTTGATCCCGAAACATGTCAACAGCAACGGGGATCCGCCGATGCTAGCTGTTTCGGTCGAGGGACGATAGAGATTGTGCTACTAGTCCGTGCTTGTGTTGTGCACAAGATCAATCACGGAGTGAAACAGCAACATTACGATCGACACTATCGATCGATACCCGTGCCACGATTTGAGCAATCTCGTCTCGTCGATCGTCATATACAGTGAGCCGAGGAGGTGGATCAGCTCTTTTGGTTCCTCTCCGTCATATCCTACTCCTTTTGTAGCTTACTTGGATGGATAGCTTTTGGGTGAAACTAAGGACCCTAAGCTAAGGCCGGCACTAGCACTTTTAACATGAACGAAATCACCTGAAAATGGTCGATTCCAGCATGCATGGAGTCCAATCCAAGTCGGCTTTAGACTATATAGAGAGGCACTCACGTCACTGGTGGTGCTGTGGACGTTTCCAACACCCCAGTTTGAGCCTGGACGGCCACGCCGGTGCCGGCAGCCGACGGAGCGCACGACATTTCATCCAGCTCAGTTGCAAAAAACACATTGACATATCACATAGCCCGCCGTGAGAGAAAAAATTCAAAATGGAAATAGTAAGAAATGATTGAGAAGGTAGAATCAAGAAGGTAGCCATCGGGTGCCTTGGGTCCTAATGTACAAAACGGTGACCGAGACTTCTTCTTGTGACATCAGTGAGCATGTTCGGCAGTGTCACTGCAAGCAGCAGGGCTTTGGCTTCTGGTTGTAACACCGATGCTGCTATGGAAGTGGATGCTTGGATCATAATAGTATCTTTTTTTCGAAAAGCCATAATAGTAAATTTTCGAACATTACTAGCTTCGTACCGGATAAACTGATGCCTAGTCATAATAGTCTTTTAAATTACGCCTAGTCATCTGTATCTCCACACATTATTCCAAACGATGTAGCAGGCAAGGCAGCGAACCGCCCCATCCCCTATCTTAATAGAGTCCGCTGCTGGTAGGTTGGCTAAAAATAAATCAATTGTGAGTCGAGGTGTTCTTCAGGAACGGCAAAGGTGTAGCAAATAGCTTAGGCCAGTTAGGTAGGCGTGAGTCAAATGGGTGTTTAGGCGAGGCAATGACTTCCAACGTGTCAATGTTGATCGCAACAACATTAATATGTAAATAATAAAGCATGTGTTTCACTTTAAAAAATGCACAAAGGACATGTACACAATGATAGAACTGTAGATTAAAGATTAAATATTTTTCCTATGAACTACACGGAAGCTCTCAGGTACTGATGTCTGTAGTGTTCTCTTGAAGCCATCCCATCATATAGTGTAGAAAGGAAAACGTGAAGATAATTGTTTTAGGGTCCACCGACTCCTTAAGATGAAACTTTGCCAGATGTATGAAACATGAATAACGGCAATTTAATACTTTCTTATCTATTTATATTAAACTTTTTAACTTCATAATGATTCATCTCCAAATGTATGTTTAGTGATTAACATCCTTCTATATGCTATATCACATACTATTTTAAAATAGTACTACCCAAATTAACAATTTACATAAGCTCATATACATTAAGAGATATATTTGTCATAATAATATTGTAATATTGAAGTTACAAAATGGTAATTAATTGGAACTATATTTTTTAATTGTTTTATATTTAGTTTGTATGTTAATATACTCTTTAATTATAGTGCACTTCAGTGTAAATCTAGGAAAAACATTACATGTTTGTATGCATGTTTCTTAGTAATATTAATATCTCGCAAAACTAGATCTTTGGTTTGAACCAACCTCCTTGCAAACCTTTTTACAAGGATAATACCGTATACATATTTCCTTTGTGGGTACAACCCTTTATTAAATACTTGTGGAATATTTGGGAGTGTAAGGATCTACTCGACGACTTTATTGAGATTTCTAGGTACATGACTATGAAGTATATGTAATTCTAGAATGTATGAGGTGTCGGCTGTTAGCTAGTCCTCAAATTCTATCATGTGTTCTCACTTGATCAGTGGTGCAATGGTTCAGCTAGCAAGACATGGGTCGTCTACGGTCCAACACTCACGTCAAACATCGTTTGCTGCGATCGGTCTTCACCAAGGTTCTCACTGCAGCACCGACGAAAACTTCATCCGAAATCGATCAATATGTGTGACGTACTTCTGTGTACTGGTTAAATATTGTTATGTGATTAATGTTTGCTATATTATGTTGCATCTGTTTTATGTAGTTTAGTACATTTTGTATGTTTGAGTTACACATAACAATAGTTGTTTTAATCATGATTTATATTCTGACATGATTCATGAACTTACCTAATAATCCAACATCTCCGGGTAGCATTTTTGCGACGATCGATCGATCCGGACTACTTCGATGGATAGCTTTTGGATGACATGACCTATAACCCTAAGTTATAATCTCGCACGGATTACAACCTTGAGAAGTCGGGCTTTCCCTAATGCATGTATCTTAGGAAAATATCATTGACTGAAAAAATAGGTTGGTACTGTATGTTAGATATTATACAGCTCTTGCACGAAATCATAGGCGAAATAAGTTGCTAATCCAATCATATGCATATATAAGTCTAAAATAATAAAACGTAAACTCACATTTAAGAAACAATGTATTTGAGTACGTATATGATCTATAGTAGTGTATCCCTTTTCATCTGGCCGATCTGATTTACCTTTCCCGGAAATCGTGATCGCACAGCTTGAGGCAGATATTCTTTGAGATATTGCTTGTAAAGGGTGCGCACAGGCACGGTCGCGGGCCGCTCCATGGCCGTCAGCTCAGCTCAGCCACCACCATCTCTTGTCCCGAAGAGAAGCGCACGTACGTACTGGACCAGCGTTCGGCCCGGTCAGTCTTTGTCCCAACACTGCAGTTTGCGCCCTAGACAGCCAAGCCGGCGGGAGATTTGATGATAATCCCCCAGGTCACTTAAACCCCACATGTCAGTGGCAGCGAAAAGGGGTATATGAGCAAGGATCCGCGAACAAAGGGGGTTATCGTCGATTCCCCTGGCGCCGGCAACCGACGCAAACGCTGCCTGGTCCCCCGTTCGATGGACCGACTGGCGCACGGCCCGGGCCGTTTCCATCGCGCGAGCGGCGCGGCGGCGCTTTGCGCCTGTCCAGGCGGTGTACGCCGGCACGGACGAGCTGAGTTTGATCGGAGAGGTACGTGTCTGTTGTGTTTCATAAACCGCATGCTGCCGCCGCTCTCATTGCGAACGCATGTGGCGCTCTTATCATAAGTGCGACGTTGATCGATCGATGCCATCCAGGTCGTCCAGGTCCAGCACTAGTACGTGCAGTGCAGCAGCACGGCAAGGAAGCAGCACGGCAAGGGGAGGGGGCGAGGGGAGGACGTCGGGGATGGCCGGAGTCGAGCAGAGAGAGCCGGCGCAGTTCTTGCAGCCCTACCGGCCTGCCGTCGTCGTCGTCTTGGTCCAGGAGAAGAGGGGGATGGATGAGCTTTAGGATATGGAACCTGCGGACGAAGGGGCGGGCGTCTCGTCGGCACGGTGGAGGCGGGCAGGCGGCTCATCGACAAGACTCTTGCGGCCTCGGCTCCTGTCGCCGCTGGGTACTGGGACAAGGGACGGACATACCAACAGGGTGATGCAGAGAGGAGGATGGAAGGGGGACGAAAGAAGGACTCAGGGAGGAGGCGAGCGATGGGGTAAGGCAGCAAGGCGGCCGCCGGAGGCAGCGTAGCGGTCGGGTGCGAAGCAGAAAGGATAACCTTTGGTTAAAACGGATCGAACCTAATTAACCTTTTACGTTTCAGGGTTATCCCAAAAGCCCATTGGGCTCTTTTTTGGGTTCGGTTAACCGAACCTATGGTTAAACGGGAACAAAATCTCATCCATATTCGATGGGTCGCTGTTTTGATTCTAAAACCTGTCTAGCTACGGCCACAGATGGGTCGGTCGGGAGAGGGAGTGAAGTGCAGCAACAATATGGTCTATGGTGTGACATGCGACGACAACACCAGCGGGAAAACTTCCAACTCCGGGTAAATGATACCAGAGCCAGCTAAATATTTCTCTACCATATATTATAACCAAATTATTAAGGCCTGATCATACGATTAGTTTTTGAACGACAACATCTATATATAGCAACTCTGTGTCAGAGTCCGTGAGGGCATCTCCAGCCGTGCCCCCCCAAGAGCACACCCAGGCCACTTTTTTAAGCTCAAAAGGCCTAAATAGCGCCATAAGTTTCCCAGCCGTGCCCCTAGGAGGCGAAATAGCGCCGTTTTGGCGCCGACGCCCACAGACCAAACCCCCGGCGCCCAGGCCAAACCCAGCTGGGTTTGGGCTGGGGTGCCGACGGAAGCAAACGTCCAATCATTTGGCCCCACGCGTCGTTTCATTTGGCCCACCCATTCCGCACTCTCCCTCCTCCCGTCGCCGCTTCCGGCTCTCTCCTCCCGGCCGCCGCGCAGCTGCACAAACTAGGCCCAGAATCGCCCCGCCTCCCGCCACCACCCTTGCGGCCGCCGCCGTGGTCGGCTCTGATGCCCCTCGTGCTGCCGCCCGGTGCGCCGCGGCCAGCTGGAGATCGTTGCGCTTCGCATCGATCGATTGATTGCCGAGCCGTTGAAGCTAGCTAGCTGCACGGCCGATGGACGAATCGATTGATTCACCTGCCTGCCTGCTTGCTTTGGATGGATTCGAACTATCGGTGAAGCTAGCTAGCTCCAATCGCTCCATCTCCAGCTTCAATCGCTCCAGTTCCTTCCGTCCTGTCCCATGAGGTGCGACGCGGCCGACCGCGCCTCCTACTCACTAGTAGAAAAGTGGCCTTAGAGGCGGACCTTTAGTTGCGGCTCGTTTCCGAACCGCGACTAGAGGTCTCGCGGCTCCGACAGATCCAACGGCTAGGACAGGTGGCGGTTTGTGCTGGAGCTTTGGTCGCGGTTGGAGCCACCAACCGCGACTAAAGGTCCTCCACCTGCGGCCGGAGCCGCGCGGGGCACGCGCGAGGACCTTTAGTCGCGGTTGGTGGCTCCAACCGCGACTAAAGGTCCCGCACAAAAAGGCCGCCTGTCCTAGCGAGGACCTTTAGTCGCGGTTGGAGCCACCAACCGCGATCAAAGGTCAGTCGCCTTCATCTTCCACCCCGAGCCAGCCTTGGCCATTTCGAGCTCGAGTTGAATCTCCATTTTCTCTCCACCGAGCTCGATTTCATCCACGATTTTTTGCACCATTTGTTAAGATTGACGGTGGTGCATCTATCCAAGGGTTAGCAACTGCAAACTCTCTCTTTCGGCGCCCGTTTCGTTGGTTGTCTAGCTCATTTAGCTCAATTCATATTTGTAGTGCTAGGTAGGTGTATGATGAAATGCCTAAGTTAGCTCATTTTGCTTATTTAGCTCAATTTTGTATTGTCAATTTGATCTTAAACTAAATTATGTTTTTGTATTTCAGTGTCACAACATTCACCTCCTCACCGTCGTCGATAGACCGTCTCGTCACCGACACCACCTAGGTGAGCTTTCTTTTTTATTTAAAAAAAATCTATGTTGTATGATTTTGTTCCATAATTATTATTTGTTTTTTTGTATAAGTTGTATAATTGTTTATATATATATATATAGTGCCATGGTTTTCACAAATACCCCCACCGGCTCTCGTCCGCTCTATTATTCGGATGTGGTATGACTTTTAATAACTATATATTTGTTTCGTTTCGCGTTTATGACAATCATGCGGACCAACTTTGACATAAATATATATTTGTCTAGGAGGTAGTTGAACCGGAAATTCCAGTGGACCCTATTGTTGAATATTTTGTGAAAGAAAACGATGATTTGAAAGCTAAATTAAAAATAAGTGAAGATCTCCGCAAAGAAGAGAAGAAGGAATTGGAGGTTAAGCTTGTCAACATCATCGATGAACACCAGTTCAAGCTTGCCGACGTCGTCGATGCTTACGAGATCAAGTTGGATGGGATGCGCTCGAAGCTTGCCGACGTCGTTAATGCTTACGAGATCAAGTTGGATGCGATGCGCTTGAAGCTTAAAAAAATTAGAAGATATGCCATTAGTCAAGAGGCTTGGTATCATTATGCTGTTGGTTCAATAGTTACCTTAGTTGCGATTCTGATCGCATTTGTTGTTGGACTTAAATTTTTAAATAGTTCAATGTTAGTTTAAATTAATGGATATTTAATGCTACAATGTATTACATTTGTCGCCACTCTACTTTGCTTGAATTATTATGGTCACTTATCTATTCATTACTGGCATGCATAATTTTTTTGATATACTTATATAATGCAGATGAGACGTCAATGGATGTACGGTGACCGAGTTTGTGCCGAATTCATTACTGGCATGCATAATTTTCTCCATGTGGCTGAGACAAGCAAGCGAAAGGATGGTTTTATGTGTTGTCCATGCAGTCTCTGTATGAATAAGTATACATACTCTTCCACAGACAGGCTTCACGAACACCTGTTGCGAAATGGTTTCATGCTTGGTTATTATTGTTGGACCAAGCATGGAGAAAGAGGGGTTATAATGGAAGAGAATGAAGAAGAGGAGGATAATGACAACTATCCTCTGTTCAATGAACACGCTGATACTACAATGGGGGAAGACGAAGTTGAAGAGGATGCCATCTTTGATGAGCCCGACGATGATCTTCGTCAGGCCATTCATGATGCACAAATGGACTGTGGAAGTGAAAACGAGAGGTTGAAGTTGGAGCGCATGTTAGCCGATCACAGCAAATTGTTGTACCCAACTTGTACAGATGGCCAGAAAAAGCTCGGTACGATACTGGAAATGCTACAATGGAAGGCAGAGAGTGGTACTACCGACAAGCACTTTGAAAGTTTGCTGAAAATAGTTAAGAAGATGCTTCCAAATGAAAACGAATTGCCCTCTAGTACGTATGAAGCAAAGAAGGTTGTCTGCCCTCTAGGATTAGAGGTGCAGAAGATACATGCATGCATTAATGACTGCATCCTCTACCGCGGCGAGCACGAAAATTTAAATGCTTGTCCTGTATGCGGTGCATTGCGGTTTAAGATTGGGCGAGATGACCCAGGTGAAGTTGAGGGCGAGCAAGGTTGTCCAAGGAAGAGGATTCCTGCCAAGGTGATGTGGTATGCTCCTATAATACCACGTCTGAAACGTTTGTTCCAAAACAAAGAGCATGCCAAGTTGTTGCGCTGGCACAAAGAAGAACGTAAAAAAGACATGATGATGAGACACCCCGCTGATGGGTCCCAGTGGAGAAAAATCGACAGAGTGTTCCCGAAATTTTCGGATGACGCTAGGAACTTAAGATTTGGTCTAAGTACAGATGGATTTAATCCATTTGGAGAGCAGAGCTCCAGTCATAGCACTTGGCCTGTGACTCTATGTATATATAACCTTCCTCCCTGGTTGTGCATGAAGCGGAAGTTCATTATGATGCCAGTGCTCATCCAAGGCCCGAAGCAACCTGGCAACGACATTGACGTGTATCTGAGGCCATTGGTGGAAGAACTTTTACAGCTGTGGAGTGATGAAGGTGTGCGTGTGTGGGATGAGCACGAGCAAACGGAATTTGATCTACGAGCGCTCTTGTTTGTAACCATCAATGATTGGCCTGCTCTTAGTAACATCTCAGGACAGTCAAACAAGGGATACAATGCATGTACGCATTGTTTAGGTGAGACTCAAGGTAAACATATAGGTAACAAGATTGTGTACCTGGGCCATCGTCGATGGCTTGTACCGAGGCATGCAGGAAGAAAGGAAGGCCGACATTACAAAGGTGAGGAAGATATTCGGCGGAAGCCTACTCGACCTTCTAGTTCTGTTATACATGATATGGTCAAGGATTTAAAAGTAATATTTGGGAAGGGTGCTGGAGCACTATCTGTTCCGAATGACGCTCAGAACCACGTTCCCATGTGGAAGAAGAAATCTATATTTTGGGAGCTGCCCTATTGGATAATGCTAGAGGTTCACTCTGCAATCGACGTGATGCACGTGACAAAAAATCTTTGCTTGAACCTGCTTAACTTGTTGGGCGTGTATGGAAAGTCAAAAGATACACCGGAAGCAAGACAGGCCCATCGACGTATGCATTCACGAGACGACGATCATTCTGATAATCATCAAGGTCCTGCGAGCTATGCTCTTACGAAAGAAGAGAAGAAAATATTTTTTGAATGTCTTCGCAGTATGAAGGTTCCATCTGGCTTCTCGTCGAATATAAAGGGAATAATAAACATGGCAAAGCAAAAATTTCAGAACCTGAAGTCTCATGACTGTCACGTGATTATGACACAATTACTTCCGGTTGCATTGAGGGGACTTCTAAAAGAAAATGTTCGAGTACCCATTGTGAAGCTATGTGCATTCCTGAATGCAATTTCTCAGAAGGTTATCAATCCACTTACTCTAAAAGATTTAGAGAATGATGTGGTCCAATGTCTTGTCAGCTTCGAGTTGGTGTTCCCACCAACCTTCTTCAATATTATGACGCACCTTCTAGTTCACCTGGTGGAAGAGATACGTGTTCTCGGTCCTGTATTTCTACACAACATGTTCCCCTTCGAGAGGTTTATGGGAGTCTTAAAGAAATACGTTCATAACCGTGCTAGGCCAGAAGGAAGCATCTCCAAGGGCTATGGAACTGAGGAGGTCATTGAGTTTTGTGTTGACTTTATTCCTGATCTTAAGTCGATTGGTGTTCCTCAATCGCGTCATGAGGGGAGACTGCGTGGAAAAGGCACGCTAGGAAAGAAAGCAATCATATGTGAAGACGTGGATTCTTTCACTCGAGCACACTACACAGTTCTGCATAGTTCCATCTTGGTGGCTCCGTATATCCAGCAACACAAGAATGATTTACGCTCCAAATACCCAGAAGATGAGATTGATGGAGTACACATCAGGACTTTTGGCGGTTGGTTACAGAAAAGACTGATGAATGTCACCACAAATGAACTACAGCTATACTTATTGGCCAAGACACCGTCTTCGACTATATTGACTTTTAAAGGGTACGAGATAAATGGAAATACATTTTACACGGCCGACCAAGATAAAAAGAGCACCAACCAAAACAGTGGTGTCCGCTTTGATGCAATAGATGGCTGCAGTGGGGAAAAGGTAACATATTATGGTTACATAGAGGAGATATGGGAACTGTCCTATGGACCTTCATTTAAGATTCCTTTGTTCAAGTGCAAATGGTTCAACCTAGATGGCGGTGTAGCCGTAGACACACGGTACGGAATGACTACAGTGGATTTCAAGAATCTTCATTACGAGAACGAACCATTCATTCTAGCCAGTGAAGTGGCTCAGGTTTTCTATGTGAAGGACATGTCTACCCTACCAACAAAAAGAAAAGATAAGCAAGCGAATACATCAAACGATGAGCCAAAGCGCCACATAGTTCTTTCAGGTAAAAGAAACATCGTGGGAGTGGAGGACCACACAGACATGTCAGAAGATTACAATAAGTTTCATGAAATTCCGCCCTTCAAAGTGAACATTGACCCAACCATCAAGTTACTTCAAGAAGATTGTCCATGGTTACGGCGCGTTCAAAAGAAAGGGGCACACAAGAAGAACAAGTGAACAATACATAGGGATGTTGTTGGTGATGTGTAATAATGTATTAAACCTTTTATGTAACTGTGTCCATGTGGGAACCTCTCAAACCTCAGCTTCGACCGTCCAAACTGCGGTAAGACGTCTCTGATGATCTACAACCGTCCGGCAAGACGTCTCTGATGATCTGCAACCGTTTGGAACGGTCGCAGGTCATCAGAGACGTCTTGCCGCTGGTTGCCCAAAGATGTCTCTCCGAGTGACGCTGGAATGTTTTGTGTTTGAGCGCCACTTCGATCCAAGCAGCGCAAGACGTCTCTGATGATCTACAACCGTCCGGCAACACATCTCTGATGATCTGCAACCGTTTGGAACGGTCGCAGGTCATCAGAGACGTCTTGCCGCTGGTTGCCCAAAGATGCCTCTCCGAGTGACGCTGGAATGTTTTGTGTGAGTGAGTAACCTGTCTGAGGAGGGCGGCTATATATAGGGTACGTGTGCTTCTTTAGTCCCGGTTGGTAACACCAACCGGGTCATGTGGCTCACGAAGTGGTCGTGATACTGCTGATCCAACAGCTCACAATCCCTCAAAAGAAACACACCCCTGATCCAACGGCTCACAAGCGCTCGAAAGAAACACACGATCCGTGTGCTTCTTTAGTCCCGGTTGGTAACACCAACCGGGACTAAAGACGGGCTTTGCGGTCACGACACGTGTCCTCCCCCAGCGCTTCCCTGGGCACGTGTCCTCCCCCAGCGCTGCCCTGGAGGTCTTTATATATTGTCGCCGACGGGGTAAACCCTAATCCACCATTCCTAGCCACGAACGCATCGTCTCCACGAGATGGATCCGCCACGCCCGCCGCAGCGCCTTCTGGACGAGGTCGAGCGTGCTCGGCAGAGCGCGTTTGGGCGCAACCGCGGGAGTCTATCCCGCCGTATGCCTACGAGCCCGGCGTGGAGAGGAATGCCCAGCTACCGGCCTCCTGCTCCACCAGGTGCCGCCGCACCTCCACCTGGCGGCGCTGCACCTCCACCAGGCGCCGCCGCTCCTCCCCGCGGAGGAGGAGGACGACGACTTCGACTGGAGCGACGACGGGGAAGAAGGTTGTGGGTTGCAGATACAGGAGGCCATGGAAGCCTCCTTCCAGTCTATCCGCGACTACCCTGTCCAGCGAGCCAAGACTTCCTACCAGCTCAAGGCGAAGGAGGCTTCCGATCTGGATTGGGCGCTGAAAGACTCATCCTCCATGGATCTTGCCCTCCGCCGCAAACGTGCGCGCGAGAACCGGGCGGCCGCCCACGGGGCTGGCTCCTCCCGCCGTTCCCCCTAATCCTACGGCCTTCGAGCCAGCAAGTCCGTTTATGTAGAATAATGTTGGTGATGTTGGATCAGGGGTGTGTTTCTTTCAAGCGCTTGTGAGACGTTGTATCAAAAATAATTTTAGGGTACACAAGTAGTGGTTACAACATAGAACCATCCATAGTTTTTGGAAATTCCACGACTCATTAAGTTGGGACCAACCGTTGAGTTCCCTTTCAATTAAAATGATAAAAGAAAAAAAATACAACAAAAGAAAAAAGAAACAACAAAAAATGTAAAAAAGCCCAATCGTCGCGGTTGCAGCAAACAACCGCGACTAAAGGCCCCCCGGGCTTGGCGCCAGAATTTGGACGGCCCAGGTCGACCTTTGGTCGCGGTTGTTGGCTGCAACCGCGACTAAAGGGTCTTTGGTCGCGGTTACCGCCAACAACCGCGACCAAAGGTCGATTCCGCGCCGTTTAGTGGGGGAGTTTGCGAAATTTTTGGCAAACTGCCCCCAAATCGAAGCAAACGCCTCCGGGCTCCCACGACGCACAACGCCGGCGAAGCCCTGCTCCGGCCAGCCGCCGCGCCGTGGTGCCCATCTCCGGCCAGCCGCCGCGCCCGCACGCCGGTGCCCATCTCCGCCGCGCCGTGGTGCCCCTCCAGCAGCCGCGCCCCCACGCGCGCCCCTCCCCTGCCTCCGCCGCGGTGCCCCCTCCAGCCGCCGCGCCGCCCCAACGCCGTGCCCATCTCCGCCGCCGTGGTGCCCCTCCAGCCTTCGCGCGTCCCTCCCCCTGCCTCGCGCGCGCCGCCGCCGGTAGAGGTCTTCCCCACGCCGCGCGCCTCCCCTGTATAGTTAGTTTAGTTAGTTTAATTTAGTTAGATAAATTAGCTAAATTAATTAGGTTAATTTAGTTAGGTTAATTTAGTTAGATCAATATAGTTAGATCAATATAGTTAGTTTAATTTAGTTAGTTTAATTTAGTTAGGTTAACTTAGTTAGTTTAACTTAGTTAGGTTAATTTAGTTAGGTTAATTTAGTTAGATTAATATAGTTAGATTAATATAGTTAGTTTAATTTAGTTAGGTTAATTTAGTTAGATCAATATAGTTAGTTTAACTTAGTTAGGTTAATTTAGTTAGGTTAATTTAGTTAGATCAATATAGTTAGTTTAATTTAGTTAGGTTAATTTAGGTTAATTATTTGTCAAGTTAGTTAGGTCAATTTACTTAGGTTAATTTAGTTAGATCAATATAGTTAGAAATCATTTTATTAGTATATCATAAGTTAGTTAGGTCAATTTACTTAGGTTAATTTATTAGTATATCAATATAGGTAGAAATCATTTTATTAGTAGATCAATATAGCTAGGTAAATTTATAGATATAAGTAAGGATTTAAATTTGTAATTGTTTATCATATATACTTTGTAACTTTTTGTATCAAATTGTTTTTGTCATACTTTGTATCAAGCACATGTGGATACTTTGTATCATAATTTGTTAAATTTGTATCAAGCACTTTGATACTTTGTATCAAATTATTGTTTATCATAATTTGTACAGGATATTTTTGAGCATAAGCTATGGATGACCCTTTAATTGTGCGAGACGAGGAAGGAGAAAACTTATTCATGCAGGATATTTTTGAGCATCGCGATGCAAATGCTGCCGGTGGAGAAGGCGCCGTCGACGATCGAAACAAGATTTTGAGCAATTTGCATCACAATTTTTAAACCCGTCTGGTGAGGGTATTTTAGAGGAAGAAGAAATAACAGCCTCCACCTCGAACACCCTCCACCTCGAGGTTTATATATGAATTCTATATTTGCTTGAACACAAAATGCATTAACTGATTTGTATTGCACTTATTAACGCATTATATTTCTTACTTTAGGCGTCCACCTTGCATAAAAAGGCTAAGAATCAAGCTCCTCGAGGCCCAGCGAAAAGAATGACTAGCGAAGATGCAAAGTTACCAATCTATAAAATTGATGTAGATGGCGATCCGGTGGAACCGATAGAGAACCGCAGAAAATATATTAGTCAAGCTGGAGTTATTGTTAGGGACGAGGTCCCGATCTCCATAGCAGAATGGCTTAAGCCAGCAGGCGTTGCCGAGGATGACCCTTGCTATGTCCACCAGCATTATAAAGATTTCTGCTTTGACACACTCTTGCAGCATTTTAACCTCCCGGATGGTATTGAGCCCGCCTTGAAGTTGAAACTCAAGCACTGGACTCTCTCCAAGATGGCCGACGCCTTTCGGAAATATAAGCAAACATTATGGGCAAAATATGAAAAGGTTGATCCAGATTTCAGTCAAAAAAAAACTGGTGAAGCTAAGAGATCACTGGGAAGCCTTTAAGGCGTATAAGACCTCGGTGCGGCTGTGGCCCGATCGGAAAAAAATAAGCTAAATGCTGCGAGTAAGACACACCACCATAACTTGGGGCCAGGTGGTACAGGTCAGCCATTCCTAAGTGGCTAGCCATGGAAGATAAACTCGTGGCTGCAGGTTTCACTCCACAGACATACAGCTGGCCCGAAAGGTCCAAATTCTGGTTGTTCGCGCATGGCGCAACGTTGAACGAGGAAGGGAAGATTGTCCCGAGGGTTGAAAAATACAAGGCAACAGTAGTAGCCATGGTCCCAAAAATTGAAGATGCAATAAAGGAAGTTCTAGCGGGTACGTGGGAACCCTATAGAGAGGAAGACGAGCTGGCACGGGCCCTAGGGAAACCTGAACACTGGGGACGTTTACGAGGCTTACCCGGCGGTGCCACCTTGAAAAAACAGTATCCGCAGCACGCTGACACTTATAGAAGCCGTGCAAGAAAGAAGAAGCAGGGTGAAGAGCGGATAGCGAATTTGGAACGCCAGATGAAGCAACTCATTAATGAACGCCAGGTGCAGCAGCCCCAAGATCCTGAAGTCGTGGATGCTCGATCTCAGCTTAGAAGCAGCGTGGGTTCCACGCAACTAGAACTCGATGCTCGCTACCCCGTGGATGATATCACGGAACCGACACCATGTGAGCTACATACGCCTGTGAGCAACATATCCATGAAGGTGGCGGTCGGCTATGCTTTACCGATTGTCGACACAGCAAGCTACCATAATGGTGTCATTCATCCTGGCTATGCTGTTGTCGGGGTGGATGAAATTGTGCCGGGATCGGAATCATTGGCTCTTGAGATTCCTGGAGGTAACGGTGAGGAGGCATTGTGCGATGTCAAGGGTGGTTTCGTCCAGTGGAACAAGAAATACATCAAGTTCTCAAAGCCACCGACTCAGCAAAGCCCACCCTGCCGGGGTATCGATGAGACACATCCATCTCCGGCACCGCGTGACAGGGACCCCACACCGGAAAATAATCTAGAGGACCATCTCAGTCAGCAAAGTCCATCTCCATCTCCATCTCCGGTACGGAACCCCCCACCGGAAGTGTCCGTACCGCTTAAACGGAGAAGGCGCGCGTCTTCCCCGGTCAAGAGGCGACCTGCTAAAAGGGCCACAACGCCTGATCTGAGGCAACCTTGGCAGAAGACTCTTGACCAAAACGAAGCAGCCATCGAGGAGCATAATAAATCATTGTTCGCACCGAAAGTGCCGCCGCCAACATTTACCGAGGGCTATACTGCAGCGGCTTGTCATAAAGTCATTGACAACTTATATGTCCCTCCAGAGAAGCCGCCATCTGACTATGTCCGTTCTATTCAGAAGTCATATGACGAGGTGACGGCGGCGGAGGCGCCGAAGAAAGGTGAACAAGACGCAGAGTCAGTCCCGCCGCCGGCGGCAAACGAAAAACAAGCAGCACCATCGGTCCCGCCGGCGAAGGAAGCTACAAAAGCAGCACCATCGGTCCCACCGCCGCCGAAGATAGGTAAACAAGTTCCCCAGCTCGGAGAACAACCCGTACGTTCTGTCCCCCCGCTAATTGTCCCGCCGCCGACGAACAAAGATAGTCGAGTTCCCCAGCGCGGAAAACAACCAGTACAATCTGACCCTAAAGAGCCGATGGTGTTTGACATAGAGGTAATCCGTCGTCTTGCCGCCGAAGCGCAAATGCCTATAGATGAATATGCTTCGAGATTGAATTTTGAGACTGCACCACCAGCTCCTCCAGTAAGAAACTTCGTTCCGGGGAAAGCTTTGGTGCAAATCAGGGGCCTTCCAACAAAAATGCGTACTCTGCATCAATGGTACATGAAAAATGCAAAGAAGACATCTGCTATCGTTCTGAAATGTAGGGAAGACGATGAGCACTTCTTAGAAGACTACAATCACACTGTTACGTTTAGCGAACTTTTTCAGCTATACAATCTGCGGGCACTCGACAAATCTATCATGAGTTCCTATTGCCTGTAAGTGATTTATTTAAGTCTTTACCTAGTCTCGTTCATTGTTTGTAATTATTCTCACTTTAATCTTTTGTGTGCTATATTATGCAGATTGAAGATGCTCGAGCTCAAAAAGCTGAACCAGCATGACATTGGGTTCATTGACCCGGATAAATATAACGAAGAAACCATAATAAATCCCTTGTATAACAAGAACACACCGGATGATTTGCTAAGGGTGTTCAAGCGATACCGCGACAAAAGAACTATATATTGGCCTTACCACTTCCGGTAAGTTTTAGTGTCTTCTACACATTCTAATTTGCTCACCCGATGTTAAGTTTAACTGATGAGTTATGCATGACTGTGCCCAGCTACCACTGGATTCTTCTTGTCATTAGACATCACGAAGGACTTATTCATTCACTTGACTCATTGAGGTATCATCCTGACACTTACAGGAGTTGTTTCGACTTACTAGCAAGGTACATTCATTTCTTACCGCCTCTGTCATTCATATCTTGATGTCAAGTCATTAACGAATAACTCATTTGTGAATGTTCTTTGTCGGGCAGAGTTTGGGAAAGGTTTCGAGCGGAAGATCCTGAAGGTGGGTGGCGCCAAAAGCTGGATTGGAAGTTAAACCAAGTAAGTACTGCTACCTCTTCGTCCACACAACATTTCTCATGCATACTTCATTATTATTGACTGAAATCTATTCTTGTATAGTCTTGCATGGAGCAACCAAAGGGAACTGAGTACTGTGGATTCTTCGTTTGCGAGTATATATATGTATTAGTCACCGAGAAATGGAATATGAGAAAGGATGCAGAGTTGGCAAAAAAGCGCGAGAGGCTACCACTCGACCACCGCTTCAGAGCAATTGGAGAGGAATTGGCGGGATTTTACCTTTCAGAGGCCTTACAGGAGAAAGGAGAGTACTACGATGCTGAAAGCATGAAATCGTTAAAGTAACTTGTTGTTTTGCTTCAACTCTTGTACTACGATAACTCTTGGCGCATCAACGAACTCTTGTCTACGATCTTCAAGTATTACTTAATTTAATTGTATGTGTTATAAATATGTGCATCGACTTCATACGACACGGGAACGGTTACGACATCGAAAACGTAACGGTAACCGTCACCGTAACCGTCATCGCAACGGGAAGGGTTACCGTTACCACGGGACACGGGAACCTAGCTATAACCAAACCCCGGCATATATAAACCCTAAACCCTGCAATTAAATCGAAAAAGAAAAAAAAAACCAAAACCCTTTGGTCCCGGTTGGTTCTACCAACCGGGACCAAAGGTCCCAACACCCCACGTCCCCCTAAAGCCCACGTGGAGGGACCTCTAGTCGCGGTTCGGAATCCGCCGCGACTAAAGGATGGGGGCTTTAGTCCCGCCAGCCTAGTCGCGGTTGCCCAACCGCGACTAAAGGTCCTCTGGAACCGCGACTAGAGGTCATTTTTCTAGTAGTGACTCGTCGCCGTGCTCGTGTGCCGCGTGCTCCGAGCTCTCGCCGACGACCTGCTCAGCGCGACGCAGCCCGGTCCGGGTGGTGCTGCCGTCACCGGCGAGGTGCTGGACGATGCCGTCGGACGGCTTGCTCTCCAGGTGTTTGTCAAATTATCTTTGCTTGGGGTGGGGGTGCGGCTGGGAAATCGCCAAACTCAGGATCGAAAATAGCGCCGGCGATAGCGTTTTGCCCCCCCCCCCCCAGGACACCACATTGTTAGTCCTGGGGGCGCCAACGGCTGGAGATGCCGTGAGTCGATGAAGTGAAGCGAACCTACTTCGAACCGGCGCCGCCCGGCCCCCTGATTTGCGCCTGGACGGCCACGCCGGCGCCGCCTGCCGACGGAGCGCTCGCGCACCTCTGGTCCCTCCCGTCCGACCGGCTCTCGGTTTGGGCCGTTCCCATCCGCGGCGGCGCGTCGTCGGTTTGCGGCTGTCGAGGCGGTGCATGCCGGCACGAACACGAGCTGAGTTTGATCGGACGACAGGCGTACGTGTCTGTTGCGTTTCATAAACCGCATGCTGCAGGTTGCAATATGCCGCCGCTTTCGTACGTGGGAGCGCATGTGGCGTGTCGGTCCCTATAATAATCAAGAGTTGATCGATGGATCGCTGTTTTGATACCGAAACGTGCCAACGGTAACAGATCGAGCGACGCTGCTGAGTGCTGACCCACGCGCACGTCATCATGATTCTTGAACGGCCATACCACCAACTCCCTCTCTCTCACACACACATCATCTTTTTATTTTTGGAGAATCCCATCACTATTTCTTGTAACAGAGAACGGAGGCAGGAAAGAGTCGAAATACGGAACTCAGGGAGAAAGGAGAGACGCTCGCTCCCGCGACCTAGGGTTCCGCCCTCTCGCCGCCGCCGTCGCCAGGCCTTCTCGCCACCGGCCACCTCCCCCCCGTGTCGCACCCAGGCGACACCGGGGGCGCCTCCCCTCGCCACCAGCGGTTTCCCCCTCCGCGCCTCTCCCCGCCGCTGCCGCCGTCGGCCTCGCGCCGTGGCGGTGGCGGCCTCCCCGCTGCCACACAACTGGCGCGGTGCCATGGACTCCCGACGACGACCTCAGCGCGACGATGATGGAGGTGAGGCCTTGCTCCACCCGGCGGTGTGGCCTCTGTAGCTGCAGGCGCCGGATCTGGGCTCGTCCTGGGCTTTGGTCTGGGCGGGCCGGCAGATCCGGGCCGGCAACTACAGGCGGCGTGGCGTTGCCTGGCTGCTGTGGCCGCCTAGCACCGCGGTGGTGCCGGCGTTGACCGCCTTGGCGGCGGTGGATGCGGCTCCTGGCTGCACGGCTGTGCGGTGTCGGGATGCTTGACGCTTCAGAGGCGACGTCGAGGTGGTGTGGCAGCAGCAGAAGGTGCCTGCGCCGGCGATGTGCTGCTCCAAGGCCATATGGGCAGGGAACACGTGCACGACACTCCGGATGAAAATCCGGCTCCTTTCGGTGCCGGCGACGACGGCGCTTGCGGGCGTCGTTTCCCTTCATGGAGGCGTCGCCGAGGAGTGTCCGCACCTCCCTCGCCATTTCCTGTTGTCGTCTCCAGGTGAAAGCCAAGATTCGAGTTCAGATCGGCGATGGCGGCATCTTTGATGTCGTACCTCTGTTGAGTGCATCGCTTTTGGAGACACAAATTGGAGGAGCACATTGGTTCGGGATGGTTCTATCTGGTGTTTGTCGCTGCTCCAAGTTGAACATCAGGGGCGCAATGTACGCTGATGTTGGTGCGTCCAAGATGATGCCTTTCTCGGGACAATCCGAGTCCCACTGCCCACTCGCCAATCTCGGGCACTCAAGGGTGGTTGGTGCGTCGACGAGGGAAGTTCAGTTGAACGGATGGTCTTTGGAGGTGTCCGGCGATGGTCGAGACGCGGCTTTGTTGTTCGGTTTGGGGCGAGGCCCTCTTTGCGTCATGTTTGTAGTGTGTGGTTGCTAGTCTTCGGATTAGTGTTGTATGCCGAATGGCATTGTATCGGCCGTCGGCCGCTCCTTCTATGAAACAGATACATCTAGCTTGGATGTATCCTTAAAAAAAAAAGAACGGAGGCAGCAAATGTCATCCAGCTCAGTTGCACAAACAGCGTTGATATATCACATAGCCCCACCGTGAGAATTTATTTTCAAATTGGAAATAATAAGACTAGATTGAGAAGGTTAGCATCAAGAAGCTAGCCATCGGGTGCCTTGTGTCCTAATGTACAAAAACGGTGACCGAGACACCTTCTTGTGGCAGCAGTGACCCAGTGAGCATGTTCGGCAGTGTCACTGCAAGCAGCAGGGCTTTGGCTCCCGGTTGTAACACCGATGCTGCTAGGGAAGTCGATGCTTGGATCATAATAGTATCTTTCTTGAAAAACCATAATAGTAAATTTTTGAACATTAGCTTTGTACCGGGTAAACTGATGCTTCTGCTTGCATCCCCTATCTTTTTAATTACGTCTAGTCATTTCTATCTCCGCACATTATTCTACACGATGTAAGAGTCAGGGCGGCGAACCACCGCATCCCCCTATCTGAATGGAGTACGCTCCTGATAGCTTGGCTAAAAAATAATCAAGTGTGAGTCTAGGTGTTCTTCAAGAACGGCAATGGTGTAGCACATAACTTAGGCCAATTAGGTAGGCGTGAGTCAAATGGGTGTTTACGCGAGGCTGATATTCATAGTGTTCTCTTGAAGCCATGCGGATATCTATTAGAAAACAAAACAACGAGATCATTTTCCTACGTTCCACCCACTCCTTAAGATGAAACTTTGTGGGAGTTATGAAACCTGAACAACGGCAATTTAATACTGTCTTATCTATTTATATTGAACTTTTTAACTTCATAATAATTCATCTCCAAATGTATGTTTAGTGACTAACATCCTTCTATATGCTATATCACAAACTATTTTTAAATAATACTGCCCAAATTAACAATTTACATACTCTCATATACATTAAGACATATATTTGTCATAATATTCTAATGTTGATGTTACAAAATGGTACTTAATTTATTTGGGTATTTTTAATATACTGTTTTATTATAGTGCACTTCAGTGTAAATCTAGACAAAACATTACATGTTTGTATGCATTGTTTCTTAGTATTATTAAATATCTCGCAAAACTAGTTCTTTGGTTTGAACCAACCTCCTTGCAAACCTTTTTAGAAGGATAAGACCGTATACATATTTCCTTCGTGGGTACAACCCTTTATTAAATACTTGTAGAATATTTTGGAGTGTAAGGATCTACTCGACGACTTTATTGAGATTTTTAGAGTACATGACTATCAAGTATATGTAATTATAGAATGTATGAGGTGTCGACTGTTAGCTAGTCTTCAAATTCTATCTTGTGTTCTCACTTGGTCAGTGGTGCAATGGTTCGGCTAGCAAAACGTGTGTACCATGTGAAACATTATAAATCCATTGTTTTTTAAGTTCTTATTTTGTACATATTATTATATAGACTAACCGACTAACAATCGCTAGAAAGCAATATTTATCTATAAGGTGTCAGTTTTACATGTTTGTTATACCGACGAGTGATGCTGTACCAGAGAGTGTGAATAGATATTCGGGAAGTTTCTCGCATTATTTATCGTGGGTCGTCTACCGTACAACACTCGCGTCAAACATCCTTTGTTGCGATCGGTCTTTGCCAACGTTGTCACTCCTGCAACGACGACAACTTCAGATGAAATTGATCAGTACTCGTGTGTCGTACTTCTGTTTACCGGTTAAATATCGTTTTGTGATTAAATGTTTGCTATATTATGTTGCAGCTGTTTTATGTAGTTTAGTACTGTACATTTTGTATGTTTGAGTTACACATAACAGTAGTTCCCGGAAATCGTGATCGCACAGCTTGAGGCAGATTTTTTTTGAGATCGTGCTTGTAAAGCGTACGCACGGGACACGGTCGCGGGCCGTTTCCATCGTGCGCCGGCACGGACGAGCTGAGTTTGATCGGAGAGGTACGTGTCTGTTGTGTTTGTAAACCGCATGCTGCCGCCGCTGTCGTATGTGGGAACGCATGTGGCGTGTCGGTCCTTAATAATTATCGTGCTACACCTTTGCCGTTCCTGAAGAACACCTCGACTCACAATTGATCGATCGATGGGTCGCTGTTTTGATTCTAAAACCTGTCTAGCTACGGCCACAGATGGGTCGGTCGGGAGAGGGAGTGAAGTGCAGCAACAATTAATATGCATGCATGGTCTATGTATGGTGTGACATATGCGACAACAACACGGAAAACCCTCCAAATTATTAAGGTGTGATACGATTAGTTTTTGAACGACAGTATCTATAGCAACTCTGCGTCAGAGTCCGTGAGTCAATGAAGTACTCTAGATCGCTCTCTCGGTTTTCATCCTAAAATTATAAGACCGGCCGGTAGTGTCCTTTGCTTGCATTTTTTCCATGAACGGAAACAGCACGTACTCATCCTGATTCCTGAACTGTGTCCAAGCGAGGAAACTCGAGCCGCACCGATGTTCCACAAAAGTCTCTGGCGAAGGGCCCCGTCTAATCATCATCGGGTCGTTAAATAAACTCGACCAGTGCTCACTGCTCAGGCCAAATCGCAGCTGATCCGTCTGTCTGTTTGTTGAGCGACTAGCAGGCCGGAAAGATCGAGTCAAGCGTGTTGCCGTAGTGGACAGCAACCACTACTTCTACCGAACTTGCCCAATTATGATCGGGATTTGAGCAGAAACTTGTGGAGGGGGCTTACCGCTAATGATTACACAATCTGCACCTGCTGGTGACGCGATCTGGAGCGTATTACGACTATTGGCTCGAAGACTTCTTATTTCTTTTTTCCCATAGAAAAAAATGCATTCACTTATGTGACCAACCCATTTTGATTCACTGACCTCACGAAGCAAAGTCATTTGTGTGGAATTTGATTCAGTGACTTCACGAAGCCCATTTTCACTTTTGATTTTTTTTGAAAATTCGCAACAAAACGGCAATAAATCCGACGAACACTTCAATAAAAGTTAACAAGAGTATATTTTAAAACTTAAACCAAATTTAACAACGACATTTAAGTTTAGACTAAACCCTAAATCTAGCGTCGCTTCCAGCAACGGTGTGAGGAAGATGCCTATCCCAGCGCCACCCTCATCAAGGAACTTGCATGGCTCAATGATCCCATGCCGGAAGTATCATCTGCTACTGGCGACGGCCTTGAAGAACCTGCATGCCTGGGGTTGGACTCCTGGTTTTGCCGCCCGAACGTGGTGGGATTTGATATAGCGGCGGCGGCGAGAAGCACGGCGGTGACTTGCGTTGTCCACTAGTACTTTGATTCAGTTCAATCTATTAGTGTGGATTTAATTGTTTAAATAAAATAAAACTATAACCCAATATTAAGATATACCTAATTGGTTATTTTACAGTTCAGAACACATTTTTTGTGATCCAATCACGATATAAAACCATGTTACCCCTTTATATCAAACTTTTTTACTTCATCGTATTCTTCTTGACATTGTATTTTTTGTTGTATTTGTTTGATCAAAATCCATCAATATACTATCAAGACATGTTATTTTTGATTCAGAACTTGTACAAACGACGTCTTAAATCATTAAGATACATATTGGTCATATAGTTTATTATTTATTGTGACAAATGCATTTTCTAGAATTAGTTGAAACTGTATTTTGTACATAAAATATTTTGTTTGGGGTTGTTGAAGATACTCCCTCGTTATGATGGATTTCAATGTAAATCTACAAAAGTTGGTATTACCATATTGCACGACTTCAAGTGTTTTTTCCATAGTATACTTTTGTATCTACAAAATTGGTTAGTTTGTTTATAAGAATCTAGCAAATAATTTGACCGAGGTTTTTTAGAGTACAACACTATCAAGTTATATGTACCTAAAAGGGTGATTCTAGAATGTATGAAGTGACAATTATCAGTTATTCCTCAAATATGTCTTCTCATCTTCACTTGGTTGGGGACTAGAATACTTAGCTATTGGCACATGTGGGCTAGCTATGTAATATGTTGTAAATCAGTAAATGTATCATTTTCTCTTGAAAGTTCAATTGCTAATTGTCCACTACATTATTCGATATGTGCGCCTGTCGAGACGGTGCCGGAACTTACGAACGAACGAACATAGAGGCCATGGAGGCCTGCACAATCAACGAGCGTCGTTCAACGAGGGTCGTTGATTAATCCCTCCCTCGTCCACCTGCAGTCACTTCGCTTGACGCTGGTGGTGTTCTCCCTCGACCAGATAACGCTCAAGCCAAATCCCATCTGACCCGCCTGTTTGTTCAGTTACTACTACTCCCTCCGTTCCAAATTAGATGACTTCAGTTTGTACAAAAGTGGATGTATCTAGACATGTTACAAGTCTAGGTACATCCACTTTTGTACAAATGGAAGTCATCTAATATGGAACGGAGGAGTACTAGTCTACTAGAGTAGTACTTTACTACCGAACGTGCCCAATTGGGCTGCAGATTAATAAACACAAGGATGGCAGGAGCTTAGCACTAGCAATCACATGAGCTGCACTACCGGCGACCGCGATTAAACGACTCGATGCCTTTTTTTGTTTCATTTCCTAGAGAAACATTGCATTGACTTTGGTAACCTTTCTACTTCTAGAAACCCTGGCACGCACGGGCAATGCCAGGCCCGGCCCAAGTATGTGGTATATGTACCATTGTTTGAGATATGGGTCGATATTCCAATCACTCCGCCGATTTAACGCTTATCAGTGTCTAACCGATAAGATGAATCGGCCGATAAGTCGGCCGATATACCGACAAATCGGCTGATTTACCCCTTATGTTGGGTCAACCGATCAGTCCCCGATAAGCGATATCCCCAACATTTATATGTACACACCGGCGATAGGTAAAAATAGTGGGACTGATGCAGACTACAAGAAGGAGAAAGAGTCGGCGATTAAATTTTTTTTTGAGCTCAAACCGGCGATTTCATATCAGGGCCGTCAGGTAGATGGGCACGCAATGCACACTACATGCCACAAGATCGAGGAGATTGATATTTTCCTAACAGAAAAAAAAACATTCTCGATTGATCTATGTATGCACTATGCTAACACACGTGATGCTACACCGATCCACCCTACCGACTCCCGTTCTATAAGAATCTCTGAGAAAACTTCACAGGCCTAGATGCTGACACTGGATATAACTGTTCAGATAAAACGTTGGCGGCCGAGAAAATTGGCCACCAAATGTGTCACGAGTATTTATATGTCTCTGAACTCTAATTGTCCACTTATATGTAATCATTATTATTTTCTATGCTTTAATTAAAAATCATGATCAATATTGGGTAACGAAAACTATAAATCATGATCAATATTTTGTCTTTGTCGTAGCGATAGGAAAGTGATAGATGATTAATTGGTCAATATTTAGGAATGTATATTGTTGGAATTGTGATTTATGAGTCTCACGTAAGACGTCGTAATTCAGCTATTCGCGTAAGACGTTGAAAAAAATAGGTCTGTCATATCATCAAGAAAATGTGCATCCAATATTAAGAAAATAATGGAATTTTAAGTACACATTATAACTTATTGAGATGAATATTAATTTAACACGCCTTTTAAATTATTTCATTTTTAAGTTCAATTAAGGGGCCCATTTATTTAAGTTAAATTTTGGGGGAGGGGGCAGTGGCCCCCCTCCCCAATTTGCACCAAGCTCCACCGAGGCCGGGTTCTAATTTTGCCCTAGGCCTCCAAAATCTCAGGATTACCCATGGGCACATAAATGCACACAAAACTCTCGTTAGATTTCCTTTGTTCCAGACTGAACATGCATGACCTCCTTCCGTTGGCCCCTCCCTCGGAGTTACACGAGATCGGGTCGGCCCGTTAATACGTCACGACGGCCCATGCGTACCATGGTTTCGAGAGGTCATTTCGACACGATGCCACCGATAATGATAATAGTTTAATCTTCTTTTATGAAAAGGTCAGCCGAAATATTGATCATCAGCGACGGTCCAGAGAAATCTAAAAGTAATAAAATTATAAATATGTCTTCGTTACTTCGTAGTGGTGACTACAAGCATTTGCAGAGAGCCGAAGGCGCGCCGTTGGCCTCACCTCTCCCTCGTCGGAGCTGGCTAAAGCTTGTTGTAGTAGAGCTTATTCTAGTAAACATATGGGAATTAGTCGTCGAGATGGGGAAACCCAAAGTATTAAAATCGTCAGACATTTTTGTTCTTCGGGGTGACGAGAGAGGTGGGCGGGGTGACAAAAGAAGAAGCAGAGGAGTAAATAGGGGAAAGCCTTTTTTTTGTCTCTAGGAAGGTCCCGCATCTGCCTTCCTCTGCCATTTGCATGAATCTGTGTTCGGTGGCTGGACGTGGTGCTTGCAACGGATCGACCCATCCGGCCATGCTTTTCTTCGTGCTCGATCGAACTATGCTGACCGCCTGACCCACGCGTGCGTCATGCTGATTCTTGAACGGCAATAGCGACTGCTGGCTGTGTCGGAGCCGGCGAGTCGAGCAGGTGGATCAATCTCTCGGGTTTTCCTTCTGTTTTTAGGTCCCCCTTGGAAACCCTGTAGTTTTTTTTCCCGTATAAAAGCGTGGTCTAACGAGATCCTTATGCTTTTTCGGCCGACTACTGAGCTCAAACGACGAACCAGTTTAGCAGAAAGTCGGAACTATCTTAAAACTTGTGCCGATGCCCTCAATGGCTAGCTGCCGGGTCCAGATTTACGTAACCCTGAAATAAGAACGGTAGTAGGTTTTGCACGCATTTTACTCCATGAACGGAATCATCAATTCATCACTCAGCCTGAAGGATGGTCGTTTCCAACATAAAAAAATTGTTCTGCAAAGTTTCAACCCGAAATATTTTCTATTCCGGCCAACATGAAAATGACAAATTCTGATACATTTGAAAAAAAATTAGAAATCTGCACTGTTCAACACCTCAGATTTCGAAAGTTGTCATTTTCACACAACCTACGATAAAGAATATTTCGCATTGATATGTTATACACTGGTGGAAATCATCATTATCTACATCTAGGAATATTTTCAGAATTTTCTGAAATTTTAAGGTGACGCTTTCAAAAATTTCAAAAAAATGGGTTGCGTGTAGCTCGTCCTACAAACGCCTCTTCCGGGAGCTAAAATCTTTCATGATGCTTTTTGCGGATCTCAAAACACGTAACAGCCTATAGACGGTAAATATAGCTCCCACACCCATGCATGTGTGCATGTATAAATGTATTTCCGCAAACAACTGCATCATTATTACTAGGCCTTATTTTCCATAACCTTGACAATGACACCCTACACATGATGTTGTCCTACATCTCTCCTTTGCATGGGTATTTCTCCACCTCCAGGATTTCTAGCCTTCACAACAAACACAGTCACAATACGTGAAGGGCAAAAATGGGCCGCCACACCAAGCTTGCTTGACGGTTAGTCCTTTGCCTTTGTAGGTATCCTCGCATAGCGCTATGCAATATCTATCGTCGCACCAGGGCTCTTTTATACGGTGCTTATTGCACTGCTCTGTATGTAGAGAAGATGTCAGTAAAATAATATGTTATTTTCTTACCAATCTTGGAGGTCTCACATGATATATATATATAGGTAAATTAACAGGTGCTCCTTGGTGCCCGGGCACCAGGATGACATACAGTACATTTTGGGTATGTAGACGACATGTATGTCTCGGGTATGCACATGTTGGGTATATAGGAGGCACACATACCTTTGGGTATGCATATTTGAGCCAGTCTCGGATAAAACTTATGTAACTCATAGTTGAGAGAGGACACAAAGAAAGAGGGTGAAGAGCACCGTTTTGATTTTGCCACACAGCTCGTGAAGCAGGGTGTAGTACCAGCATGAGTAGTAGTGCAACTTCCTAGCAGCACAAGCACTATGAGGAAGCAAAGAGTAGTTTCATCTCCATAAATATGTAGGTTGTATAAACTCAAAACTATCTTGTCCCCGGTTCGTGGTCTTGTTTATGTTTTCTCTCCTTCTGAATTGTGCGGCCAGGTCTAGAATAGGCTGTATATATACTACTCCTAGTTCAAGAATCCCACGCAGTTTGCATTAATTGCCAGTTAATTAGGCATTGAAATCCCACGCAAGGCATACTTTCTCTCCCCCCCGCGGCTTTTTCTTGAGTAGTAACTACCATGCATGGCGCTAGGTGAGAATGCATGTATGATTTATGGACGTTGATTGGCTATTGCGGTTAACAAACGTAACAAATCCAATTAATAGGCAAAATATCGCTCGAGTATCCGAGATAATTATTGCGGTGAAAAAAAAAATCTGCCCCAATCAACGCCTACCTTAGGCCTAGATATCAGCAGACTATGGCGAACCAGGACGGAGGGAGTACATATGGCCTTGTACTCAATTTATTACAAGATCTTCTCAATTTATTACAAGATTTTGGCCAGATCATAATACTGTTAATGGCGTTACAAAATAATGGGTCATTGGCGAACGGACCCACATGTCAGCCACCAAGTCAAAGTGCAGTATTGCAAAGGATACCCGTATGCTACAAATACCATCTATTTGTCACACTACGGGAAATCCACAAAACGCCGACGGCCAGGACATACGCCGACGGCCAAATGTCGGGGCCGTCGGCGTAGACCCCGACCAGGACAACCGAGATCTTTTTTCTTTTTTTAGCTACGCCGACGGCATTGCCGTCGGCCTAGAGATTTTGGCCGTTGGCGTAGATTTTTGCCGTCGGCGTATACTTTTTCAATTTTCTACATTTGATACGCCGACGGCAGCCGTCGGCGTATATTTTTTCAATTTTCTACAGTTGATACGCCGACGGCAGTCGTCGGCGTATATTTTTTCAATTTTTTACATTTGATAGGCATATACTTTTTTCTATTTTCCATTTAATATGAAATAATTCATATATTTAAATCCGTATATCAGAATTTAACAAATTAAATGTCTAAATCGATTAGAAAAATGAGAGGAATCCAAATATGACATCCATAAAATCTTTTTCACCGTGCACATGACATTTTGTAACATATGTTTGTTACTTGCTTAATTAAAAAGTCATTTTTTACACTTAAAAAATGGAAAATGATATTTATAAAAATAATTTGGAATTTGTTTTTGGCAACAATGATTATATGGATGTCATATTTGAATTCCTCTCATTTTTCTAATTGACATAGACTTTTTTTTTCAAATTTCGATTAACGGAATTAAATATATGAATTATTCCATATTAAACGTAAAAAGGAAATAAAAGTAAAAATAATTCCATTTTTTCATTTATTAAAAATATATACTATTTTACAATCATTGTTACTTATTCAAATGAATTTTCTAAATTTAAACAATGAAAAAGTGTAACATCCTAAATCAGGGGTTAACATGATTGATATGATATAAGTATCAGTAAGTTCTCTTTTCTCATTTGGAAGCTAACAATGAAGGAACTCAAAGGTTAAGCGTGCTTGGGCTGGAGCAATTTGAGGATGGGTGACCGAACGGGAACTTTGACTAGCGTAAATACTTTGACCTATGATTAAATGTGTAATTAGAGATTTAGTATGTAGCTGAGTTAGAAATTTCGAAATAGAAAAAAAAGTTCAAAAAATTAAAAAAAATTAAAAAATTTGCATTCATACGCCGACGCCGACGGGCCGCTACGCCGACGGCGGCCGCCGTCGGCGTATGTGTACACCGACGGCATACGAGCGTACGCCGACGGGCTTCCGGCCGTCGGCGTATTGTGCGTTTCCCGTAGTGTCATGGGCACCGCTACAAATCGGTGTCGGATCCTGCCTTCCCATCGGATTAACATACAGTATGTCCGTAAGATTGGAAGCATCTTAGACGTTGAAGGTTTAACCAGGCCAGAAGAATCGAGTCAAGCGTGTTGACCTAGTAGACAAAAACTTGTGGAGGAAGCTTAGCAGTAATGATTACACAATCTGCACTACTGGTGACGGCGATTCAGCGACGCGATCTGGAGCTAGTAGTAATACAATTGGCTCGAAGACTTTTTTTGTTTTCTTTTTCTAAGAGAAACAAAATGCATCGACTTATGTGACCAACGTCGTCCTTGTAGAAACCATCGTATCGTACGTGCACATCAAACTCCCGTGAGATTTCCTCTGTATCCATTCGTTCACCGAAAAGAAGAATCCACGGTCCACCCTGAAACAAATTATTCGCGTGAAAAAAGAGAAGCCTACAATTTATCGTTTGTTTTTTAGGTTTTCATCACATGCTATTTGAGGTCGTTTTCACTTTTCAGTAGAGTATTCTTGGAGGTCTTGTTTGAGAAGGCTAGTACACACCACAGTGCCATAACCACACAGCCCAGCGCTTCAGCAATTTTTCACGCGAGTTAGGGGCTTGGGTGTAGTGGATCTCAAAGTTATGTATGTCTTCTAAGTAAACGGCTATGGAGGATGGAAAATGAAGAGGGTGTATGTGTGGCATAATCTGCTTAGGGAAAGGTATGTTAGGAAATTTTTGTCTGCTTGTGAGATAAGACCTGGTGAATGTCATTTTTGGCAGAGTTTGATGAATTTGGAAAATGTCTTTTGATTCTGTACAAAAGTAATTGGTAATGGTAGAAGAACAAAGATTGTGGAAAGATGTTTGGGCACGGGGAAAACTCTATGTGAACAATTTGGTACTGTAGATTATATAATCTCTAACCCTCAATAGAACGATTCCGAAGTCTTTGGTAGAGGTTGGCGTGTTATTATATTTTGTAGGACGCTGTGTGGGGGTGGGGGGATGGCTGATATGTGGTTTAAATTCAAGTTTTGTGTGTCGATGTGAATTTAAATGATAGAGAATATAGATTTAGATGTATCCTCACTAAGAATGGAACGTCATCTGTTCCTTCTATGTACCAGGCACTGAAAATGTCTGTTGTTAATTGGCCACACAAAAATGTTTGGTTCGTAAAGATTCCTTTGAAGATTATTTGTTTGGTTTGGTTAGCTTTTCATAATAGTAGTTTGACTGAATACATTTTGATAAGGACATGATAGAAAGATAAAGATAACAACTGTTATTTCTGTGAAGAATTAGAAACTAAAGATCACACACATTCGCCTGGTAGATTTGCAGGACAACGATACCCAAATTGTGAAAATTCTGCCTATGAGATTATAATCCAATATAAAAAACGGGCTGACCAAAGTCGATCTGGTTTCATTGAGGGGGTGTTCAATCAACGAGAACTTTGCGAATGTTGTGGAGATGGTAGAGTGTCCTGTAAATGCAATAAACCTGTAATTGTGTTAAACTTTGATTTAAAAAAATGTTTCGACTCAGTTCAATGGGAACAAGTTCTTCATACGGTGACAACACGTCGTATTCCTCCGATCTAGACACTTGCTCATGACATTAAAGTCTCAAATCCTTATCAATGAAGCCGCTAAGGAAAAATTGTGTTGTCGAATCCTATTTCGATCTAGATTAATCTATTTGGGTGGATCTGATTGTTTAAATAAAATAAAACTACAACCCAACATTAAGATATACATAACGGTTTTTTAAATTGTTCGGAACACCTTTTTTGTGATCCAATCACGATGTAAAACAATGTTCCCTATTTATATCAAACTTTTTTGCTTTGTCATATTCTTCTTGTCGTTGAATTTATTGTTGTATTTGTTTATCAAAATCCACTACTATACTATCATGATTTATTATTTCACGGTCATAAATTGTACAAAAAACGTCTTAAATCATTAAGATGCATATTCGTCATAGAATTCTATTGCTTATGGTTACATATATATTTTATAGAATTAGTTGAAATTGATGTATTTTGTAAATAAAAAATATTTTTTGGGCACGTCGAAGATTCTCCCTGTTTATAATGGATTTCAGCGTAAATCTACAAAAGATGGTATTATATTGCACGACTTTAAGTGTTTTTTCCATAGTAGGTTTAGACTGTAATATTGCGGCCTAAAAAAAAGATTGCTTATACTGTAAGAACCTAGCAAATAACTTTGACGGAGGTGTTTAGAGTACAATATTATCAAGTTATATGTACCTAGAAAGGTGATTCTAGAATGTATGAAGAGGCAATTATCAACAATTCCTGAAATATAGTCTTGTCACCTCGGTTGGTCAGGGACTAGATTTTTTTTATTATAACTCAGAGCTTCTATTAATAATAACCTGGGATTACAATCCTTCTTATACAAGCATCATGGAAGGTAGGGATATAGTTTATCCAAAGGCATCTCCTTCTAACTGAACTACATTGCTTGGCACACAAATGAGCCAGCTCATGAGCCTCTCTAGGTACAAATTTCAAAGAAAAATACGCCAAATTCTCGGTCAGCTCACGAACTTCAAGCAAGATCGCCGCAACTTCAGAACGTTCATAGGTGGAAGATAACCACAAGTTCACTAATTGCTGAGCATCAGTCTTAACCTCCACATCACGAAGACCTCGGTCAAGGGCTATCTGGACACCATCTCTAATTGCGTACGCCTCCATCACCAGCGCACTTGCTGCAGAATCATACCATGTTGCCTGTGCACGGAAAAGGTTCCCTTCATGGTCTCGCAGACCTACACCAGTACCACCCTCATGTGAACTCTCTGAATAGGCCGCATCGACATTAATTTTGAGCCCACCACTTACTCGAATGCGGGCACCATTTTGCTTTTGGTTTCACTTGAGACCTTGCCTTCTCCTTCCCCGTGGCTACCAGATCACAAACAATATCGCAAGTCCACATAGACTGCATAATTTTCCTGGTTGACTCGCCATGCTTCCTTGCGTTTCATTCCGACCACACCGCCCACGCACCACACAAGATAACACAACTGTCTGCATCTGAGACCTGCAGATTATCAACCATATCTATCACCCATGTATCCGGGTCGGGGACTAGAATATTTAGCTAGTGGCACATGTATGCTGTGCTACCTATACTGTTAAGGTTGCTACTGCGGTGTCACACTTCTATAAGGTGTTCAATTTTACTCTCTCCGTTTTTTAATATAAGATGTTTTAGCATTTGTCCACATGCACATGTACACAAATGTATGTAGACATGTATTAGTTTGCATGTTCACTCATTTTAGTATGTATCTAGGCAATATGTACAACACGTAAAACATCTTATATTAAAAAACGGAGAGAGTATATGTTTTTGTACAAACGAGTGATTCTGTGAGCAGATTCTCGGGACGTACTACTTGGTCTGAAATCGATCAATACGTTGCAACTATTTACTTTGTTTAGTACGTGTGGCATGTTCGAGTTACACATAACAATAGTTATTTTAATCATGATTTATAATCTGGCATTATTCATGAACTTGCCTAATTATCCAACATCTCCGGCTGGCTGTTTCAGTCGCGGTCGATGATCGATCGATCCAAACAACTTCGATGGATAGCTTTTGGGTGACAGAACCTATAACCCGAAGTTATAATCTCGCACTGATTACAACCCCAAGTAGTCGGCCTTTCCGTAATGCATTTATCCTAGTGCACTATCATACCCATTTTTCGGACGTGACACTGTATTTAGTGGAAAAATCGTTCGGTGTTGTATGTTAGAGCATATAGAGCTCTTGCACGAAATCATAGATGAAAAAAGTTGCTAGCTCAATCACATACTACAAATATAAGTCCAAAATATTTAAATGTAAATTCACTTAGATACACCAATTACAAAAGGGTACCCACGGGGCACGGTCGAGGGTCAGGTTTCAAGCGGGGCTGGCTGCGGGTGGTCGCCACGCTCTGCTGGCTGGTGGCACTACGCCAGCGGGAGTTTGCGGGCCGACTGCCACGGTCCGCTGCATGTAACGAGGGAGAGAGCGGCGGCCCGCATCAGCCTGCCAGAGCCCGCCATACATATATTTGTCCGTTTTGTTTTTTTTGCTGAGCCAAAAATACGATGTACTTTGAACTGTAATTTTCCAGAATGGTAGTACATATGATTGGCTACATCCAGGTATTTTTTTGAATTTTTTTTCGAAAAATTCAAAAACGAGCACCATTGCATCTTCATAACACATAAAGTTCAGAACAAATCTGGTGAAAGACCGACAGCAAAGCTCTGATTTTCCATACAAAAATTGGTGTAGTGCTAGTACAAGACAGTCCACAGCAGACATATAATCAATCACTTGAACTACAAAGTACTAATCGGTGTAATCACTTGAACTACAGATTCACCACAGGAGATGAAGTAACAAATCGGTGATCACTTGAACAAAATATGCACGAAACGCATTGAGACTTCCGTCATATCAACAGCTAGGCTTCTGTCCAAACTGAGCTTCACCCATCTTTGCATTAATCCTGTCCGCAGACATGAAAAATAATCCATAACAAACATCCAGAGTGCATGATCAAAAGCAGCATAATGAGGTAATAATTGTGAACTGTACAAGCTGCTGCTCCTCTTTTTTACTTCATCGTATACAAGTTTAGGACAGAAGCTAGTTCAAATTCTGTAAAAAAATAGCTAGTGTTTAGGACAGCAACTTCATCATTGACTACAGGAGCCTGCTACTTAAATACAACTCCAGGAAATCAGTAATAGGCATGTATTGTTTATATTAAATCAGCTCAGAATTTACTTCTGCTATGTAAAATAGTATTGCAGGTTCGTAGAACTGAAAAGGAGTTCAGTAAAACAGTTCTCTAGCCTGACTTAAATAATTGCAGGTTTTATCCAGGCTGCATTCAACATTCCAGGTGACATGATCCTAATACATGTACTGTTAACCCATCACAGTAAAAAGACCACAAAACTAGCACCATTGCACTGACACAAAGACCACAAAAATTCAACAGAAGTATCCATCTGCTTGATTATATATGAGTTCATCGTACATGAAGAACTCAGAACAGCAAGCAATGTATCCTATTCAGGTTCACAGAAATATGTTCCACTATCAAGCAAGACTCAACCCAAAAAATATAGAACAGAAACCCAACATCCGAGCTCCCAACTACATCCGAGCTCCCTAAAAAATACGAGCTACCACCATCAGATGTAACTAAAAGCTTTATTGCGAACTAAGAACATGCACCAAATATGCTACTCACAAATTAGCAATCGCATGAGCACTTGGCAGGCAGGAACGGAGCACACATTTATCTTTCAAGAAGAGGAAGAGTGGTTACCATCAGCGGCTGCAACAGGGACTGGGACATGGGGCGGAGGAGGAGCAGTGACGGCGACTGGCGGCGAGGGAGGCGGCCGGGCAACTCCAGTATCAGGGGCATGGTCGGGGGCCGGAGGAGGGCGGAGATGAACTCCAACATCAGGGGCATGGGCGGGGGCGGCGATGGCGGCGGCTCTGCCGTCGACCCCAGCATCTCCGGTCGCCGTCACTGCTAGATACGCCGCCGCCGGGATCAGATAGATACGCCGCCGCCTGGATGTCAGGGATGCGCCGCCGGGAGCCCCATCGCCGCCATCGGGGATTTGAGATTCTCTCCGTCTCTGGCGCAGCGAGAGATTAGGTTTTTTTTTTGCGGGTTATGCAATGGTGCGGCTCGCTCGTGGTCCCTTGCGGCGTGCCGCTTCAACCCGCTCGGGAGTTCGCGGGCGGCCCAGCGGCGCTTAGCGGGCCGAATTTGCGGGGCGGCGTAGTGGCGTAGCGGGTCGGCCCGCCCCACTGGAAACCTGAGTCGAGGGCCGCTCCAGCCTCCATGCATGGTCAACAGCTGAGCCCACCACTTAATTACTCGTGTCTGGAAGAGAGACGCACCTACTTGGAACGTTCGCCGCCAGCCGTCGGAGCAAGCGCTGGTCCCGTCCGACCGGTGCATGTCTCAGCCCGTACCCATCGCGCGGCGGCGCTTTGCGCTTGTCGAGACGGTGCATGCTGGCACCAAAACGTGTCGAGTTTCTTTTTTTTCTTTTTTCGAAACACAGTACAACGCAGACGCTCACATACACGCACGTACACCCACCCTTATGAACGCACACACGCACACCCTACTCTTATGAGCACCTCCGAGAGACTGAGCCGGTGGCTTGGGTCTTGAGATTGACGAAGTCACCACGAGCGCCTCGCTACTGACGGGAACGTCGCCTCCCACTGAAAAATATTCCACCTAAATGAGAAACACCAGCGTCAAACCTGGGGTGTGAACTCTTGTGTGCTGGGGTGCAACCACCCTCCTAACCATCTTGCCACAGGCAAGTTCTCGTGTCGTGTTTGCTCGGAGCCGCCTCTTTCGTGCAGTGTAAACAAGCAAATGTATGTGGGAACGCATTTGGCGTGTCGGTCCCTAATGGCAAAAGTCTCAAATAAACCTTGTTCTCGTACTCGAAGTCTGAATCAAACCCTCACATTTCAATCCCTGATTTTCGAACCATGATCTCTCCAATCCCAATCTTCCCGGACGTTTAATGGTTTATAATCTCGTTTGTCCGCCCAGATTTGGTGACGTGGCGGGGATTACGGGAGTAGGTTTCCATGGTGGGCTGGCCGTTTTGGCCCATGACTCACGATGCAAAGCTCTCCGTCCCCGTCAATCTCTCTACATGCGCGCGGTAATTCAGTTCCAGTTTGTTCCCTTCCTTCCATCCACTTTAGGCGCAGCCGCCATGGCGACCGGCGAGTGATCGCACTATCGCAGCGACGGGAATACGATCAGGCGAAGCACGTCGTCGGCGACGACATACCCAACAAGTGAAAGTTTATAATGAATACTTTCAGTGACGATGAGATTCAGGTTGTACAGCTTATTGTGATCTGATCAATTGTAAGACATATCAGAAGTTTAAATCAGAACCGGTAGCAGTTGCGTCAACTAGTAGTCATTTAATTGAAACTAATAGATGCTCCATTTAACTGAAACAAATAGATGATACATTTCACTGACACAAACTGTACATTACACTTCTCCATTACACTGCCATTCTCTCGCCATTACACAGCCATAAACAGTACCAACCTAAGGCTAAGCCAGCGCAAGAACAAATCCCAAAGATGACCAAAAAACAGCTGCAAAGATTGTGCATGTATAAATGTATTTCCACAAACATTGCATCATTATTACTAGGCCTTATTTTCCATAGCCTTGACAATGACACCCTACAGATGATGTTGTCCTACGTCTCTCCTTTGCATGGGTATTTCTCCACCTTCCAGGATTTCTAGCCTTCACAACAAACGTAGTCGCAATACGTGAAGGGCAAAAATGGGCCGCCACACCAAGCTTGCTTGACGATTAGTCCTTTTTTTTGCACTCATCATTGCAGATTGCTATGCAATATTTATCGTCGCACCAGGGCTTATGTATACGGTGCTTGTTGCACTGCTCTGTATGCAGAGAAGATATCATTAAAATAATACGGAGTATGCTATTTTCTTGCCAATCTTGGAGGTCTCACATGATTTATATATATAGATGTTGAAAATGTAGAGCTAGTCTCGGATAAAACTTATCTAACTCGTAGTTGAGAGAGGACACAAAGAAGAAAGAGGGTGAAGCGGGGTGGGGGTGGGGTAGTACCAGCATGAGTAGTAGTACAACTTCCTAGCAGCAGAAGCACCATGAGGAAGCAAATAGTAGTTTTCATCTCCATAAGTATGTAGGGTGAATAAACTCAAGAGTATCTTCTCCCTGTTGGTGGTCTTGTCTATGTTTTCTCTCCTTTGAATTGGGCGGTCAGGTTTCGTAGGATAGGCTGTATATATAATGTGTATGGCCTAGCTTGTATTTTAGATTTTCTCAAATTATTGCACGATTTTCTCAAGATTATTTTTGTGACATCCTTTTCCGAACGGAGAGAGTACGAGATTCTAGGCAGATCATAATATATGGCGACATTAATGGCGTTCCAAAAACCTTTAATGGGGCAGTTGGCAAGCGAACCCACATGTCAGCCACTAAGTCGTTGATTAATCCTTCCCGCTTCTTAAAAAAAAATCCCTCCAGGCATCCGCTCACGTCAAATCCCAACGGACCCGCCTGTTTGTTCAGCGACTAGCAGGCCCGAAGATCGAGTCAAGCAGCGACTAGCAGACGACTCTGGATATATCGTGCCGAATTCCGGAACATAAAACATGGCAGGAACTAGCCTCTGGAGTGAGCTTAGCACCAATATTCACTGCATACGAAACTCCCGTGATTCAGCGACGCGATCTGGAGACTGTAGTACATATTGACAGGAAGCCTGAGAAAAAATGCGCTGACTTTGCTGACCATTGTCCTTCTAGACACCATCGTAGGTGCACTGCATACGAAACTCCCGTGAAATTTTTCCTCTGTATATACCAGACTGAACTTGCATGAACCTGAAGTCCGTCCGTCCGTTCATGGGAAAGAAGAGTCCACGGTCCAGGCAGAAGAGAGTCCACCACACCCAGCGCCGCCGCATGCAGCCGGCCAGCCGACGGAGCGCGCGGGCGCGGCCGTTGGACCCGTCCGGCCGGCGTACGGCTCGGCCCGTATCCATGTCGAGGTGGTGCCGCCGCTTTCGTACGGTGTCAACAGCGGTGGGAACGCATGTGGCGTGTCAGCCCTTAATTACGCGTCACTGCTTTGAGCCCGAAACATGTCGACACCAACGGATCGAACCCGATAGAATGATGATCTCGATCGATGGATCTCCGGCCAGCTAGCTAATTGTTCTCGGTTGATCGATCCGGACGTACGACAGAGATCGTGCTGGTGAAAATTACGAACCAAGATTAATTGTGTCCCTACAGGATGCAGCTACCCGAACAGATGTATACATGGTTCAAACGGGCTGTTAAGGGCCACTCCGACGCAACGATGCGTTTCTATCTGAAAATATCCGATTTGGACAAACACAAAGCCCCAAACGTATCCACGCATTTGACATGCCATCCGTTTTTCTGTCCGCCCAGATCCAATTCTGTTCTAAATTTGAGCCGCTTTTGCGCCGGCATAGACACTCATGCTCGACCGGTAGTCCTCCCATTTCCCCCTGGCCAGCCCGCTAGCTACACCAAAGCACACTCCTGTCTTTTTCTCTCCCGCCTCTCTCCCAGCTCCTACCCGCGAAAACCCTATGGCCGACGATGCACCCGCCACCACCGACCAGAAAGGGTCAGGCCGGCACCGGCTTGCTGAAGCTGAAGAAGGACCTCACCCTGTATCGGAGAAAAGTGGAGGCAGAGAAGCGCAAGAATCGGAGGCACAACATGAAGAACAAGGTCGGAGCCGCGCAGCTCGAGGCCACCTGTCACGGAGGCCGCTGCCAGGGCTGCCGACACATAAGCCATCTCTGCCATAGTCACGATGGGCACCCACATCATGCTTGGGCTCGGCCGCGCCTAGTCCACCGTACGCTCGGCTGCGGCTGCTAGCTCGGTGTCATCGGCCAAACCACACAGGAGGTCGTCGTCCATCTCCACTACGCCCTCGCCCATGTACGGGTTCCTGATCGGCTCCATGCCCGGCACTGCCCCGACTGGCAAGTCTTACCTTTCCGCTTCGCCGAAAATAGGCGATTCCACCCTAGACGAGCCAGTAGTGCCTCCGCTCAACCTCAACGGAGCCCCTTCTGTTGGTGGCACCACCGTGCCGACAAGGAAGTCGCCACGGGTGATCCCTACGGCCAACCTCCCTGTTGCGCGCAACCTGCTCGACGAAATGACGGCCCGCCTGCTGGACGACCCGAGGTACTATGAGGAGGACAATGGGGACGCATTCTTGGCCGGCATGATCTACGAGGGTGACATAACCATCGAAGATCAAGAGACCCAGGACCCGACCGGAGGCCAGGAGACCTTCCTGTTAGAATTGTAATTAGCGTCTACACCCCTATGTGATGTATCCCGTATACGAGACGTATACGTATGTAACCTGTCATGTTTTTATTATATAAGTGGAGATCGTGCGGGGCATTGAACCCACGCACAAAACCCTAAACCTAGTTCTTTTCTTGGTATCAGAGCCACCGCCGCCGCGATCCGCCTCCGCAGCCGCCGCTCGAGTCATCCGAGCCGCCGCCACGATGGGCTCCTCCGCGCTGCAGTTATCCAGCGTGATGAACACCTTCGCTGCCGCGTCGTCTTCCATGGCCCCCGCGAGCTCCTCTTCCGGGATCGCCGTTCGACTCGACAACAGCAACTTTCCTCTGTGGAAGGGGCTCATGCTTCCGCACCTCTCCGGTAGCAACCTCCATGTGCATCTCGACGGCGACGTCGCTGCCCCGGAGAAGACTATCACCGAGGGAACCGGTGAGAAGGCCGTCACCACCGGCAACCCCGAGTACCACCGATGGTGGGTTCAGGACCAGAGGGTCAAGAGCATCCTCCTCGGCTCCATGGATGGCGATATTGCCACCCAGATGATCGGCTGCGAGACAGCCGCCGCCGTGTGGAAGGCGGTCCACGTCATGTACGGTGCTCAGAGCCGTGCTAATGTGCGCCACATCCGCCGTCTTCTGCAGAGCACCAGGAAGGAGGAGATGTCCGCGGCAGCCTTCATGCATAAGATGAAGAGCTTCGCCGATGCCATGGCAGCCGCCGGTGCGCCTATCAGCGACGATGAACTCGTCGACCACCTCCTCACCGGACTTGGGTCCGCGTACAACGCCATCGCCGCCAACTACACGGTCGGCGACAAGTCCGTGTCGTACTCCGAGTTCTACTCGCATGTACTATCCTTTGAAGCTCTCCAGGCGCAGCAGGCGCAGGTCAAGGGATGGTCGTCCTCGGTGAACGCCGTGATGCGTCCCAACCCCGCCTACCAAGGTGGTGGCACTCCGTATCAGCCCTACGGCAATTATGGCCAGCAGGGGCAGGGCCGCAATGGAGGCGGCGGTGGAGATGGAGGCGGCTACGGCCGCAATGACGGCGGCTACGGCCGCAATGATGGCGGTCGCCAGGGAGGCGGCAACGGCGGCTACGGCCGCAATGATGGAGGTCGCCAGGGAGGCCGCAATGACGGTGGTCGCAACGGAGGCGGCAACGGCGGCAATCGCCGCTGGAGACCCCGCTGCCAACTTTGCGGCAACTGGGGGCACGTATCTGCAAACTGTCACAATCGCTTCGATTTCAACTACCAGCCTCCACAGCAGCAGCGCGGCGGCCACGCCGCCACGACACATCCCAACAACAACCCCTGGATCATGGATTCAGGCGCGACCGACCACCTGACGAGCGAGCTGGCGCGTCTCCACACCCACGAGCGCTACGATGGGAAGGACCAGGTTCAGGTGGCCAATGGTGCAGGTCTGTCAATTTCGCATATTGGTCATTCGCTTTTAACTGGTTCATCTCTTCATCTTAAAAATATTCTTCATGTGCCAAATGCTCATTTGAATCTCCTATCTGTTTATCGTCTCGTTTCTGATAATGACGTATTTGTTGAATTTCACCGTCATTTCTTTTGTGTTAAGGACAAGGCCACGGGGAGGGTCCTTCTTCACGGTAGGAGTCATGGTGGATTGTACCCCATTCCGTTCGTCCGAGCGTCGTCCTCGTCACGTCATGCGTCGGCCGGTGTCACTTCCCGGCATTGGCATCATCGTCTTGGTCATCCCTCAAATAATGTAGTTCAAAATATTGTTAGAACAAATGAGCTTTCGTGTTCTCCTCCAGACAATAATTCTTTAGTTTGTGATGCATGTCAGCGTGCTAAAAGTCATCAGTTACCTTATTCTTTGTCCTCTCGTGTTTCCACTGAGCCTCTTGAATTGATTCATACTGATGTTTGGGGTCCGGCCAGTGCTTCCTCTGGGGGGTACAAATATTATGTTAGTTTTGTGGATGACTACTCTCGCTTTTGCTGGATATATCTTCTTAAACATAAGTCCGATGTGGAGCAAGTGTTTTATGCGTTTCAGGCTCATGTTGAGCGTCTCGTGAACGCCAAAATAAAGGCAGTTCAGTCTGATTGGGGTGGGGAGTATCATCGTCTTCATAGCTATTTTCAGCGCACTGGGATAGTTCATCGCGTCTCATGCCCTCACACCTCTCAGCAGAACGGAATTGCCGAGCGCAAACACCGTCATCTAGTCGAGACAGGCCTAGCACTCCTTGCACACTCGCAGCTTCCCCTGCGTTATTGGGATGAGGCGTTTCTTACGGCGTGTTACCTCATTAACCGTATGCCCACCCCCGTCATCAACAAGGATACACCCCTTTTCCGTCTCACCCGTGTCCAGCCCAACTATGATTTTCTTCGCATTTTTGGGTGTGCTTGTTGGCCCAGTCTTCGCAAATATAACTCTCACAAATTGGATTTTCGATCTAAGATGTGTGTTTTTCTGGGGTATAGCCCCATGCATAAGGGGTATAAGTGCTTGGATAGATCCACGGGGCGCGTATATATCTCTCGTGACGTCGTTTTTGATGAAACCGTGTTTCCTTTCGCCACTCCCGGCGCGTCGGTCGATGTCTCCACCCTTGAACAAGCCATTCGTTTTCCTTCCGATGAACCTGTTACTAGTGAACCTGTGCGAAATTACGACTTGTCCTATTTGTCGACTGATCCACCTGTGCAAGGTGATGGTGTTTCTCTGCAGGATCTCCCGTCCGCGCCGGCGATCGACGATCATCCGATCGACGTGCATGGGGGCGCCATGCATGATGGGCCGCTCTCGGGTGCTGTGCCCGAGCCACTGCCCCGTCGCGCGGAAGACCGCGAGCTGCAGCCCATGACTCCCGTCTCCGGTTCTGAGCCAGCCACGGCTCCTGGCCAGCCCGCGTCGCCCGCTGCCGGTTCGCCGGCCGCGACGCCTTCGGCTGGTCCTGCTGCTGCGCCACAACATGTGATGATTACGAGGCATCGTGACAATACTCGGCGAGAGAAAACGTACAAAGATGGTACTGTACGGTATGATCCTCGCCGCCGTGCATTCTTTGCTGCTCCTACGTCGCATCGGGAGGCGCTTCTTGAGCCGGCGTGGCACACTGCCATGAAAGATGAGTTTGCTGCGTTACAGCAGACCGGCACCTGGATTCTGGTTCCTCGACCTCCTGGTGTTAATATTGTAGGCAGCAAGTGGATTTTCAAGACCAAGCATCGTCCAGATGGGTCCATTGACAAACACAAAGCACGATTGGTGGCGCGTGGTTTTACACAGCAGCATGGTATTGACTACGGAGACACATTCAGTCCGGTGGTGAAGCCAGCCACTGTTCGTCTTGTCCTATCTCTCGCCGTTTTGCGTGGCTGGAGTCTCCGGTAGGTCGATGTCAGCAATGCATTCTTGCATGGTTTTCTGGCTGAGGATGTCTATATGCAGCAGCCTCCGGGTTTCGAGGATGCCCGGTACCCGTCTCATGTGTGCAAGCTCCAGCGGTCTATCTATGGACTGAAACAGTCACCACGAGCATGGTATGCTCGGTTGAGTCAGCTCCTTCATCAGCTCGGGTTTCTTTCGTCCAAAGCGGACACGTCACTGTTCATATACTCGCATGATGGAGTGCAGATTTTCATGTTGGTCTATGTGGACGACATAGTTATTGCTGGCTCCACTCCGGAGGTTGTGGATCGTCTTGTTCGTTCTCTCTCCGACAGTTTTCCCATCAAGGATTTGGGGCGGCTGGAATATTTCCTTGGATTGGAGGCGACTTACAATTCAGGGGGGATGACGTTGACTCAGCGGAAGTATGCGCTTGATCTTCTTCATCGAGTCAACATGGAGAATTGTAATTCTGCCGCTACTCCACTTTCTTCCGATGTTTTAGCTCGAGACTCAGGCACACAGCTCAGTTCAGATGATGCATATCGGTATCGCAGTATTGTGGGAGGACTGCAGTATTTGACACTCACCCGTCTAGATATTTCGTTTGCAGTAAACAAGGTTTGTCAGTTTTTGTCGCAGCCTACTGATCTTCATTGGGAGTCTGTTAAACGAATCCTGCGCTATGTCAGAGGGACATTGGAGACTGGCTTGCGCATTCACAAGTCATCATCAGCTCTCGTAAGTATTTTTACAGATGCTGACTGGGCTGGGTGTGTGGACGACAGAAGGTCTACTAGTGGGTTTGCAATATTTGTTGGTCCGAACCTGATTTCATGGAGTTCGAAGAAGCAACCCACCGTCTCGAGATCTAGTACCGAGGCAGAGTACAAGGCATTGGCTAATGGTGCTGCTGAAGCAATATGGGTAGATTCTCTACTCAAGGAGTTAGGTGTGACTCGGCAGCGTACCCCCGTATTGTGGTGTGATAATCTTGGGGCTACCTATTTGTCGGCGAATCCAGTCTTCCATGCTCGAACTAAGCACATTGAGATCGATTTCCATTTTGTGCGAGAGCGAGTAGCAGCCGGTGAGCTGGACGTCAGGTTCATCTCCACTCATGACCAATTGGCTGATGTATTTACTAAACCAGCCACACGACAGATGTTAGAAAGATTTAGATTCAATCTTAACCTTGTTTGTAACGGTTTAGATTGAGGGGGAGTGTTAGAATTGTAATTAGCGTCTACACCCCTATGTGATGTATCCCGTATACGAGACGTATACGTATGTAACCTGTCATGTTTTTATTATATAAGTGGAGATCGTGCGGGGCATTGAACCCACGCACAAAACCCTAAACCTAGTTCTTTTCTCTTCCCATGTGTGCATGTATAAATGTATTTCCGCAAACAATTGCGTCATTATTACTAGGCCTTATTTTTCATCAACTTGACATGCACCCTACACAAGATGTTGTCCTACATGTCTCCTTTGCATGAGTATGTCTCCACCTCCAGGATTATTTCTAGCCTTGACAACAAACGCAGTCACAATACGTAAAGGGGAGAAATGGGCCGCCACACCAAGCTTGCTTGACGGTTAGTTCTTTGCCTTTGTAGGTATCCTCGCAGATTGCTACGCAAAATTTCTCGTCGCACCAGGGGTAATGTATACGGTTCTTGTTACACTGATCTGTATGTAGAGAAGGTATCATTAAAATAATATGCTATTATCTTACCAATCTTGGAGGTCTCACGTGATTTATACATACATATATATCTTCAAATTGCAGAGCCAGCCTCAGATAAAACTTATCTAACTCATAGTTGGGAGAGGACAAAAAGAAAGAGGGTGAAGCAAGGGGGTAGTACCAGAATGAGTAGTAGTGCAACTTCCTAGCAGCACAAGCACCATGAGGAAGCAAAGAGTAGTTTCCATCTCCTTAAGTATGTAGGGTGAATAAACTCGAGACTATCTTCTCCCTCTTCGTGGTCTTGTTTATGTTTTCTTTTCTTTTTGAATTGGGCGGTTAGGTCGTAGGATAGGTTGTATCTATATAACATGTATGGCCTAGTCGCCTGTTTGTTCAGCGACTAGCATGCCCGAAGATCGAGTCAAGCAGCACCAAATGCTTGTTGGTTGTTGCCGGAGTGGACAGAATACGACTCCGCTCCGGATATATCGCGCCGAATTCCAAGCGGGGATGGCCTGAAAAAGTAAGGGACGATGGCTTCTGGAGTGAGCTTAGCACTAATGATCACACCATCGACTGCGATTCAGCGACGCGATCTAGAACTTGTACTTTCTTCATACACCCTCAAACTAGCCCAATTTTTTATATATATCTACATACTAAATCATGTCTAAATAAATATAAATTTGGTTTAGGTTGAGAGATTCTTTTGTGAACGAAAGGAGTAGAACATATTGACAGGAAGCTTAAAAAAAAAGACAATGCTGACCATTGTCCTTCTAGAGACCATCGGACGTGGACACGAAACTCCGTGAGATTTCCTTTGTACTCTCTCTGTTCCAAATTAATTGATTTGGATTTGTCCAAATACAGATGTATTTAGACACTAACTATACTAGCTATCAGACTCAAGTTGCATGAACCTGAAATCCGTCCGTAACATCGCGCGGCGACGCGGCGTCGCTTTGCGCCTGTCGAGACGGTGCATGCATGCCGGCACGCACGACCACGACCTGAGTTTGATCGGAGAGGTCAGGGTGACGTGTACAAGTAGTTGTGCCGCTGCTTTCGTACGTGGGAAGTGGGAACGCATGTGGCGTGTGGGTCCCTAATTATCATAAGTGCGAACGATGCTGATCGATCGACGGGTCGTGTTTTGATCCCGAAACGTGTCAACAACAACCGGGATCGGCAGATGCTCATCCACGCGCGAGACGAGATCGACCGATCCATCGATCTACAGCTAGCTTAAGATCGGCCGGACGGCGATCGTGCTGGATTATTACGGACCAGGAGACCTAACTGCACCAGCGGAGTGTGAAGTGGCAGCAACTGCATGGTAAAGTTGCAAGTGGGATGGGACTTCTATTTAGAACAAGATGCAGACCATCTGAATTTGGACATGAACAAAACAAAGGACAAGCATTGTTAAGTAGACAAGAACTTCATTTGTCTCTTATTCCCAAGGTTTGGGTAGGGTCATACATGCATGTTGGTGCATGACACTTTATTTGTCACCGCTAGATCGGTTGGTTCATCGGCTAAGCACTGATGATCCATTTATTTCATGGTGTAACTCTCATCTTCTTACTGGCCACCGATGCCTGCAGAGATGCCACCGATGCCCGCAGAGATGCCGCCACCAAATGTAGTGGAACAATAGAGTGGGATCTGCACACTGCACATCGCCGACAGGGTCTGGTGTGCGGAAACCTTCATCGCCACGAGCTGAGCTTGCTGCAGAGGTTGACTAAAGAGATGGCCCACCTGCTGTTGTAGAGGCTGGAAGAAACCCGGTTGTTGTTGAGGTTGGAAGAACTGTTGTTGTTGCTGCATGAAGATGGCGTCCACAATATTGTTGATGGTCGGGCATCGATGTTGCTCGGGGATCTGCGCCAGCTTCTGGCAACACTGTTGACGCATCACCTGGCAGTTGCTCGTGGGCATCGAGCTGCATTGTTGCACGAGAAATACCCGACACGGGTTCACCTGTTGCTGCAGAAATGGCTGATAAAATGGTTGTTGTCCCTGTACAAATGGTTGTTGTCCCATGCGGCCCCTGTACCTGGCCGCGTGGGACCCCTCCAAATGGGCCTCGGAGCCCCGCTGTCGTCGATCTTTCCTCCACCGACTCCGTTTTGACCTAAAAACGCCTATAAAAATTATCCCCCGACGTTCTCGGGAAGGAGCGCCGCAGAAACACAGAAACACCGAAACAGGGACCTGGAGCTGCAGATTGGAGGGGGAAAACTCCGGCGGGGCGGTGCCGGCGTGGTCTCCATCTTCTCCAACGACTTCTCCACCGTCTCCATGATGAAGAGGGAGTAGTCCACCTCTGGACTATGGGTTTGTGGAAGTAACTTATGTATCTCTCTCTCTCGAGCTTCACTAATTAGTACCGTATGAGCTGCTGAACATGATTACGGTCATCTATGTAATAACTTTGTGGTGGATCTTTTTATGAGTTAATATATGTTTGACATTGCAATGGTTTGTTTCAGTTATGAAACTAGATGCATATTATGTACCCCGTTCTTATTTACTTGTTATGATCAAGCATGTTTATGAGAGCGTGTGAAGGGGAACGTGTGCATTAGTTGGAGTAACGGGGGGTGGCTAGTGCGGTGAACGTGAGAGAAATTCCGCGATCCACTTGGGTGTTTTACCTTACTTTGTTACCTCACTAGGGATAAAAAGAAATACCATGCTACCGGAGATGTGGGTGTGACCATTGCCACTACTCCATGACTAGATCTAGCATGTTCTTATTTTAACTTCATGTCATGATACTTATTGCTATACTCTATCTTAATTACCGAGATGTTATGATTTAGTTCGCATTTTGGTGGAGTATAAGAGAGACTAATAACCAAAAGGTCGCTATGTTAGGACGTGATGCCCATATAATTATAACTTGTCGTTAAACTGTTGTGTTGCAATCTCATATGTCAACTCTAGTGTTTCATTGTCTACCACGTTATTAAAGAGAGAGTGCATTTGTGAAACCATGAACCCCGGTTCATTTTTAATCATAAGAAACACCTTTCCAACAACTTTTATAACTTTACCATTTTCTGCCATTATTAAATCCGAAAAAACAAAAAAACTTTTACATCTTGCATTCATTATAAAAACCCAAAAATATCATTTATCATTGCTACCACCATCCTTGCATATTTATTTACCACCATTCCATGTTTATTTCTTGTTTGCATTGCATATTATCTTGATATCATTCTAACACCTTGTGCTTGACAACCACTAGGTGAGGTTGAGCACCAAAACATTTACTTTGTTTTGTAGGTAACCAAAAGAAGGACAGGAAGATAAATCTTCACTACTGATTTCCCGAGAGTTCGATATTAAACCCTCGAGTCACCCTCGTGGGGAAAACACGTCTTCCACTTACTACACACTCTGCAGTTGTAGTCACAACCTAACCCATTTACTTTTCACGCAGGTAACCACACGAAGGGGATAGCAACTGTTTTCTGCGCCATTGTGGGGTAACTACATGAAGGGCCATCAACGTGCATCACTTGTGGAGAACTAATTGCGTAATCTTGTATGTGTCGCTAACATAGACCAGGCTAGTAACATAAAGGGTTCTTCTAGGCTCCATCTTTCTTTTCTGAACTAACTTTGCAGCGTTGTACACTATGGGAAAATGAACGGGCAGACAAATTGATCACTTTCTAGATTCATCAAATCCATATTTTTATGCTAGTGATTGTAATTCCGTACGAGTTGTTTATACATGTATCAAATGTGAGGATTTGCACGTTTTAATTGCTTAACTCTAACTAAGTACATGGAAAGGTTTCTTCTAGATTTCATTAATTTCTTGAAAATTAAGTTCGTACATATTGTCTCCAAATTGTTTAGATAATCTCGTGGTTTTCTTTTTGCTGAATTTATTCAAAAATATGAAATATATCGGATGTGAACATTAGGGAATGAAATACAAACCTATGAAATTCATACCGCTGCAGAGAAATAAAAACGAAGAGAAACAATATACCAAATATCGATGCTTCGAATTGGGCCTTTTTACATAGCTCGCATAATTTTATGCAAAGCATTTACATTTACACTTAATATTTGAATACAGTTGTTGAAAGAATATTCGGTGAAGCCAACAATAAAAAAAAGGCTAGGTGCATGGCATTCTCCTCTTAAAACGTTAATTGCTCCGGTTAATTTACTCCAACGGCTTAAGTACCTATGATCGTACCGATATTATAATATTTGACCATTTTCACTTTAGCATCCCGATGAAGCTATTGCGATATAAAAGTGTCACACGAACACGTCCTTGTGGATCCGCGCCGCCAAGGGAGATGCTCGACAACTCGCACGGTCGGAGGTTGACTGAAAGCGCGATACACAAGACAATTCGGCCGACGCTTTTGATACCAGACGCCCTGCTTGCCCGAGTTATCTCACATTGAGGTGGCGGCAGCCACTCGGCTCTGCCTGTTTCCATCTCGCGACAGCCCATGTGTACCACGATGCCGCCGACGACAAGAAGAGTTTAATCTTTTCAACAAGAAGAGTTTAATCTTTTCAAAAATAAGGTCAAACATTCTATTGATCATCGGCAACGGTCAAAAGAAACTTAAAAGTAATAAAAAATATAAGTATGTCTTCGGGCCTCCTAGCGGTGACTACAAGCATTTGTAGAGAGTCGAAAGCGTGCCGTCGTCCTCACACCTCCCTCATCGGAGCTGACTAAAACTTGTCGTAGTACAAGTTATTGTAGTAAACATATGGGAAGTCGTCGTGCTAAGTTTCCGAATGAGCAAGCCATGAGAGGAGGAACCATCGCAATGTATGACCCCTAAATCGGAAGAGACAGAGCTGTAACTACATGGACGGACATGAAAAGAGACCGAGTATTAGAAGATCCGCTGGAAACGCAACCCTGCACGCCTTCCGCCGACGCTAGGTGCACCACCAGAGTGATGGTAGGACGGAAACGAGATTAGGATATTGCTGCTGTCATACCATACAAAAGAAGACACTGAAATAACCTATAACAAGGAACAAAAACCATCCCGCTGACAAGGGTGTTTGGTTAGGTATTTTATTGGCTTTTGACTTTGTCTTATAAGCCATAAAAACACCTAGATAGGTGCTTTTGGCTTTTGACTTATATCATATTGTAACGTAAGTTAAAAGCCAAATGTTGAAACCACCTATTTAGGTGCTTTTTTTTTTTACTTCGAGGAGTCCACCGCGCCTACAACGTTTCAAGGGCCGGGAGGACCGGCAGCTTCACCGGCGAGGAGGACAGAACCTTGATGATGCTTTTCTTATCGCCTGCTGCTGCACTCCTCGATCGCCACCCGATAAGGAGGCTCGTGATAGGCGTACGTACGAACGTGTCTGTTGTGTGGCGCCTAGATATGCATGGAGGCAGTGTTCCGTGCGCCGCCGCTTTCGTACGGTGCAAAACAGCGAGTGGGAACGCATGTGGCGTGTCAGCCCTTAATTAGGTACGCGTCGCTGCTTTGAGCCCGAAACATGCATGTCAACACCAACGGATCCAACCGATAGAATGCTGATCTCGATCGATGGATCTCCGGCCGGCCCGCTATCTAGCTGTTCTCGGTTGATCGATCCGGACGACAAAGATTGTGATGGTGGACATTATAGGAACCAAGATAAATTGTGTACGTACCAGATGCAGCTACAGGAACAGATGTAGTATACTAGCAAACGTGTCCGTGCGTTGCTACGGGCTTTATATATTTTCAAGTACTTCAGAATAATATCTATTTCGGATTCAAAAATATAAATGTTTTTTTCATTTAGCAAACATGACCCACTAGTAGAAAAGTGGCCTTAGAGGCGGACCTTTAGTTGCGGCTCGTTTCCGAACCGCGACTAGAGGTCTCGCGGCTCCGACAGCTCCAACGGCTAGGACAGGTGGCGGTTTGTGCTGGAGCTTTGGTCGCGGTTGGAGCCACCAACCGCGACTAAATGTCCTCCACCTGCGGCCGGAGCCGCGCGGGGCACGCGCGAGGACCTTTAGTCGCGGTTGGTGGCTCCAACCGCGACTAAAGGTCCCGCACAAAAAGGCGCCTGTCCTAGCGAGGACCTTTAGTCGCGGTTGGAGCCACCAACCGCGACCAAAGGTCAGTCGCCTTCATCTTCCACCCCGAGCCAGCCTTGGCCATTTCGAGCTCGAGTTGAATCTCCATTTTCTCTCCACCGAGCTCGATTTCATCCACGATTTTTTGCACCATTTGTTAAGATTGACGGTGGTGCATCTATCCAAGGGTTAGCAACTGCAAACTCTCTCTTTCGGCGCCCGTTTCGTTGGTTGTCTAGCTCATTTAGCTCAATTCATATTTGTAGTGCTAGGTAGGTGTATGATGAAATGCCTAAGTTAGCTCATTTTGCTTATTTAGCTCAATTTTGTATTGTCAATTTGATCTTAAACTAAATTATGTTTTTGTATTTCAGTGTCACAACATTCACCTCCTCACCGTCGTCGATAGACCGTCTCGTCACCGACACCACCTAGGTGAGCTTTCTTTTTTATTTAAAAAAAATCTATGTTGTATGATTTTGTTCCATAATTATTATTTGTTTTTTTGTATAAGTTGTATAATTGTTTTATATATATATATATAGTGCCATGGTTTTCACAAATACCCCCACCGGCTCTCGTCCGCTCTATTATTCGGATGTGGTATGACTTTTAATAACTATATATTTGTTTCGTTTCGCGTTTATGACAATCATGCGGACCAACTTTGACATAAATATATATTTGTCTAGGAGGTAGTTGAACCGGAAATTCCAGTGGACCCTATTGTTGAATATTTTGTGAAAGAAAACGATGATTTGAAAGCTAAATTAAAAATAAGTGAAGATCTCCGCAAAGAAGAGAAGAAGGAATTGGAGGTTAAGCTTGTCAACATCATCGATGAACACCAGTTCAAGCTTGCCGACGTCGTCGATGCTTACGAGATCAAGTTGGATGGGATGCGCTCGAAGCTTGCCGACGTCGTTAATGCTTACGAGATCAAGTTGGATGCGATGCGCTTGAAGCTTAAAAAAATTAGAAGATATGCCATTAGTCAAGAGGCTTGGTATCATTATGCTGTTGGTTCAATAGTTACCTTAGTTGCGATTCTGATCGCATTTGTTGTTGGACTTAAATTTTTTAAATAGTTCAATGTTAGTTTAAATTAATGGATATTTAATGCTACAATGTATTACATTTGTCGCCACTCTACTTTGCTTGAATTATTATGGTCACTTATCTATTCATTACTGGCATGCATAATTTTTTTGATATACTTATATAATGCAGATGAGACGTCAATGGATGTACGGTGACCGAGTTTGTGCCGAATTCATTACTGGCATGCATAATTTTCTCCATGTGGCTGAGACAAGCAAGCGAAAGGATGGTTTTATGTGTTGTCCATGCAGTCTCTGTATGAATAAGTATACATACTCTTCCACAGACAGGCTTCACGAACACCTGTTGCGAAATGGTTTCATGCTTGGTTATTATTGTTGGACCAAGCATGGAGAAAGAGGGGTTATAATGGAAGAGAATGAAGAAGAGGAGGATAATGACAACTATCCTCTGTTCAATGAACACGCTGATACTACAATGGGGGAAGACGAAGTTGAAGAGGATGCCATCTTTGATGAGCCCGACGATGATCTTCGTCAGGCCATTCATGATGCACAAATGGACTGTGGAAGTGAAAACGAGAGGTTGAAGTTGGAGCGCATGTTAGCCGATCACAGCAAATTGTTGTACCCAACTTGTACAGATGGCCAGAAAAAGCTCGGTACGATACTGGAAATGCTACAATGGAAGGCAGAGAGTGGTACTACCGACAAGCACTTTGAAAGTTTGCTGAAAATAGTTAAGAAGATGCTTCCAAATGAAAACGAATTGCCCTCTAGTACGTATGAAGCAAAGAAGGTTGTCTGCCCTCTAGGATTAGAGGTGCAGAAGATACATGCATGCATTAATGACTGCATCCTCTACCGCGGCGAGCACGAAAATTTAAATGCTTGTCCTGTATGCGGTGCATTGCGGTTTAAGATTGGGCGAGATGACCCAGGTGAAGTTGAGGGCGAGCAAGGTTGTCCAAGGAAGAGGATTCCTGCCAAGGTGATGTGGTATGCTCCTATAATACCACGTCTGAAACGTTTGTTCCAAAACAAAGAGCATGCCAAGTTGTTGCGCTGGCACAAAGAAGAACGTAAAAAAGACATGATGATGAGACACCCCGCTGATGGGTCCCAGTGGAGAAAAATCGACAGAGTGTTCCCGAAATTTTCGGATGACGCTAGGAACTTAAGATTTGGTCTAAGTACAGATGGATTTAATCCATTTGGAGAGCAGAGCTCCAGTCATAGCACTTGGCCTGTGACTCTATGTATATATAACCTTCCTCCCTGGTTGTGCATGAAGCGGAAGTTCATTATGATGCCAGTGCTCATCCAAGGCCCGAAGCAACCTGGCAACGACATTGACGTGTATCTGAGGCCATTGGTGGAAGAACTTTTACAGCTGTGGAGTGATGAAGGTGTGCGTGTGTGGGATGAGCACGAGCAAACGGAATTTGATCTACGAGCGCTCTTGTTTGTAACCATCAATGATTGGCCTGCTCTTAGTAACATCTCAGGACAGTCAAACAAGGGATACAATGCATGTACGCATTGTTTAGGTGAGACTCAAGGTAAACATATAGGTAACAAGATTGTGTACCTGGGCCATCGTCGATGGCTTGTACCGAGGCATGCAGGAAGAAAGGAAGGCCGACATTACAAAGGTGAGGAAGATATTCGGCGGAAGCCTACTCGACCTTCTAGTTCTGTTATACATGATATGGTCAAGGATTTAAAAGTAATATTTGGGAAGGGTGCTGGAGCACTATCTGTTCCGAATGACGCTCAGAACCACGTTCCCATGTGGAAGAAGAAATCTATATTTTGGGAGCTGCCCTATTGGATAATGCTAGAGGTTCACTCTGCAATCGACGTGATGCACGTGACAAAAAATCTTTGCTTGAACCTGCTTAACTTGTTGGGCGTGTATGGAAAGTCAAAAGATACACCGGAAGCAAGACAGGCCCATCGACGTATGCATTCACGAGACGACGATCATTCTGATAATCATCAAGGTCCTGCGAGCTATGCTCTTACGAAAGAAGAGAAGAAAATATTTTTTGAATGTCTTCGCAGTATGAAGGTTCCATCTGGCTTCTCGTCGAATATAAAGGGAATAATAAACATGGCAAAGCAAAAATTTCAGAACCTGAAGTCTCATGACTGTCACGTGATTATGACACAATTACTTCCGGTTGCATTGAGGGGACTTCTAAAAGAAAATGTTCGAGTACCCATTGTGAAGCTATGTGCATTCCTGAATGCAATTTCTCAGAAGGTTATCAATCCACTTACTCTAAAAGATTTAGAGAATGATGTGGTCCAATGTCTTGTCAGCTTCGAGTTGGTGTTCCCACCAACCTTCTTCAATATTATGACGCACCTTCTAGTTCACCTGGTGGAAGAGATACGTGTTCTCGGTCCTGTATTTCTACACAACATGTTCCCCTTCGAGAGGTTTATGGGAGTCTTAAAGAAATACGTTCATAACCGTGCTAGGCCAGAAGGAAGCATCTCCAAGGGCTATGGAACTGAGGAGGTCATTGAGTTTTGTGTTGACTTTATTCCTGATCTTAAGTCGATTGGTGTTCCTCAATCGCGTCATGAGGGGAGACTGCGTGGAAAAGGCACGCTAGGAAAGAAAGCAATCATATGTGAAGACGTGGATTCTTTCACTCGAGCACACTACACAGTTCTGCATAGTTCCATCTTGGTGGCTCCGTATATCCAGCAACACAAGAATGATTTACGCTCCAAATACCCAGAAGATGAGATTGATGGAGTACACATCAGGACTTTTGGCGGTTGGTTACAGAAAAGACTGATGAATGTCACCACAAATGAACTACAGCTATACTTATTGGCCAAGACACCGTCTTCGACTATATTGACTTTTAAAGGGTACGAGATAAATGGAAATACATTTTACACGGCCGACCAAGATAAAAAGAGCACCAACCAAAACAGTGGTGTCCGCTTTGATGCAATAGATGGCTGCAGTGGGGAAAAGGTAACATATTATGGTTACATAGAGGAGATATGGGAACTGTCCTATGGACCTTCATTTAAGATTCCTTTGTTCAAGTGCAAATGGTTCAACCTAGATGGCGGTGTAGCCGTAGACACACGGTACGGAATGACTACAGTGGATTTCAAGAATCTTCATTACGAGAACGAACCATTCATTCTAGCCAGTGAAGTGGCTCAGGTTTTCTATGTGAAGGACATGTCTACCCTACCAACAAAAAGAAAAGATAAGCAAGCGAATACATCAAACGATGAGCCAAAGCGCCACATAGTTCTTTCAGGTAAAAGAAACATCGTGGGAGTGGAGGACCAACAGACATGTCAGAAGATTACAATAAGTTTCATGAAATTCCGCCCTTCAAAGTGAACATTGACCCAACCATCAAGTTACTTCAAGAAGATTGTCCATGGTTACGGCGCGTTCAAAAGAAAGGGGCACACAAGAAGAACAAGTGAACAATACATAGGGATGTTGTTGGTGATGTGTAATAATGTATTAAACCTTTTATGTAACTGTGTCCATGTGGGAACCTCTCAAACCTCAGCTTCGACCGTCCAAACACAGTTCCCCCTGCATACAGCCCGACGGTGGCTCGTGAGTTTGAGCGCCACTTCGATCCAAGCAGCGGTAAGACGTCTCTGATGATCTACAACCGTCCGGCAAGACGTCTCTGATGATCTGCAACCGTTTGGAACGGTCGCAGGTCATCAGAGACGTCTTGCCACTGGTTGCCCAAAGATGCCTCTCCGAGTGACGCTGGAATGTTTGTGTTTGAGCGCCACTTCGATCCAAGCAGCGGCAAGACGTCTCTGATGATCTACAACCGTCCGGCAACACATCTCTGATGATCTGCAACCGTTTGGAACGGTCGCAGGTCATCAGAGACGTCTTGCCGCTGGTTGCCCAAAGATGCCTCTCCGAGTGACGCTGGAATGTTTGTGTGAGTGAGTAACCTGTCTGAGGAGGGCGGCTATATATAGGGTACGTGTGCTTCTTTAGTCCCGGTTGGTAACACCAACCGGGTCATGTGGCTCACGAAGTGGTCGTGATACTGCTGATCCAACAGCTCACAATCCCTCAAAAGAAACACACCCCTGATCCAACGGCTCACAAGCGCTCGAAAGAAACACACGATCCGTGTGCTTCTTTAGTCCCGGTTGGTAACACCAACCGGGACTAAAGACGGGCTTTGCGGTCACGACACGTGTCCTCCCCCAGCGCTTCCCTGGGCACGTGTCCTCCCCCAGCGCTGCCCTGGAGGTCTTTATATATTGTCGCCGACGGGGTAAACCCTAATCCACCATTCCTAGCCACGAACGCATCGTCTCCACGAGATGGATCCGCCACGCCCGCCGCAGCGCCTTCTGGACGAGGTCGAGCGTGCTCGGCAGAGCGCGCTTGGGCGCAACCGCGGGAGTCTATCCCGCCGTATGCCCACGAGCCCGGCGTGGAGAGGAATGCCCAGCTACCGGCCTCCTGCTCCACCAGGTGCCGCCGCACCTCCACCTGGCGGCGCTGCACCTCCACCAGGCGCCGCCGCTCCTCCCGCGGAGGAGGAGGAGGACGACGACTTCGACTGGAGCGACGACGGGGAAGAAGGTTGTGGGTTGCAGATACAGGAGGCCATGGAAGCCTCCTTCCAGTCTATCCGCGACTACCCTGTCCAGCGAGCCAAGATTTCCTACCAGCTCAAGGCGAAGGAGGCTTCCGATCTGGATTGGGCGCTGAAAGACTCATCCTCCATGGATCTTGCCCTCCGCCGCAAACGTGCGCGCGAGAACCGGGCGGCCGCCCACGGGGCTGGCTCCTCCCGCCGTTCCCCCTAATCCTACGGCCTTCGAGCCAGCAAGTCCGTTTATGTAGAATAATGTTGGTGATGTTGGATCAGGGGTGTGTTTCTTTCAAGCGCTTGTGAGACGTTGTATCATGTGTAATAATGTATTAAACCTTTTATGTAATGCATTAAGATAAATGAATTAATAATTTTTATCTGCTTTCTTCTGCATTTTACAACACCAAACATTCATCTTACAAATATGTGATAGTTTGCTCTAAAATTGTTACAAAAATAATTTTAGGGTACACAAGTAGTGGTTACAACATAGAACCATCCATAGTTTTTGGAAATTCGACCACCTTAGATGAATAGCCATGCTCTCCATTTTGACCATTTTTTGAAAAGAAATGAGAAAAAGAGAAAAAATACTCAAAAAAATAAACCCTTTGCCATGGAGTCCTTTTAAGTGTACTAGTTTCTAGGAAAAATAGGAAAACAAATCTAAGTATATAAAAGAATTAAAATCTAAGTACATAAATGAAAACAAATACAAGAAAAGAAAATAGAAAAACAAAAAAAAATAGAAAAGCCCTTTAGTCGCGGTTGCAGCCAGCAACCGCGACTAGAGGTCCCCCTGGGCTTGGCGCCAGAATTTTGGCGGCCCAGGTCGACCTCTAGTCGCGGTTGCTGGCTGCAACCGCGACTAAAGACCCTTTAGTCGCGGTTGCAGCCAGCAACCGCGACTAGAGGTCGATTCCGCGCCGTTTAGTGGGGAGTTTGCGAATTTTTCGCAAACTCCCCCAAATCCCACGACGAACCGCGCCGCCTCCGGGCTCCCACGACGACGCCGACGACGCCGGCGAAGCCCTGCTCCGCCGCGCCGTCTCCCCTGCCCTGCCTCGCCGCCGCCGCCGCCGCGCCGTGGTCGCCGTCTCCCCTCCCCTGCCTCGCCCTTAGCCACCGCGCCGTGGTCGCCGTCTCCCGGCCTCCCCTGCCTCGCCGCCGCCGCCGCCACGCCCCGCGCACCCTCCGGCGACCAAGGGGACCGCCCCCACCTCCGGCTCGCCTCCTTCCCGAGCTCGCCGACGTCGGCCTGGCCGCCAGCCACCCCACCGCCGCCGCCGCCGCACGTCGGACTAGGTTAATTGCAATGTGTTAGGAAAAATAGATGCAATTTTGTGTTAGCAAAATAGATGTAAAATAGATGCAATTTTGTGTTAGCAAAATAGATGCAATTTTGTGTTAGATGCAAAATAGATGCAATTTTGTGTTAGCAAAATAGATGTAAATTTTGTTTAGTTAAGTTTTTTCCTTTTTTCATTATAGTTAGGTTATTAGAGCTATGTGAATTGTCATTATAGTTGATTTTCTATGTTTGAAGTTGTTTAGAAAATTTGAATATGTGAATATTACTATGTGTAAATATGTCAATATGTAAATTTGCTAAGTTAGTATTGCTAGGTCAATTTAGCTAGGTCAATTTACTTAGGTTAATTTAGTTAGATCAATATAGTTAGAAATCATTTTATTAGTATATCATAAGTTAGTTAGGTCAATTTACTTAGGTTAATTTAGTTAGATCAATATAGTTTGAAATCATTTTATTAGTATATCATAAGTTAGTTAGGTCAATTTACTTAGGTTAATTTATTAGTATATCAATATAGGTAGAAATCATTTTATTAGTAGATCAATATAGCTAGGTAAATTTATAGATTTGTATCAAGCACTTTGATACTTTGTATCAAATTATTGTTTATCATAATTTGTTAAATTTATTGCGTGTAGGAACATTCAGCTATGGATCTCCCTTTAATTGTGCGAGACGAGGAAGGAGAAAACTTATTCATGCAGGATATTTTTGAGCATCGCGATGCAAATGCTGCCGGTGGAGAAGGCGCCGTCGACGATCGAAACTTAGATTTTGAGCAATTTGCATCACAATTTTTAAACCCGTCTGGTGAGGGTATTTTAGAGGAAGAAGAAATAACAGCCTCCACCTCGAACACCCTCCACCTCGAGGTTTATATATGAATTCTATATTTGCTTGAACACAAAATGCATTAACTGATTTGTATTGCACTTATTAACGCATTATATTTCTTACTTTAGGCGTCCACCTTGCATAAAAAGGCTAAGAATCAAGCTCCTCGAGGCCCAGCGAAAAGAATGAGTAGCGAAGATGCAAAGTTACCAATCTATAAAATTGATGTAGATGGCGATCCGGTGGAACCGATAGAGAACCGCAGAAAATATATTAGTCAAGCTGGAGTTATTGTTAGGGACGAGGTCCCGATCTCCATAGCAGAATGGCTTAAGCCAGCAGGCGTTGCCGAGGATGACCCTTGCTATGTCCACCAACATTATAAAGATTTCTGCTTTGACACACTCTTGCAGCATTTTAACCTCCCGGATGGTATTGAGCCCGCCTTGAAGTTGAAACTCAAGCACTGGACTCTCTCCAAGATGGCCGACGCCTTTCGGAAATATAAGCAAACATTATGGGCAAAATATGAAAAGGTTGATCCAGATTTCAGTCAAAAAAAACTGGTGAAGCTAAGAGATCACTGGGAAGCCTTTAAGGCGTATAAGACCTCGGCTGCGGCTGTGGCCCGATCGGAAAAAAATAAGCTAAATGCTGCGAGTAAGACACACCACCATAACTTGGGGCCAGGTGGGTACAGGTTAGCCATTCCTAAGTGGCTAGCCATGGAAGATAAACTCGTGGCTGCAGGTTTCACTCCACAGACATACAGCTGGCCCGAAAGGTCCAAATTCTGGTTGTTCGCGCATGGCGCAACGTTGAACGAGGAAGGGAAGATTGTCCCGAGGGTTGAAAAATACAAGGCAACAGTAGTAGCCATGGTCCCAAAAATTGAAGATGCAATAAAGGAAGTTCTAGCGGGTACGTGGGAACCCTATAGAGAGGAAGACGAGCTGGCACGGGCCCTAGGGAAACCTGAACACTGGGGACGTTTACGAGGCTTACCCGGCGGTGCCACCTTGAAAAAACAGTATCCGCAGCACGTTGACACTTATAGAAGCCGTGCAAGAAAGAAGAAGCAGGGTGAAGAGCGGATAGCGAATTTGGAACGGCAGATGAAGCAACTCATTAATGAACGCCAGGTGCAGCAGCCCCAAGATCCTGAAGTCGTGGATGCTCGATCTCAGCTTAGAAGCAGCGTGGGTTCCACGCAACTAGAACTCGATGCTCGCTACCCCGTGGATGATATCACGGAACCGACACCATGTGAGCTACATACGCCTGTGAGCAACATATCCATGAAGGTGGCGGTCGGCTATGCTTTACCGATTGTCGACACAGCAAGCTACCATAATGGTGTCATTCATCCTGGCTATGCTGTTGTCGGAGTGGATGAAATTGTGCCGGAATCGGAATCATTGGCTCTTGAGATTCCTGGAGGTAACGGTGAGGAGGCATTGTGCGATGTCAAGGGTGGTTTCGTCCAGTGGAACAAGAAATACATCAAGTTCTCAAAGCCACCGACTCAGCAAAGCCCACCCTGCCGGGGTATCGATGAGACACATCCATCTCCGGCACCGCGTGACAGGGACCCCACACCGGAAAATAATCTAGAGGACCATCTCAGTCAGCAAAGTCCATCTCCATCTCCATCTCCGGTACGGAACCCCCCACCGGAAGTGTCCGTACCGCTTAAACGGAGAAGGCGCGCGTCTTCCCCGGTCAAGAGGCGACCTGCTAAAAGGGCCAGAACGCCTGATCTGAGGCAACCTTGGCAGAAGACTCTTGACCAAAACGAAGCAGCCATCGAGGAGCATAATAAATCATTGTTCGCACCGAAAGTGCCGCCGCCAACATTTACCGAGGGCTATACTGCAGCGGCTTGTCATAAAGTCATTGACAACTTATATGTCCCTCCAGAGAAGCCGCCATCTGACTATGTCCGTTCTATTCAGAAGTCATATGACGAGGTGACGGCGGCGGAGGCGCCGAAGAAAGGTGAACAAGACGCAGAGTCAGTCCCGCCGCCGGCGGCAAACGAAAAACAAGCAGCACCATCGGTCCCGCCGGCGAAGGAAGCTACAAAAGCAGCACCATCGGTCCCACCGCCGCCGAAGATAGGTAAACAAGTTCCCCAGCTCGGAGAACAACCCGTACGTTCTGTCCCCCCGCTAATTGTCCCGCCGCCGACGAACAAAGATAGTCGAGTTCCCCAGCGCGGAAAACAACCAGTACAATCTGACCCTAAAGAGCCGATGGTGTTTGACATAGAGGTAATCCGTCGTCTTGCCGCCGAAGCGCAAATGCCTATAGATGAATATGCTTCGAGATTGAATTTTGAGACTGCACCACCAGCTCCTCCAGTAAGAAACTTCGTTCCGGGGAAAGCTTTGGTGCAAATCAGGGGCCTTCCAACAAAAATGCGTACTCTGCATCAATGGTACATGAAAAATGCAAAGAAGACATCTGCTATCGTTCTGAAATGTAGGGAAGACGATGAGCACTTCTTAGAAGACTACAATCACAATGTTACGTTTAGCGAACTTTTTCAGCTATACAATCTGCGGGCACTCGACAAATCTATCTTGAGTTCCTATTGCCTGTAAGTGATTTATTTAAGTCTTTACCTAGTCTCGTTCATTGTTTGTAATTATTCTCAATTTAATCTTTTGTGTGCTATATTATGCAGATTGAAGATGCTCGAGCTCAAAAAGCTGAACCAGCATGACATTGGGTTCATTGACCCGGATAAATATAACGAAGAAACCATAATAAATCCCTTGTATAACAAGAACACACCGGATGATTTGCTAAGGGTGTTCAAGCGATACCGCGACAAAAGAACTATATATTGGCCTTACCACTTCGGGTAAGTTTTAGTGTCTTCTACACATTCTAATTTGCTCACCCGATGTTAAGTTCAACTGATGAGTTATGCATGACTGTGCCCAGCTACCACTGGATTCTTCTTGTCATTAGACATCACGAAGGACTTATTCATTCACTTGACTCATTGAGGTATCATCCTGACAAATACAGGAGTTGTTTCGACTTACTAGCAAGGTACATTCATTTCTTACCGCCTCTGTCATTCATATCTTGATGTCAAGTCATTAACGAATAACTCATTTGTGAATGTTCTTTGTCGGGCAGAGTTTGGGAAAGGTTTCGAGCGGAAGATCCTGAAGGTGGGTGGCGCCAAAAGCTGGATTGGAAGTTAAACCAAGTAAGTACTGCTACCTCTTCGTCCACACAACATTTCTCATGCATACTTCATTATTATTGACTGAAATCTATTCTTGTATAGTCTTGCATGGAGCAACCAAAGGAAACTGAGTACTGTGGATTCTTCGTTTGCGAGTATATATATGTATTAGTCACCGAGAAATGGAATATGAGAAAGGATGCAGAGTTGGCAAAAAAGCGCGAGAGGCTACCACTCGACCACCGCTTCAGAGCAATTGGAGAGGAATTGGCGGGATTTTACCTTTCAGAGGCCTTACAGGAGAAAGGAGAGTACTACGATGCTGAAAGCATGAAATCGTTAAAGTAACTTGTTGTTTTGCTTCAACTCTTGTACTACGATAACTCTTGGCGCATCAACGAACTCTTGTCTACGATCTTCAAGTATTACTTAATTTAATTGTATGTGTTATAAATATGTGCATCGACTTCATACGACACGGGAACGGTTACGACATCGAAAACGTTACGGTTACCGTAACGGTTACCGTCACCGTAACCGTCATCGCAACGGGAAGGGTTACCGTTACCACGGGACACGGGAACCTAGCTATAACCAAACCCCGGCATATATAAACCCTAAACCCTGCAATTAAATCGAAAAAGAAAAAAAAACCAAAACCCTTTGGTCCCGGTTGGTGTTACCAACCGGGACCAAAGGTCCCAACACCCCACGTCCCCCTAAAGCCACGTGGAGGGACCTCTAGTCGCGGTTCGGAATCCGCCGCGACTAAAGGGTGGGGGCTTTAGTCCCGCCAGCCTAGTCGCGGTTGTCCAACCGCGACTAAAGGTCCTCTGGAACCGCGACTAAAGGCCATTTTTCTAGCAGTGACCGTAGTGATTTTTATTGAATTTTACATCCGTTCCAAAATATAAATGTTTTGGTAGCTAGCTATAGAGAATTTCCCTAAGCAAAATCAATTTCTTGATGGAACAAAACCTTTTTAAGGGGAGACTAACAACCCCTACAGAAATGAGGAAAACAAACATCAAACCAGTGTCCTATGGACTGGGCCACCAGAAAGTTTTATGCATTTGAATGACAGTGCGTGTCCAAGATTGTTTCTGATAGCAAGACCCAGTTATTGTGTGAGAACTATTCCCTTTTTTTACTGCTATGCGGCAAAAGTCATTTCTCAAATCTGAATGCTGAATTTACAAGACCTGCCAGATGCAATCAATTTTGATTAACCATTTCCTTGCTAATTTATATTAATCACAAAATCACATTGCCAGACACTCAGATGAATCAGCATAGCATCTGCAAGAAACAGAAATAAAATCGCAGTTACTAAAGATTTCCATAGAGCAAAGGAGAAGCTTGTTTACTGAATACTGATGCTCAGACTCCCTGTTTTTGTGGATAATATACAAACCCCAATTGTGCTTAGCAATCATTGACGGCAAAGAAGCACTCCATTACAACAACCTAATCTAAGCAGCAGTTGTTGGAATCGATTTCAGGAGGTTCAGCAGAGTTGCCTGATGATTTAAGGGTTGATTTGGGTATCCGTACATTATCTTCTCGGCCAATTAACACAACGCAAGCCATCCCAGGTCACCTGGAAGACAAACTCCAACAGCGAGAGATTTTTGTTTGAGGGAACGTACCAGGTTGGAGATGGCCTTGGGGAAGATGTGGTGTTGTGCCAGCCGGGAGCGGGCATGGAGGAGCCGAATTGGAAGTGAGCCAGCGGCCACTGCCTTGCGGTCGGGAAGCGGCCGTAGGAGAATCTCCTCCGTGAACTTCTCCGCCGCCGCCGACGCAGATGGGGAGGCCGGCGTCCTCCTTTCTATCCGACTCTCAGGTCAATCCAATCTAACAAAAAAGGTAGCCCACCTAGCTAACGCTAGGCCAACCGAACAGCCCTTGGCACTTTTCCTGCATATCGCTATCCGGTCAACGCACGCGCACAGAAGCGCCTCATCTCGTCCTCCATATTCGATCGACTCCCAAATCCAGCGCTGCCACCGGCCGTTGCTCTCTGCTCCTCCCTCCGACGTACCGGCAGCCGGCCGCCTCTTCTCCTCTCTCCAAAGCTCCTCCCTCGGCGCCGCCATGGATCTCCGCACCGTCCAGCTTCTGCCCCACCTTGGTGTCGTCGTGGCCGGCGGCCGGCGGCCGCCCGCCTCTGCTCTCCGACCTTTACCTCGCTCCCCGCCTAGTTCTCCTCAAGCACCGCCCCTGCCAGGCTCTCTCTGGTCGCTGCCGACCCGTTGGCAGGGAGGCGCCCTGGTGGTGGGTCGTCACTCGTCACGGATCGAAGGAGGCGGCAAGGCTTCTATTCCCATCGCCACCCGCAGAAGAGCCGCAATAGAGCAGAGCCATGGCAATGGCGTCCTTCTCCGTACACCTCCTCGCCGCCGCCGTCTAGGTCTCTCTCCCTCCGCACCTGCTTCGCTCCCTCCGTCCGACATCTTCCGCTGGTACCTCTGGTTTCGTGCAGAGCAGTTCTACTCGAGAGGAGGGGTCGCTCGGGAAGAGGAGAAATAAACTCTGAACCGTTCTTTGACTTACCAATGGCATTGGTGGGTAAATATCTACAACCAGCAGGGGCAATGTCGGAAACTGAAAAACGGACCATCACCTGAAGACATATTATATAGTAGAGATATGGTTCAAACTACTTGTGCACGGAGCTGCTACGGAACGTTAAAAAATACTACCTCTGAATTCCTAAATATATAATTTTACATTTATTGGCACACACGTATATAGACGTGTTTTAGTGTACGATGCAACAAAATCTAGATATGTGCGTCTTTTTTAACATAAAAGGGCCCAAAGGAACAAGAGTGAACTTTTGGAGGCCGGGCTACACATCTTTTTTTTGTAGTGAATTGGTCCGCATGTTTTCTTTAGTCCAGATCTTGATTTCTTGGATTTCTCTCTCCTCTTCTTTGATTTTTCTCTCTCCAGATCTTGAACTCCAGTAATGGAGTGCTGGATGCATATGAATGAAATAGTCCGAGATCCATGAGTTCTCCCCTCACCCGATCCACAGCCAGGAACCAGATTCGTCCACCGTCGCCGGTTCCCCATGCTCCCACGCCGCGGCGGCGAGACACTGCTCTGAACCGTCGACAGGACTTGCTCCGAGCTGGCCTCTTCCAACTCTGGTCACGACTCACGAGTGCTTTTTCCTCAGGTTTTTTCGGCATTTTTTTGGTGAGTAAAGTCTAATTTGAACGTTGAACTTGTAGTGGTTGGCTAAATCGAACCCTAATCTTCAAATCCCGGAAGTTGGCACACCAAACTTATCAATCCCGGTCAATCTCAACCCTAGGCTTGTTTGGCAGACTGAGAAAGCGACGATACCGGACGGGATAACTTGCTACTCTGACTGACAATATGGCCTTCGTGTCATTTTCATCTTCTTCGCCAGTCGCCGTACAGAGAGCCGCACTGCTGCACGCCTCACCGCCGTCCAGCGTCGCCGCGTCTCCCTGCTCATGACGGACAGCTCCATCCGTCCTCCCACTTTTGGCAGGTAGCCTCGCGGCGGCCATGGTCTCGTCGCGCAGGACTGTGCCCCAAGCGGCAGCTAGCCATCTGCAGCACTCAGCAGCAACGCATTTACATGAAGCAGCGACATTAGATTAGAGAGTAGGCTGCAGGCAGGGCAGTAAAAGTCGCCAGCATGCATGCGTCCCTGTTAATCGTAGCACCAATTCGTCGTGTTGTGGCCTCAAGCTCACGCGAGACATGAACAGAACTTCAGATCGCCGCACGGAATCCATCGCGTGACCACTAGTCTGGCATTGCCATGAGAGATAATTGAAGTGCGGGAGGGGCGTCAGAGAAAGGCAGTGCCGGCGGCGACATGAACAGAACGTCAGATCGCCCCACGGAATCCATCGTGACGCATGCCCATGCCGGCAGCAGAGGAGGCGCGCACGGCGTCCACCCAGCGGCGCTAGGGCGTGTCGACGGCTCCCCAGCGTAACTGCTGATGCTACGCCGCTGGTCGTGCCGCTCTCCGGCAGTGCACGACGTCCATCCAGCGACCCTAGGGCGTGTCGACGCTGCAGCCACGCCGCTGGCCGTGCCGCTCTCCGGCCGCCGTCGACCGTTCCTTTCGCTCCAACGATACCTGCGCAGCTGCGCTGCTTCAGGACGATTTGAAGGCCTATTATCTGTGCACTTCTTTTGGAGCTGACGAACGAGACTGGAGCCCCCTCCCATCCTCCCTTGACCACTCTGGTGTTGACATCGCCATTGACACAAGCTCGTCCTCGACAATCTGTGCTTCCAACCCGACTCGAGCGGCCAGGTTCAAAACAGACCGGGATTCGTCAGTTTGGTGTTCCAACTTCTGGAAATTGAAGTTTAGGGTTCGATTTAGCCAACAACCACGAGTTCAAGGTTCATTTTGGACTTTACTCTTTTTTGGTTGACATAACCGGTCACGGCGGCCACTCAGTTTTAACACTTACGGCAACACGTATCGCAGAACAAAATAGAACGGCCCTAAACATGTGCGTAGCTACCACCCACGTCGTATATAAACATATGGATATGATATGTTCAAAACGTATCTATAATTGCGAACTGAGCCTATCTCAGCTGGTTTGGTTCCTTGTAGTGGAACTGGCCCACCCAGTTTCAAGTCCCAGACTTGGCATGGGTGCTCGCATTTTCCTGGATTTTCCAGGATTTAATCGGCGCTATGCTTTCAGTGGTAGGTGACGTGCCCACCAACAGCGAGGCACCCGTGGTGACTTCGTCAACCTCAAGATCTGTCGGACCAGTCTCTCGAAGGTGCTCATAGGGGTAGGGTTTGCGTGCGTGCGTTTATAGGGGTGTCTGTACGTGCGTGTTTGTGAGCGTCTACGTCTGTACTGTGTTTCTCAAAAAAAAAAACCGTATCTATAATTTTTTATTGTTTAACGTATCTATAATTTTTTATTGTTTATATACGACGTGGGTGGTAGCTACAAACACACATAGTTTAACATTCAACAAATATAGAAGTTCAAATAAGTAGTTTCATATAGACATTAAGACCCACGACACGGTTCATTTAATTAGGTGTTGCTTGACTCGATATTATGACGGGAAGCATTTTCTAGGTCTTTTAACGTCCAAAATATCCCATGAGTCCTCCTTCATGAGCTTCCTTCTCAAACAAAAAACGAAGAGAGGACTCCAGAATGCATAATTTATTAGATTTGAACAAAAAACCAATAGTAGCCATGAGGAGTTTTTTATTGTTTATATACGACGTGGGTGCGTAGCTACCACCCACTTCGTTTTTTGTTTAAAATATGTTTCTATTGTGATTTAATACCATTTTATGGCATTTTATTAAACTAACATATAATCAAGATGCCAAGTACGAGTTCCTGTTTTCTGTAGTTTTTGTATTTCAGAAAAAACTAGTAAAGAAATATAGTCGGAAAAGGCCCCAAATTTACAGAGATTTTTATCAATGGAAACAAGATAGGAGGCGGAAGGGCGACACGAGGGGACCTCCGAGGGGCCCACGCAGGAGCCATCCATGGCCCCACCCGCTTGGATGCCCCGGGCACCTCCTCGGGTCGGGTTCGACACAACATCACGCGCGGCGTCGTCTGGCGCGCCAAGCGGCTCCCAACGCGCGCGCGCGCGGGGGGGGGGGGGGTGGGGGTGGGGGGGGGGTGGGGTGGGTGGGTGAGCTAGCTAGGCGCGACGGACATAATATTGTTCCGCGCCGAACGAAAACGGCCTATTGGCACGGCGAGTGGGCGATATTTTTCATCGGGCGTGCTAAATAGCGCTATTGGGAGGGCTATTGGCGCCGAGAGTGTAGATGCTTACCTCCCTCTGTGTTGGAAACGACCATCGTTCATCGCTTCTCGCTGGGTGATGCTTCCGTTCATGGGAAGACAATACATGCGAGTTGTAGGATATACTTTCTACTTTGAAGACAAGGAAAAATCGAGAAAGTGATCCACGTACCGTTCAAAAGGGTAGGAAAACAAGCGGAAAAATATTTTATTATTTTTTTCTGCTTTTCTCGCCAGAATAAAAAACAAAATCAAAACTCCAAAAACAAATACCGTGAATAAGATAAGGACAATATACGAAAAAGGGCATTTGCTAAAACATAATAATGGTGTAATACATTCATAGGTATATCAGAATGCAACCACAAAGAGAAGTAGACAATAAGAAAATGAAGTAGCTCGCAATTTTAAAAGGAGACATTTAAATATAAAAACACACATAGTTTTACATTCAACAAATATAGAAGTTCAAATAAGTAGTTTCATATAGACATTAAGACCCACGACACGGTTCATTTAATTAGGTGTTGCTTGACTCGATATTATGACGGGAAGCATTTTCTAGGTCTTTTAACGTCCAAAATATCCCATGAGTCCTCCTTCATGAGCTTCCTTCTCAAACAAAAACGAAGAGAGGACTCCAGAATGCATAATTTATTAGATTTGAACAAAAAACCAAAAGTAGTCATGAAAACCTTTATCAACCGTGCACTTGTCAAAACCCTTTGTGATTCCTAACTCTGACAAGTTTTTTCTCGAACTATTTGGCGTACCTTCCACTTAGAAACTAGTTGTTTAGCCCGCATTTAGTTCCATTACCATTTTTCTCTCTCTTCAATTGTGTTCAATGCCTCCTCCTTCTCCTTAAACTGCATTAGTGTAGGAGGCCTTAAGTGCCATCTTCTGGCTCTCTCCTTTTTTCTCTAGCCATTAGGCCTTTGCCAACGCACGTTTCTTAGCGCAATATCCTAGGAGAAAAACTGACGTGGCATGTTAATTAAGGAAGAAAGAGAGTGCTGCTGTATGTATCCACAGAACCGGCTCTTAGCATGCACCTCGAGGCACAGTAAATGTTCAATGCATCCGGTGCATCTGGCTCCTGCATGTGGCCATTCAGTTCGAGCTTTTCTATTGGCTGAGTTTGATTAGGGGGAACGCCACACAGCAGACCACATTCAGTTAGGCCACAAATTAATCCGAAACTAAAATCTGTAGATACGACGCGTAGAGACGATCCATTGGCATGGTTGTTGCTTACATGGCTGTTTGTCAGCAAGATAGGACGTTAAGAACCGACGCATTGTCACCGGCCTTATGGCTCTCTTTTGTTTGTTTCCATGTCCACATTCTCTTGTATTAATGTCATCATATCTTTTAGGATAAAACGTTCAGTTGATTTTTTTACGTTCTCCCCAGTCTTTAGGATGAAGCTCGGTGAAAGGTACTCCCTCCATCACGGTTTATAGGACATAGTTTGTAAAACTCTGCGACCTAGGTGGATGTCGATTGGGAGAAGGAAATAGCTGTTGGTGAAGTTAATCACTCAAATTATGTCTTTATTTGTTGGAAACCGATGCATATTATAAATGTAGAATCCCAACAATCGCTCCAAGCCCATGTTCGTTGAAACCTTTTCCGTTGCATGCAGGGAGAGCTGCGTTTTCCTCTCCTCTAATAGGAAGTGAATTAAATGTGTGGTGGGCCTGCTGCGTTTTTCTTTCCTCTAATCTAGCATTAATTATCAAAACTATGCCTAACTCTTGAGAAAACCTGGATTTCGAACTATGCCCTATAAACCGTGATGGAGGGAGTATGAAACATGAACAATGGCAATTTAATACTTTCTTATATATTTATATTAAACTTTTTAACTTCATCATAATTCATCTCCAAATGTATGTTTAGTGATTAACATCCCTCTATATGCTATCACATACTATTTTCAAATATTACTACCCAAATGAAAAATTTACATACATTCATGTACATTGAGAGATATATTTGTCAAAATATTCTAATATTAAAGTTACAAATACATTTATACTACTTGATTGAAACTATATTCTTTTATATTTAGTTTACAATGTTTGATAAATTCTCTTATTACAATGCACTTCAATGTAAATCTAGGCAAAACATTACACGTTGGTATGTATTTTTCTCTGTAACATTAAGTATCTCGCAAAACTAGCTCTCTGGTTTGAAGTTTAATTTTCAACCAGCCCCCTTGCAAACCTTTATGCAAGGATAAGACCGACAACAAACTTCATGTGTGGGTGCAACGCTTTATCTATTTCAGAGTGCAAGAATCTACGACATAACTTCATTGAGATTTCTAGAGTGCATGACCATCAAGTGTATGTAATTCTAAATGCATGAGGTGTCGGCTATTATTTGGTCATGAAATTCTATCTTGTGTACTCACTTGGTCAGTGGTGCAATTGTTCGGCTACAAAACGTGTGCACTATGTGAAATATTATAAACATGTATATTGGTTAAGTTCCACCATATACTATATACATATTACTCTAGAAAGCAATATTTATCTATAAGGTGCCTGTTTTATAGGATTTTGCTAAACATGATAAAACACCCAAAAATCTTTACGTGAATCTGTAGAAGGATCCAGAAGGCAAGTGAATGGGCGAAAAAATAGGGGTACTATGGGTCTGTGTGCCGGTCATCAACCTCACCGACAAGGCTAGCGAGAGCTCCGACTTCTTCGCGGTGTTGACTGGAAGGCGCTTGATCGGGACTTCGACAATACCCCGACAGTGCGTAGGTTGTAGTTCGATTTAGGAGGAGTTTGCACTAGTTTTGTGTAGTATGTAGGTATAATGTAGTTTCAATCAAGTTACTAGTTGTTTACAAACTAGTTTGCATGAAATTTGAGTTAAATTTGCGTCAAACGATTTTAAGAGCTTAACTACGTGGGATCGCCTAACAACTGCATTTCTTTAGAGCAAATATACTGCTCTAAAAGATATAAAAGATATGGAGACATATAAGGGGCTAAATTTTGAGAGATCGGCTAAAGATGTCCTAAGGTTTTTCCTACTAGTGTGCATGTATATTGTTTCCATGAACATAATCATCACCAGCATGAAGCCCTGAACGATAGTCGTTTCCAACACCGAGGGAGGTGAAGGAGACTTGGAGTTCCAGCGGGGAAGTCCGCTTTAGACTAGAGCGGCACCGATCCACACCAATGAAGTCTCGCTGCAGAATCATGCGGGTCGTTGATTAGTACCTCCCGCGTCCACCTGCAGTCACGTCGCTGGACGCTGGTGGTGCCCTGCTCGATCGATCAGCCTGCAGCGCTCACGCCAAATCCCAGCTGACCCGCCTGCTTGTTCAGCTACTAGCAGGCCAAGATCGAGTCAAGCAACACCTAATTAAACAACCATGCGCCACCGCATGTTTTTTTTAGGCTTCGCATGCTTGTTGCCGGAGTGGACAGCAGACGACTGCCGAATTCCAAGCCGGATTAAAGCTCGAAACCTTTTTCGTTTCCTAGAATTTTAAAAAAGAAGATGTATTGACTTATGGTGACCATCGTCCTTGTAGAAAGAAAACCATGGTGCGCACGAAGCTCCCGTTAGATTTCCTCTACCAGACTGAACATGCATGAACCTGGAAGATCCGTCCGTTTACGGGAAAGAAGAATCCACAGTGCAGGCAGAGTCCACCACCACTCAGCACCAGAGAGGGAACTGTTCTCGTAAAAAAAGGAAGCCCACAATTTCAAGTACAGTATTTTTATTGCAGTAATACTGCATTTCCTTGGAGGTCTTGTCTGAAAAGGTAACGCACCGGCGCATGGCCGAGCCAGTTTCGTTCACAGGCCCGAGACTCCAATATGCCATGTCAATGCACGGGCAGTTGAGTTCGCCGTACGTCGTGGCCGTCAGCTCAGCCCATGGCCATACCCGTGTCCAAAAGAGAAGCGCCGCTCCCGATCGGCCGCCGCAGTCAGCCGACGGAGCGCGCGCAGCCGCTGGTCCCTCCGACCGACCGACCGGCGCACGGCTCGGCCAGCTTCCATCACGCGGCGGCGCGGAGTCGCTTAGCGCCATGTCGAGACCTAGAGCTGCCATGGCATGCAGGTTTCGTACGGTGTAAACGTCGGGGTGGGAACGCATGTGGAGTGTCACCCTTTAATTGAGAGTTAATGGCACCAGCGGTCACACAACTCGTCCTGGATGTGCACTTAAGTCACACTTCTCCAGAACGTGATTTTTTGGTCACACAACTCGTCATCTGGTGCACTTAAGTCACTGACCCCACCTGTCAGTCCGTTTTCCGTTGAAGTTGATGCTGACTGGACACGTAATTTTGCAAAAAACCCCCTGTATTTTTGGACATTTGCAAAAAAAACCCCTGTATTTTTGGACATTTCAAAAATTCAGGGGTTTTTTGCAAATGTTCAAAAATACAGGGGGGTTTCTGCAAAATTACGACTGGACACGTAATTTTGCAAAAACCCCCTGTATTTTTGGACATTTGCAAAAAAAACCCCTGTATTTTTAGACATTTCAAAAATTCAGGGGTTTTTTTGCAAAAATACAGGGGGGTTTTGCAAATGTTCAAAAGTACAGGGGGTTTTTTGCAAAATTACGTGTCCAGTCAGCATCAACTTCAACGGAAAACGGACTGACAGGTGGGGTCAGTGACTTAAGTGCACCAGATGACGAGTTGTGTGACCAAAAAATCACGTTCTGGAGAAGTGTGACTTAAGTGCACCTCCAGGACGAGTTGTGTGACCGCTGGTGCCTTTTCCGTTGCATCCAGGAAGAGCTAGAGACATGTCAACAGCAACGGATCGAACCGATAGATGCTGATCATCTCGATCCGGACGATGGACATTGCGCTGGTGCAATTATGGACCAAGCTAGATGAATGTACCTGCAGATCGATGCAGCGGAACAGACGTATACATGCATGGTTCAAACACTACATACTTTTGTACCGAGCAATCACGGAATAAAAACATACGCACAAGTGTAGAAAGTTGTGAAATCCTAATATAATATCTGTTGTTTTTATTGCTTGAACCCTCGTGAGGCGGTAGAGGAGGATTGGAATACAATGCAAGTCGTACTAGGTTTAAACCAAGTCTATCTCTAATTCTAATACCTCTACGTATTATATTTCTAACATTGCAACGACATATTTCGTTTGCTACAAGTACCGAGTATTGATTTTCGGAATGAAAATACTTAGTCTAAATTTCATTGGTTGTACCCGATAATTAGGATGTAAGCGAATCGGATCGGATCGGATTTTGTCTTTACCATATTTTTTTCTCGGATTCGGATCGGATATTGAACAGTTATGGATTCGGTAGCGGATATATATGATCATGGATTCGAAACGGAAACGGAGCAGACTCGGGGCGGAAATGAAATTAATCGGATCAGTACGCGCATATGTACATCGTGAAACAAAAGCAAAAATAATCGCTCAACAACCTAATAACCTAACAAAGTTGTACTCCATAGTCTGTATAAATGACCCTGTAAGTGAGTTGTTAAAATGGATTTAGCAGCGAATTCGGTGCGGCTAGCAAAACATGTGTACCATGCGAAATATTATAAATGTATTTGTTTTAAAGTTCCAACATATATTTTATTCATATTATTATCGACTAACCGGCTAAAAATCGCCAGAAAGCAATATTTATCTAAAAAAATGTCTGTTTTATATGATTTTGTACCGAGGAGTGCGAATAGATTATTGGGAAGTGTCTCGCGCGACTGCTCATGTTATTCAGCACGGGTCATCTGCCGTCCAACTTACTGCCACCTTAAATGTCGTCTGCTGCGACCGATTTTCGTGAACGTTGTCATCAACAATGCTACTACTGCATCGACGACTACTTCATCTGAAATCAATCAATACTTGTGTCGCACTTCTGTCTACTGGTTAAACATGTTTTATGATTAAATGTCTCGCACTAAGTGCGATGGTAATAGACAAGTCGCCGCTTTGATCGCGATAACATGTCAAGCTGTCAACGGGGATCGGCCGATGCTGACCCGCGCGTGCGTCACCTTGATTCTAGAACGGTAATAAGTATCGATTTCTGTGTCAGAGGCGGTGAGGATCAATCTCTTGGTTTTCTTCTCTTCTACTCCATTTGTAGGAGTATCTTATTAGTACTCCCTCTGTTCTAAAATAAGTGTCTTATATGGATAAATCTGAGACATTTATTTTGGAACGGAGGGGGGTATAAACTACCCTACTCCGTTTGCGTCGTTTCCCTCGGTTTGCATTCATTTTTTGCATGAAAGGAATCATCACTCATCCTGAAAGATGGTCGTTTCCAACACTGAGGGAGGTAAAGGGGACTTGAAGTCCAAGCGAGGAAGTCCGCTTTAGACCTGAGCGGCACCGATGCTCCGCACAAGTCTCTGGCGCTGGGGTCGTTGATTAATCGCTCCCGCGTCCACCGGCGGTCACGTCGCTGGGCACTCTGCTCGATCGATCGACCTGCATGCGCTCACGCCAAATCTCAGATGACCCGCCGGAAGATGGAGTCAAAGCATGTTGCCGTAGTGGACAACAAACTGCTAATTCTACCGAACGTGCCCAATTGCGAGGGGATTAATAAACGGAAGCAGTGGCAGAAACTTGTGGAGGGAGCTTAGCGCTGATGATTGCACGATCTACACCACTGGTGACTGCGATTCAACGACGCGGCCCGCCCAGCCACGTCTCCAGCCGCCCAACGACCGACCGACGGACTCCGGCCGACCGACCGGCGCACGGCTCCGCGCGCATGCAGGCAGGATGCGTCGCTGCTTTGAGCCCGAAACATGCATGTCAACACCAACGGATCCAACCGAAACCGATAGATGATGCTCATCTCCATCGATCCATATCCGGCTGGCTAGCTGTTCTCCGTCGGCGATCCGGACGACAGAGACTGTGCTGGTGCAATTACGGACCAAGATAAATTGTGTACGTACCAGAACGAACAGATGTATACATGGTTCAAGCACTACTTACTTGTGTACCGATTTATGTACGCACCAAGTGCAACGGTGTATTTCGTCTGTGCCCGCGCAAATACCGAGTCTCGATTCCCGGAATGAAAAAAAAAAGAGTCTCGCGCGGCGGGGCCTGCAGAATAATCATGCGAGTCGTTGATTAATCCCTCGCCAAGCGCGTCGTGGTGCTGGACCGATCAGCCAGCGCAAAATCCCAGCTGACGACCGCCTCCAGTTTGTTCAACAATTAATCAGTCCCACCATGCCAGAACAGTCAAGCAGCACCTAACTATAAACAGACCATGCGCCAGTACGTGGACAGCAAACTTTTTTCGTATCATACGGAAGGTGCCGGATTGCGATGGATGGATGGGGATACAGACATGAAACTTGTTTTCTTTTTGTCAAACGGGGGCAAATCTTTTGCCTCAATCTATTACAGTAAATAAGAACGGGTTTTCTCTAAAAATTCATTGACTCGTGCTTCTAGAAACCATCATACTGTACAACACTGCGTTGGTACGTGCACACGAAATTCCCGTGAGGTTCCTCTGTCCCAGACTGAACCTGAACATGAAATCCGTTGGTTCACGGGAAAGAATCCAGGCAGAGACTGAAGAGTCCACCCTGCACCAAAGTCAGCACCAGGGAGGGAAAAGAATAGAATAGTCAGCAAGCTCCTTCTCGAAGTCGACGGCGATCGAATTCAAACCCCCACCACCACCGCCTTTATAAACGCCGCCCTCCCATTGGCCTTCTCCTTCCTTCCTCATCCCCCACCCGCCTCCTCTATCCTAACGCAACCCCCACCGTCCACCGCAGCACACCACACACAAACTCATCAGTTGTAGCAGCAGCAAACAATGGAGGAGAGAGTTATTCCCCGGCGCCAAGAACCGCAACACTCAACAACCGCAGGCCCTGCGCTTTATTCGGGTGACGAGTCGACGGACAGCGGGGAGGAGTTCGAGTTCCCCTGTTTCGTCGGCGCGGACCACGGCTCCCATGCGCTCGCCGACGACCTCTTCGCCGACGGCCGCATCAGGCCCGCCGCCTTCTACCCTGTCTTCGGCCGCCGATCAGCGGGAGACGTCGACGGCCTTGCCGCTCCGGAGGCGCCAGCGCCGGAACGCAGGACGAGGGGGCAGCTGGGCCGGCTCTTCCTCGAGGAGTCCCGCGCGTGGAACAGCTCCTCATCCTCGTCGTCGACGTCCACTTCGTCCTCGTCCGCGGCCACCGACGATCTCGAGGGCGCGGCGCCGGAGAGCTACTGCGTGTGGACACCCGGCGCTTCAGCAGCGTCCTCCTCGCCGCTGCCCAGGAAGAGCGGCTCCACGGGGTCCATGGCGCGGTGGCGCCGCGTCAGCGACCTCGTCGTCGGCCGCAGCCACAGCGACGGCAAGGAGCAGTTCCTCTTCCTCCCGGCCAACCCGCCGACGCCGCTCAAGAAGAATCCCGCGACGAAGCCGGTCAACACGGCAGCTGCAGGCGCCAAGAAGAAGACCGCTCCCGGCACCGAGATCAACACGGTGGCCGCGGCGCAACGGATGGCCCACTACGGCGCCGCCAAGGCGGTGGGCGCGGGCACACCGCGGCGCACGTTCCTGCCGTACCGCGAGGAGCTGGTGGGGTTCTTCGCCAACGTCCACGGCATCAGCCGGAGCCACCCGCACCCCTACTGACCACCGACCACGCCATGCCGGTCAACGGGCGGTGCCGCCGCAGCAAGATTATTTAATTCGCGATTCGAATTCCGTTCGTGCGTGTGCTTTCAAGCTTGGATTTTTGTGCGATGATCAGGTGTTAGGTTCTCGATAGTGTGTAATTAATTACTACTGAAAATTACTAAAGATTCTTGTGTACTAGTGTGAAACGCGGGCGGGAACGCCGGTGGACGTCGTCGTCGCGCGGTCGCACCTGCTGCCGGCGGGGTGTGAACGCCGGCGTGTGGTGGCGAGTGAGAACACCTCATCCGTCATCATTTTCTCATCATCTATTCGTGACAACGATCTTCTCCTCCTGCTATGTTTCCCAAAAGAGTACGTTGCCATTACGGCGGTAACACTGTGCTCCATCCGTTGAGTTGGGTCGATGTCGATCCATGGATTCATTGCTTTGTGTGGTTGGACGAGAGTGACGAGTCGAGTGGAGTCGACGATGCAGCTGTGTGGAATCGATGTGTGACTGCACCGACGTAGTTAACCACACACATAACTTGGCTCAGTCACGGGGAAGAAGACGGGGTACCACTTTATGGAAACCATGGCGATCCATCGAGTGCGACGGCCGGCGACGTGTACACACGGCGGTGGCGACCGACGGATCCCCGGCCGTCGCCGTGCGCGCGCGGCAGCCATGCATATCAGGGGCGGCGCGAAGTGGCCGGACGGCGACGTACATACGTACGCGATGATGGCCTAATGATGATGCGACCACCGTACGTCTACGACCTGATTGTATTCGTGCAATCAGCTGGTATGGTACTAGTTCATTTGCTGGAGAGCACGTACGAGTTCGACGGATCTGAATTTATTCGTCGGTTTGATTACTTGATTTGTAACGATGGCTAATGTGTGGGCGCTAAGTGTAGCTATCAATTATCTTCGCCACAATAATAGCACTGATGAGTGATGATGATACAGTACAGACACATGTATCTAACCAGGGATTTTGCGTGACTAACAAGTGCTTCAAGGACAAGGGGGCCTTTGCTTGAGTGTAAAAAGTCACGTGTACTAATAGCTGGGAATAGCGTATTTTGGTTCAACTATCTAGATCTATCGGTAGTATCATGTGTACTCCTGAGCTCAGGAGTAGTTTGGTGAGAGCGGACAAATGGCTCCTAAGCTCGGGGGAGCTCGTTTTTTGAAAAGAAAATTGAAAATGACATTTTTCTCTTCGTCTGATTCTTGCTTGACATTTTGATTCACTAGACTACAATAACCCGGTCCATATCCATCATCGTGCTTTGGTTGCTCGCACCGTTGGCGGTGACTCGTCTTCTCCGGTCTGTCGTGTTGTCCACAACCTCTGTTTGGCAACTCTTTCACGCGACGGTCTTTCACGGTGTGAATTGGGCGATGTTGTGATTGTTTCATGCTCATGATATCCAACTCTTGATCTCACAATCGGCCACATGTTGAGCGAGCCATCTAAGAGGGGCCTTGCGTTTCGATGGTTTTTCATCGCTACTTTTGCATTCTGATTTTTGGGCAAACTGATTCCTCATATTCGGTCAATACTCATTACCCCTACACCCATTCGACGCCAAGAAGAAGACCGCTCCGGGCACGGAGATCAACACGGTGGCTGCGGCGCCACAGATGGCCCACTACGGCGCACGTTCCTGCCGTACCGCGAGGAGCTGGTGGGGTTCTTCGCCAACGTGCACGGCATCAGCCGAAGCCACCCCGCACCCCTACTGACGACGACCGACCATGCCTCGCCGGTCATGGGATAGTGCGCGCCGCAGCAAGATTGTAAAATTCGTGATTCAAATCGAATTCCATTCGTGTGCATGTGTTGAAGCTTGAATTTTAGTGCCGAAGATCAGTGGTTAGGTTCTCGATAATATGTAAGTAGTAATTACTGAAAATTACTCCTAAAGATTATTGTGGAGTGTGAGCAGTGTGAAACGTGGGCGGGAGCGGTGGACGTCGTCGTCGCGCGGTCGCAGCTGCTGCCGGCGATCGAGGTGTGAACGGCGACGTGTGGTGGCGAGTGACAACACATCATCGTCTTTTCTCGTGAGAAGTCTCAGTACCATCTGATGGGTTCGTAGCTAGTGACAACGCTCGAATATATAGTTGCCAAATGAATACGTGACAACGATCTCGACATCATCGATCCTGCTATGTTTCCAAAAGGAGAGAGTGATCGCCATTGCAGCGGTAAAACTGTGCTCCATCCGTTCAGTTGGGTCGATGACGATCCATGGATTAATTGCTTCGTGTGGTTGGACGAGAGAGACGAGACGAGTGGAGTCGACGATACCACACACATGAACTTGGCTCACGGGGAAAAAACGGGGTACCACTTTATGGAAACAATGGCGATCCATCTATCGAGGGTGACGGCCGGCGACGTGTTTGTGTGTATGTATACACGGCGGTGGCGATCGGTGGATCCCGGCCGGCCGGCCGTCGCCGTGCGGGCGGCGCCACACGTAGCCGGACGACGTACATACGTAGTACGTGTGATGGCCTAATAAATGAAATGATGATGCGGGCACCGTACGTCTACGGACCGACGGATCTGATTGTATTCGTTCGTTTGATTACTTGATTTTTAACGACGGCCAGCGTACGTGGGTGCCACTGCGCTCATGTAGCTTCCCTGTCAATTATTTTCGCTTGCTCTAATGATACCACTCATGCTGAATTGATGATGCGTACAAAGAGGTGTACTCCCTCCGTCCTATTTTGTAGGCATAATTTACAAATCTTTTTGATCAAGGTGTTAACTAACTGGTTTAAAAACTTGTATGCATTGGTGATAGAGATACAATTGTGTTTAGGAGGTGGAAGGTTTTAGGACAAATAGTTTTTAAGAGTATGCCCTACACACTAGGACGGAGTGAGTATCTAGGACGGACGGATTATCTAGCCAGAGATTTTGCGTGACTAACAAGTGCTTTAAGGACAAGAGGGGGCTTTGCTTGAAGAGCAAAAAAGGCACGTGTAGTACCCGTTCAACAAATGTTCTCTGTTTATTTCCCGCGGCCAGCAATAACCCATCTAACTGCAGATGAAAGCTGAAGCGTCAGGCTCTGTCTCCTCCTCTCCCCTTCCCACCATGTCTCTTCAAATCCTAAAAATTTATCCTCTTGCAAAGTTGCAATTGGTAGCGCAGCGGTTTTCCCTATAAAAAGAAGTCAGCCGCCCGAGCTTGAGCATCGGGTTGTAGTAGGCGATATCCGGGGCGAGCATGCCGTCGCTGTAGGCCATGATCGCAACTTCGCAAGCCAGCAGTGCGCGCACCAACGAAACCTGGCACTTCGCCGGATTTCATTCTCCCAGTTCCTGCCATCATACGTCGCCGGCACTAAGGACGAAGACATTAGCAGGCTCCAGCGCGCATGTAGCTTCCAAGTGCCGGAGGACGAGGGGCCGTCAGTGCAAGCTGATGCAGTTGGAGAGGAGGGATGGCCGGATGGGCCACAGCATAGCAGTGTTACCTAATCTACAGTATGCACTGCCGCGTCTATACCTTTGTCTCTTTGATCAGGCCAATCGGCTTCTCCGCCTTAAGAATTGTGGTCGACCAAGGAGCGAGGGAGGAACATGCGGCTATACTCTCTACTAACCATTAGTGTTCCCCCTTTCCAACATCCAGCTGGTAAGACTAGTCATAGTGGGAGTAACATAGGTAGTATCATGCATGCCACGTTGGCAAAAAGATGACGTGTCACTGCAGTTAATGAGGAAGAGATGGTAGTGGTATCATAGGTAGATACCGTAACATAACGGATTCCAAGACAAGATGTGTGTGCAACCTAATAAATACACTAGTATATGATACCACAAATATGTTACTACCCACTATGAAACTAGTAACATAGACTAGTATCATATGCATGATACTAGTGTATGATACTCCCACTATGGCTAGTCTAATATATCTATCTCTGGTGCACTGTGAGCAAGGAACCCATTTAAATGCTCCATAAAACTATCACAACTTTCACGTTGTTGATTGATGCCTTATCATTCCACTTTCTATTGTTTCTGTTGCGTGTAGATTAAAATGGAGATACCTGATCTGCAATCAATGGGACAGTTTTAGCATACCCGCAGTCACAAGTACTGTAGTGCACACATACCAGATTGTACATAATGTTTGGATGAAGAGATGCATTAAGTTGACAGCGCTTCATCAAGTACATACCTGTTGTTTTCGTGGGAAGTATCAACTACAAGAATATTGTTGTCACAAGCCACTTTGGAGTTCAGATGCATACTGACAAGTTAGGTTTTGAAGGATATTATTAGTCAACATCAGATGCAGTAATGCACTTCGGTCTTTGATACTCCTTAGTTGGTACCATAACCACAACTTTTCATGGATTGTTTAGGACAAATTGCTTTGCCAGTCCATACCCCTCCTTCCACTCATAAATGATATGCTTAATGGATCTTTGTAAGTTGTGGATAAACTATCTTTTGTACGTTGTGGCCAGTCTTCCAACAATTGTCCCATCTTACATAGTAAATACTATAATCAACTTAGTCTTTATATATTAGATTTGTATGACCCACATGCTTTGATTAAAGTTTCACTAATCATTTTAAGAGAGTTAATTTGCAAAATAACACTTTAGGAGAGTGGGGTTTCAAATTAAGACAACCCATTCCCGTGGCAACGCGCGGGTATTCATCTAGTAAAAATAAAAGCAAAAAAGAAATTATGACGTGTCCACATCTCTCGCCTCTCGGATTGATTTCCTGGTGCTGTGGCTTCTGTGCAAGGGCTCACCCCCGCTACGAGGCTCGCCATTACAAACCTTATGTTTACACACAAAAAATATAAAAAACTTATGAAATCAAATAGTTATACAATGAAAATAAACTTTATCATGAATAAAATGATGCTAATTTAGTAGCATAAATGTTGGTATCGTTTCATATAAAGACGGTCATACTTTAAAAGGTTTGACTTTCCAAGTATGTTGGAGTAAGCCATCAGGCATATAGCTAATTATTCCACTCCAGACCAAGTTAGAGCATAAGGCCGGATTCGAGAATAACTAATAATTTACACTTTATAGAGTTACCTATTTGGTTTCATCTAACCTTGATAATATTGTACTCTAGAAACCTCCGCCAAATTAGGTTCTAGATTATTACACCCTAAAATAACATATCAAATCTTAAAAATATTTAAGAATACCGTAGAAAAAATACATACACAAGCATAATGTGATAATAATGATTTTCCTCGATTTACATTGATACGTTGCATCAACGGAGTTTTCTAAACATAAAAAAGGAAATATTTTTTGTAAATAAAATCACAACTTCAATTAAGTGCTAGATAATGCATCTTAATCATAAATAAAGGAATGCTATGACAATTATACATCTTAATATACATAAGTGTCTTTAAATCGTTAATTCAACCAGTTCATCTAAAATAGTAATGTGGTACTACATCGATGGATTTTAATCAGTAAGAATAACATACTTTACAAAAAGGTTTTTACTAAGTAAAATAATTTAGTATAAGTAGGTAGCAGCATTTTATCTCATCATTTGCCTACAAAAAGCTTAATGAATCAGAGCATGTATACAAATGATAATGTTGTGAATAAATAGAATAATAAAAAGGAAAAAAAAACATATAATACATACGATAAGCTTCCTTGTTGGGCCGGTTCACCGGCCGGCAGAATGTGGAAGTCGATCCCGGCAGCCCTGAAGATTAGATGTCGTTAAACGGGTCTCACGTCAACGTAGCCCAAACTAACCCCGAATTGTACTAGGATAACAATGGGAAATAAATCAAAATTTAGGCAGAAAAGCCGGTGCCGTATCATACTCAATCTCTGCACGTAGCCAGGGCCGACTCTATATTTTACGGGGGCCTAGTGCGAAGTTGAAATATGGTCCCTAACACATATGTACAAATATCTAAATGTATAGACAAAAAATATTAAAAAATTAACCGCACATTCTCATTCTGGGATTTCTATAAATAATTAATAAGCGACTAAGCAATGTTTTATTACGACAGAAAGGCTAAAAGAGTAACAAAATATAACAAGTACTACTTCCTGTTGTTTGATTACCTATAATTAGAACCAAATTTCAATGAGTCCATCGATAATAATATTTCAGTTTTTCACAAAAAGTTTCCTCAGACATTTCTAGACGCAAAGTCATTGAGGACAATATCGAGATCAGTGTTGTCCAAGATATCCATCTCAATACAATACGTAGCCAAGCCATTCATTTTGTCTTGTAACACCTAAAATTATATAAAAAAGGTGAATATAATATACATGAAGCTAGAACCCTAAATCCCTAATCTAACATTTAACACCCTAATTCAAATCGTGAATAATTGGATTCATAGAGACATTGGGAACAGATTTGCATTTGTACCTACAGGGCCGGGCAGGCAGGGCGGCCGCAGAGGCGACCGCGAGCAGCGAGGAGGGGTTAGAATTCAGATGATCTCTTCTCCAGCCGGTGGCAGAGGCGACAGTCGGGTCAATAGAGAAGGAGCGAATGCGAGATTGATCGAGACGAGTGAAGACAAGGCGTCCAAGGCAAGCGAAGACAAACCGTCCAAAGACATTAGATTGCTACTTCTATGTGTATTCAAGCAAGGGTGTGCGTTTTCTCGGATATTTTTTCAGCCCAACGCAACTAGCAAAAGAATAGCTTGGCAGTGGTATAGATCATGGGCCCCATCCAACGGTGTGCCCTAGTGCGACGCACCTGATCGCCTAGGGCCAGAGCCGGCCCTACAGGTAGCCAGCCATATAAGCATAGGCCCCCGCATAATCAGATTTACCAAACGAACAGACGAGAGACCTAGCCTCCTCTCAAAAAAAAAAAAAAAAAAAGACGAGAGACCTAGCCTTACCTACGACTCTAGTCATCTGAGCGAGATCCATCGGCCGCGAAGATGGAGGGCGGCACGAGAGATGCCATCATCGACTCTTTCATGGAGGTCACGTCGTGCGACTCCCAGTCAGTCGCCGTGCGTCACCTCGCTTACTGCGGCTGGCGTCTCGAGACCGCCATCAACCGCCACTTCACCGTCGGCCCCGCCGATCCGCCGCCCGATCATCCCGTCGTCGATCCCATCCCAGTCCGCTCCGAGGCGATGCATGAAGACACGGTGCGCGATCCCATCCCCGCGCGCTCCGACACGCTGTACAAGCACCGGGACTTCTACGGTCCCCGTACTGCCCGCGCCGCCCGATCCATATGGAGCGTGAACAGGGAGCCGCCATCAAGAAAGTCGGTTTATCCATTGCCTGTTGCCGTGGATGACGTTTCTATGCCGGCAAATAACGCGACCGGGTGGGAATCAGAAGGCGACTCGAGCACAAAGGAAGATGAAGAAACTTTCATCCGCTTCGAAGAAGATGAACGAGCCAAGGAGGCCAAAGAAGATGACGGGAAGGACGACAAGGAGGCGATGGAAGAAGACGACGGCACAAAAATCATGGAGTTGGAGGAAGAAGATGATGGCTACGAGGGCACGGATGGGGAGTACGTCGACGATGACCAAGACGACGACGACTACTTACAGGCGGCGGAGACTGACGGCATGGAGGCGTTGGAGGGGCCACCGGTGACTCGAGCTCGGGCTGACAAGACGCTGCAGGATCTGTTCCGGCCCCCATACGAGATAATGTACCCAGGGAGCTTCCACGACGCCAAGGTGCACGCGGCGAGGAAGGACCAGTGGCTGCTGATGAACGTACAGTCAAGCGGCGTGTTTACGTCGCACCTGCACAACCGGGACCTGTGGTCCAACGAGGTGGTCGTCCAGGTGATCAAGGACAACTTCGTCTTCTCGCTCCTAGAAAAGACGGGGACTCCCGGCGACGAGGCGGGCAAAGTGTGCTGCTTCTACAAGCTCGAAGATGATCGGCTCCCAGCTGTGCTTGTCCTGGACCCGATCACCAGGCAGTTGCTGGACAAGTGGTGCGGCATCGTCCAGCATCCTGATGATTTCCTCACCAGCATTGGCAAGTATACTGAGTCCAAGCCTAGCACGATGTCGAAACCAAGGATCGTCCGATCGACGACGGCAATAGCAACGCCCCAAGAACCGGCAATAGCAACGCCCCAAGAACCGGCAATGACTGCCAACGCTGCCTCTGATACACAAGAACCTGAACCAGCACCAGCACCCAAGGCTGAGAAGATCGAGGCCCCTGCATCATTACCCAAGGTTGACAAGATCGAGGCGCCTGCGGAGACAATCGATGATGGGAAGCCTATGGATGGAGAGACGGTCTGAAGCTGAGGGTACGGTTCCCCACTGGTAATATGATCACCAAGGAGTTTGGGAGTACGTGGAGAGTCGCGGTGCTCTTCGCATACTGCAGATCAGTTGCTCGTGACCAGGCTGGGACGGAGCAGGCCTTCCGGATCATGAGGATGGCTGGACGGGGCTTTGAGGAGCTGCGCAATGACGGCGCGTCGTTTGAAGATATGAAGCTGAATAGAGATACCGTTACGGTTGTCATGGATACTTGAGCCGTAAAGATCATGAGGATGGCTAGATGAGTTAGGGTGTGCGGTTTTTTAACCACGCATTGTATGGTTTTTGGTCCAGTTTCCCTAATTAACTGGATGAATTCTATTCTTCTATAATGCAATGCGGGAACTCCCGCCTGGATCGTCAAAAAAGACCATGAGTTTTTAGGCTCCGTTAATTAATAAAGTAGCTTCCATATATTGTATTTTTTTGTACTTCTCATCTAGATGATTTTACGGCCATAAGTAAGTTTTTCAAATCGTTAACTGTTCATTTATTCACTAGATGATAACCCTCGCGTTGCCACCGAATTGCTGGATACAATATTGTAGAAAATCGTTTGACGGAAATATATGTTATGAAATAAAGTATGCACTGTGTTTGATATTTGACATAAGTCATTCTAATGACTTGTAGGGTTAAACATCATTAGTAATTACCTTAGATCAATCCTTCGAAAGATCAGTTAGAAGCATAGTGGTAATTTTGCACGTAAATTAGAGTGATACTTACCAAACATGTGAACTGCATCACATATGTCTACTACTTACATTGAGGATACATAACCAATCCCTGTACGTGTTAGGATAGTTAAAAAAAAAACTATAGAAATCGTACATGCTTCCATCGTTAACTACACACAAGAATCTTCAACGTTTGGCAACAATAGTACTCCATCCAGAAAAACTAATCGTTTCTTGAGTGAATCTGCAATGACAAAATGTAACGAATCAGTTTCCTAGCCCACCTGACACCAAAACAAATAAAATAGAAGCCTTAAAACATTCTGAAGAAAGATGGAAATTAAGAGGAATCAGCTTTCGGTTGTCCCAAGTACCTCCATATTCTTAAAATTCAGTGCATCGTTACTTGAGAACAGGAAACTCCGATACCATCTTAAGCTCCTTGTTAAACCACAATCTGCAAGTAAATTTTTCTGTACTTAAAATCCCTAATCTTGCTAGTCAGAAAAATAAAATGCAACCTCGGGAGAGAGAGAGAGAGAGGGAGAGAGAGATGAGCACACATGTAGCAAGGCGGAAGCAACGGATACATCAGACTATAGATTAGGAGGGAAGGTGAACTGATATTAGAACTGAGGACAGGGGATGCGACTCCCGTGAGGACAGTTCAAGACATGAGCGCGCTTTAAAATAGCAGGAAGTCAGGAGGTGGAGAGACGAACGGCAGGGCAACACATAAGTGGTGAGTGGAGAGGGACAGATGAAGAGGCATCCACGCCAGTTTGGCGGCATTGTACCAACAACCAAGATATTAGTAGCATTTGTGAACCCATTGCGCTAGATTATAATGCCAAAAAATAAATTTAAAATAACCTAAAAGTTTATATGAAATATTTAGATTTGGAAGAGTCAATACTACTTTGTAAACACTAAAAGCATTTTCATGTTTAAGTACATATTTTTTGTAAGTTATATGTTTTATAGTAATTTTCTTAAAAATTCTAAAATTGGAGCAAATTGTACCGTAAGATTTAGAAGGGTATAAAAGGTAGATGAAAAGTTTGCTCAAATTTTGGTTACCATAGAACGGGAAACACCTATTCGAGGTATATGAGACACATGAGTGTTGCTTTCGTAGCTCATGGGTCGAGGATTTGGTCATAACCCTAAATCTCCGCCTATTTTGTTGTGCAATTGTACAAACTAAGTTTCAAGCCTTTGATCCTAAAGGCATAAACATTTTCTTTCAAGCCTTGTGGAACTCTTGAGAAATTTTTCTCCAATTACTGATATTTTTGTAGATGACATTTCCGTTTTGGGAGAAAATTTCTAATGTATGCTTACCTACAAATTTAGTAAATATTTCTTGAGCACTTGTATATAGAGGTTATGTACAATCGAGCTAGTTTTATTTGGCAAAACTAAAAACCCTCTACTTTATTAAGGATTAGTCGGACCAAACATGCGCACAAAGAACTACAACCCACAATTTATTTTTATTTTGACATTTACAACCCACACAATTACACGACGGCCAAAGAGCATAATACGAAAAGAAGTTGATTCTCAATTCTGTATACGAGATAAATTTGGTCCTTGGTGATTTCTACGAATGATATGCAAGAGATTTTGCGTGCGCGCCAACCCATTCCAACAAGGAAAAACTAGCAAGTGAAGTATGGAAAATGAGAAGAACATAGTTGCGATCCTTTTTTTGCTTTGTTAAAAATATTTTGTTTTCATCCACTAAATTGGCTTGCTCAAACCGCTTCGAGTGTGGAGCGAGGAATTGCTTCGAGTCGCGATCTCCATGTACAATTTACCTTGAGTCGATTGTCAGCTGGTCCACGCCGGTGGCATCATGATCACGGCTAATCGAAAAAACAGTAGTACACACGAATCATGTATCCTTGCAGATTATTTTTTGAAATGAGGATTTTGCCCCGCCTCTGCATCAAACTGATGCACCATCGTTTATTTAAATTTAAACGTAATTCAAAGAGTACAAATTAGTATCAATCATGGATCACAAAAAAGAAACAATGATTAACTAAAAGAAGAAAAATTGGTGCCGGTGCTCCAAATAATTTCTTGTAATATTCAGAAATGAAAACTTTTATATTTGGTTCCCAACAATTGTCCCTTCGTCTTGTTGAAGCTAAAATATCCTTTTCTTCCTATGTTTTCCATTTGCGAATAGATGAAAGTACTTTGTACTACCACTTCCTTGTCTAATGTGTTTAACCTTAGCGCGTTAAGCCCACTTTGACTCTTCCTCACAACTTAGATTTGCTAGAAATTCAACGACATCTGCTTAGCAGCCCGCTCGGCTACCACTTAGAGAAATGGTTTTAGCTTTGATGTCCAATTCATCAATAAGAAGGAGGAAATTTTCTTTTCTAAATATAAGATCTTTTAGTTTTTTTTTTCAGATTCAGATGTACTTATCTAGACACATTATAGTGTGGTATATTCACTCATTTCAGTTCCATCTTGTCAATACGTGAACCACTTAAAACATTTTATATTTAAAAACAGGGGAGATTTGAAGGGTATAACACCTTGTTTAATTGAATCGATATATTTCGACGTTACAATCACTTCTAAAGATTATTTTCCAGATGCCCATTGAGCCAATCCATCGGGTCTCGACTCGGATGACACAAAGAATGAAGATGATACCACCAGAAGATCCAATATCGCATATCTCGTCGACACTAGGTATTTACCCAAGGTCCAATTTTTGGTTTATGTATCACCAAAATCTAACATCACCACCATTGCGATATTTCACCGGCGACTTGTAATTCTGCATTGTCTTCCACTGCTCAGGGGTCGCTATTGCATCGGTAACACTTTGACTTATCATCCGTCGATGATGCGGCTGTGTGTAACCGATGTGTGACTGTACACAACCACACCAATGAACTTCAATTTCAGGGAGAAACGAGAAAGACAGGGTACCACTTTACGGGAACCAAGCAAAGAAGAGCGCCCACGAGATACCGACCGGCGACGTGTACACACGGTGGTGGCGACCGGTTGATCCCCGGCCGTCCGGCCTGCCGTCGCCGTGTGCGCGCTGCAACCACGCATATAACGGGCGGCGCCAAGTGGCCGGACGACGGAGGTATTTGATGCATGGGCTGATGGCCTAAATCGATGGAAAGACAGTGGCACCGTATGTCTATCGATCGATGCTAGCTAGGATCTGTTTGCTCACCGGTTGATGTTTGGTAGTACGATTGGTGGCCGGTGTAGTTTTCCTGTTAATTTTCGATGCAATTTGTAGCACCGATTTCTGATGATGCGCGCACATGTAGTAGTACTAGCTAGCGATTTTGCGTGACTAACAAAACAAGTCCTTCAAGCACAGGGAGGGCGCCTTTGCTTGTACAGCAAAAAAAAAGCCACGTGCACTAATAACTAGGAACAGATTATTTCTGGTCAACTATCGGTTTACGTGCGAACCAGTGAAATATGGGTACATGTGAACCTGAATTTCAAAAAATCTCAAAAATTCGTATTTCCATGTTTCATGTTCTTAAATAAATCACGCAAGTACGTATTGCCTTACATATTAGCTTGATACTTACTCGTGAATTCAAGGAAAAAATTCGATTGTATGCATGTGGGCTACACGAAAAACTGAAAATGTACTTCTTATTATTTTGCACAGCAAAATCGTGGTCATTGTACTATTTTTTTTTGGAGTCGAATACCTTGTTTTTCCCCGCATAAAGTACATACTCTTGCAATTTTCTTTCAAACTTGACACACACATACTTGCATACATTTCTACACAGATGATTTAGGCCGTATTTTTTATTTTCTTTCGTATATATTTTCTGATTGCATTATCATGAGGTTTCCCATGGAGCCATAACCACCAAATCCCCGTTGCTACTTTTGGTCTATATATAATCTCTAAAGCCAAATATAGTTAATGCTCAATTCTACAAACAGATATGTTTAAAGTGGTTTGATTAATGACATGGGAGCCATGTGTGGCACTGGCAACACACATTCAACAAGAGACGAAACTAGGACACAAATAGTAAGAGGCATGGAAGATGAAAAACAATACTAGGAAATTTTAGTTAAGAGATGATTAAAAAATAAAATGGTAATCAAAATCTCAAGATAAAGTCATATAAAATTATAGCACTCACGAAAAAAATAGTGATACAATTATGTAATTTCTCTATTTGTGCTTACTGCTTTATTTCAGAACTTACTTTCATTTCAAGCAATACCATACAACTTTAACTTCACAACAATTTATAAGAAACCATATTAATGATTTAAATGGATTTATTGCTTTATGTCCAAAAACTATCAATTCCGTGTATTTTGATTGTATGTTAAAAACTACTCCCTCCGTTCCAAATTAGATGACTTCCATTTATGCACATACGGATGTATCTATGCTTGTAACATGTCTAGATACATCCGCATGTGGACAAATGGAAGTCATCTAATTTGGAACGGAGGGAGTAAGTTATTCAAATAATTTTGTTATCAATTTCAATTCAGGTGACTTTTCATTTATTATTGACTGCACTTCATGGACACGCAAAATTTGTTTCTTTCATAGCTTGATGGAGATTTTTTGTGAATGAACAACATGTTCAATCATTGTTATTAATTTATATTAAATACTTTTACCTTTTAATAAATTATTTTGTAACATATCTTGTTCTTATTAATCAAAAGACTTTTATGTACTGATACATTAATACTTTCAGATTGAACTAGCATAATGAATGATTTTAAGATACTCTAGATTAAGATACATATTGTTCATACCATCCTTAATGCATTATCTAGCGCTTAACTGAAACTGTACTTTTTGAACAAGAAAATATACTTACTTTGGATGTTTAAGAAACCCCTCTGATGTATTGTATTTCAGTGTAACTCTAGAAAACCATTATTTCTAGAGTACACGTATGTATGTACATCTTTTCATATACTAATCTTAAATATCTACATAACTTGGAAATTATTTTAGAGTGTAAGAATCTAGCAAATAATTTGTTGGAGGTTTCTAGAGTACAATACTATCATGTTTACATTAAAGTAAATAGGTAACTCTAGAATGTATCAAGTGCCAACCATTAAATATTTCTGGAATCCTTTCTTATGCTCAATTGGTTGGGAGTGGATTAGTTAGCTGGCAGCACATGTGTGTGTTGATGCGTTGTAAACACATATGTTTTTCTTAAAGTTTAATTACATATTTCCTGTAAGATGTCTGTTTTATTAGAATTTCTTTGAAAGATAAAAGTCTGTGATGAGAAAGTTGTATAACTAGAAGGATCCAGAAGGCATGTCAAAAGGTGACGAAGTATTAGTGCAATTACTGGGAAAGCCCTCCTCAGAAACGCAGGCTCCACGAGTGTTGCCTTTCGTAACCCTTGGGCCGAGCATCCGCCAATTATTCTAATGTTGTACCAATTAATTATTTTGTGCCGTTTATCAATCAAAATTTATGGTATACAAGCGAATCTATTTTGAGTTTGCCCAAGGCCCGCAAGACAGTGTACACGCGCGCTTCCTTTTTTGGTCCTTCACCAATTTCTAGGAATAGCATGCAAGAGAAAAAAGGTTAAACAAGTAAATCAATTAGTTTTTCTACTTTAGTAACAATATTGTTTTTCTTCATATTTGTAAGTTATTACAACTTTTTTTTCTGTTGACTTGATTGGGGGTGAACCTTGTTTGGTCTTCCATTATACATACCAAAACTCTTAGCATAGAGACAAAAAACTCCTTATGTTATTTTCTGTTAAGCGCACACGTAGTAGTGGTGCATATATTAAGTAGAGCGCGCAACGAGCTCGTCACGTCCATTTTTGTTCTCGGGTAATCTTTGTCCTTGATCTTTTTCCGAGTAAACAACATGACACTTTGCGTTTCAATTAAAGCCATACATCATCATCAACCAATTGGAGATATATACTTCTTATAAAACAAAACCGGACAAACATTATATTAATGATTTTCTATCTCAACATGTAAGCTATCCATGTCATCAGTTCTCTTGACTAATCAATTGTCCATGACATCTCCACTAATATTTGTTAATATTTACATGCAAACTTCATATTATCCATTCCTTTAACCATCCAGTTATCCATATTAATAATTAATAATACACACTCATTTCATGCCGATCAAATTTAGTATATCGACTATGACAAGTTGAATTTTGCATATTACTTTAGACAACATAATGTATCATGCCTTTTCATACCCCTTTGTTTACACAATATAATTTTTAAAGAGATTCCCGCTACAATGTGTGGCGTATCTTTCTAGTTTACATAATTGCTAAGGGCTTGTTTGGGAGTTACATTTTTGTGAACTATTTCTGAGAATACTTTGGTTCTCGAAAAACCGAAGTATTGAATACTTTGACGAGTTTGGATGCAATGAATACTGTGGTTTAAAAACGAAAGTACCCTCCAAAACTGCATTGTTTTTGCTTAACTGGAAATTTTAGTGCTGGTCTGTTTTTTCTAAACTGAAGTATTCTTCAAAACTGATGTACTCGTTAGCCCGCCGATGAAATATTTCAGTTTTGCAATTCTTTAGTTTCAGAAATACGGAGCTGCCAAACCCAGCCTAATTTGTTTCAACGTTGGCAATTTGATGGACCGCCTAACTCGCGTTGTTGGTCTTGGTGATCTGCTATACTGGCAACTCCGTGGAGACGAGAAGTCGAGAATGGATCCTAGCCGAAGTTGATTAGCGGGCGAGGGTGATCAGCAGGAGACCAACATTTTGGGCTTTAGCGACCAGCAGAAGAAGAGAAATTGTCGCCAGCGCTGGCGGCTTGATTGATTGGGAATTCGGGACTTCAAGTAGGGATGTTGAAAGTGGGATGGTAGATAAATAGGATAGTACAAATTAGGTGGAGGACCATCAAATTTGTGATATCCCACTTATCCACTTTTAACATCCTTGACTTCAACGCAGGGACGCGAGAAATCGGGAGGCCTACCAATTGCTGGCGGCCTGGATAGCATGGATTTGTCTTTTTTTTTAGAAAAACAGAAGATCACTCTCGGTTCCATTTGAGAAACCTGCGATCAGCCCAAATGTCACAGCGTATCCAGATTCTCTCTTCAGAGAAGAGTAGCAGCGTATCCGTGATTTGTCTAAAGCTAACGATTTACGTTTTCAGGGAAATTTAACGATTTTTCTCAGACTAATCTATGGAACCATCCACGCTGGGAAAGTGGGAAGTTGGAAATCCGTAGCGACGCTGGTCAGTGGTCACTGTTCTGGCCTTCGGAAATCGGGAGCCACGCCGAGAGGCCCACTATCTAGTTCAGGCGAACAGCGCCATGTGGCCCAGGTAGCAGGCCGATTTTCTGTTTGCAATTCGTGCAGAGGTCATACTGCTATATAGGCCTATTTGACATTTCTGGGGCCTGTGTGGCTGCACTCCTGTGGGCCTGGCTTTGGAATCAGTATAGAGGTATTGAATCAGCTATAGAGCACCTAAAACGAAGCACCGGCTGTTCTCCCTGAGCGAATCCATGACACATAAGGATTTTACAAAAAATAGTAGGGACCCTATGGGCCATTTGGACAGCTAGGAGAAAGGCTATTCATGAAGAAATATTCCAAAGCCCTCTCTCAACACTCAGTTTCATTCATCAAGCTTTCCTGGCTGAGCTGCAATCTATGGAAAAAAGTCTGTTGTAGCCCGACCTCGAAGCCAACGAGCTGCTGTAAATAGATGGATTCAACCCCCTCTGGTTTTGTAAAGATCAATGTTGATGGTGGATTTTCTCGTAATGGTAGAATAGGTGCAGCAAGTGCAGTGTGCAGAGATACGGTATGTTTCTTGGTTCTTCAGCAATGATTTTCTCGTAATATTTTTTTTTGCAAAAAAAAAGAACTCCAATAGAAAACTTGAAAGAAACAGAAATCTAGACTCGGATCGGATAATAGGGGGCTATGAGCATTTATACACCTTATTAATTGAAATGGAGGAAATATTATACTGTTTGGTATTTCACCGATGAGCAATGCTATACATACGACGTTTCATGTACGATTTTCGTACGATGCGTACTCAGACATGCATCCGTGCCCTCCCTTATCATAGCAGAATACGAGTTAAAAGAATCGGATTTAGGCACGTCTTTGTCGTACATGCGTCGGACATCAAACGTCGTATGTGAGGCACTTCCGTTCACCGATTTGTGGCAATGCAAGCCAGCTGGCCATAGGACCCCAATAGCACATGACTTGTGACGGGATCAGGAGATCACATATCTTTAGAATCTCTAGGTTTGTCCTTAGTTAAACTAGAAGCCAATAGATTTTTTTAAAATATCGACAACATATTATTCAGCAGAAAATATGTTTAATACTTGCTCCGTCCAAAAATAAGTGTCTCAAGTTTGTCCAAAAGTGGATGTATCTAGACATGTTACACGTATAGATACATCCATTTTTTGGTAAACTTGAGACACTTATTTTTGGACGGAGGGAGTACTATATAGATCAAAGACGAAGTTTAACTTAGGAGAACCATGTAACTTTAATTATTTTGGAAGGAAATGGGTACTTGCAAAAAATAAAACACCGGTCATGACTCATGACAGAGTAATTGGCAATTTTGACACATGCTGCGAGAGTTTCAGTCAACTCTCCATGATGGACACACCAGCTGCCTTGCATCATACGCTTGGAAAATTGATGCTTTGTTAGTATCCTCACGAATATGCAACGTGTTTTTAACCCACGGTTACACACTGACGTTTCCATGGTTGAGCTGAGCTGATTGGCAGCCTCGCTAGCCCCATGTGCAGAAAGCTGAGTTTTGCCCACGAGTACAATCTTGGCCAGCAAGTTCGTGTCTTATATTGACCAACAAAGCAGAATCTTGTCCAGGTGTCGAGAGAGCTCGCGCCATTAACCTTGGCCTCCAAGAAAGCAAGAACACAGTTATTACTACATCGCGAGATGCTATATAAAGCCTTGCAGCAGAAGCTCAGCGGTACAAGAACACAAAAAAAAAAAAAAAAAAAAAAGCGACTTGGGGGTTAGAAGGCCCTCCAAGCAATTTTGGTAGAAGAAATTCGGTGAGTACGCACGAGGGAGCGGGCGCTGGCGCTCGAACTCAAGACCTCGCGGGCACAGGAGGTATCAACACCTCCTAGCCATCCGGGCCATGCCTCGGTTCTCAAGAACACACTAGTACTAAACGTGAAGGGTAGAGCAGTTTACACCGTACCACTGGTTCGCACGTTCTTCTTCGAAGAGGGGATTAGTCTGATATCTGTGTATCGACTGATATGGGGGGCGGTAAGAAATCCAGCCCTGGTTTCTGGTCGGCGATGCTGTCTTGGTTTGCGTGCTTTGGCTCGCCGAAGGCAGCGAACACGGGCTACCGGGTCCGGGGTACGTATGATCCAGCCGGCGAGATGGTGGCAGCAGGCAATCACTTCTCCAGTGCCCACAAGATAAACTTTGGCTGATATTGTTGTAATAGTGGTTCGTATGGTTGTACATAGCTACATGATTGTCTTTTAAAACCGAGTGTACTGTAAACCCTAGTAATCTAAACTATATTTCAAGCCTCATAGTAAATGATGTCGGTTGGGACCAATAATTCTTTTTGTTACCGAGCAAAGGGTTGGTGAATAATTTTGATCCCTTAATTCTATTTGTGGTCTATTAGTAAAGAAGAATGGGAGGCAAACATACAATTAATGGCTAAAACTAACGCAAACCATTTCATGTATCAATAATGTCAATTTGCATAAAACCTTAATAACAATCGACATTTTCAAATGTTTGACTCAAACGACAGACCGACAACTATAGGGGAATGGAGCGCATATTTTTGATTAATTTGGCTTCTTAATTGACTAGTGTAGCATGCCGATGTGTTGTCTCATCTTGTCAGCCATCAGGTATCCTGTCCCAGAAGTGTCGATATGGTGACGCGTAGGAGGCAATCAAGCATTTGTTTCTTGATTGTTTGTCTGCAAGACTTTTTGGTGGGTGGCATCTCTAACTTTTCTCATCCCCCTTAAAGTACCTTGTTTGGGAACTGGTTACAAGGAATTTTGTAGACAACTTAAAACTCAAATCTGGTGGAGGTGTGTGATTTATGGTGAGCTATTTGAAATTATCAGAATAATCTTCTTTTTTAACAAAAGGAAAGTGTTTTTCCAGTTTCCGTCAAGTTATTCATACGACTTTCCATTAGATCCGTACATGGGGCTCTTCGATGTGTGCAGGCGTGGGATTCTATTCAACCGCTTTGGTTGCTAGTCTGACAATAAGTCTAGTCATGCATGTGTGCTTTATGTAATCCATGTTGTTGACCGGGAGTTTTATCTTTTTACATGCATGACTTAAAACCTTGGTAATAAAGATGACCGTGTGCATCAAAACAATTGCATAGGCTTGGGCATTCTCCTTTCCAACGTTTTTTTTGTCATCTTGGTCCTATAGCGTACATCCTCGTTTGGTCATTATTTGTTGTTGCGGATCTTTTGTCGCAAGTACCATTGAATAATAGTTTCAGCTTGGCTGAACTTCGTAGAGAGTTTGGTAGGAGTTGATCTCATAGACGTGTCGGATAACTTTTACATGGAATCTAACTTATTCGGGGTTGTTCTTGGTTAAATCTATGCGCGCGGATTTAATGAAGTCATATTGCAGTTTTAAGGAAATATTTGTGGAAACTTAAGGTACCTCTCAGAATAAATATTTTTATATGGTACCTCAATAGTAAAGTTTTGCTTACCAAATATAATTGGTAACGAAGCATTGGAATGGGTGAACCAAATGTGTTTTTTAGGACTCACATGAGTCTATTGAGCATATATGTTCATCTCTTATTCTTTTCCACTCCGGGTTTGGAGAGTAGTTTATTTACTTTCAACATTACACCACCAAACAATGTGACCAATATGTTTGGGAATTTGTTAACGGGGTGAATAAGAATCTTAAGTCGCAAATTCGGGTGAGAGTTTTGTGCTTTTCTTTGGGCAATATGGAATTGTTAAATGGTGTTTTTATTAACATATCTAGAAATGCAAACCTTTTGCAGGTACGCACAAAGCTATCTACTGGATCCATATGTCGTCATACCTCCTCCCTATTGATCGGAGGGGTGTTTTGGATACATAATGCAGTCGGTTGATGGCGGTCGTTCGGGATATAATCAAGGAAGGTGGTTGCAGGCTCTCTAAAAGACTACAAGATGCATACAGTCTCTTTGTAGTTGGTTTTTCATTGGCTTATTCGTGTGTCCCCTTTATGCAACCCATGATATGTAAAACTTATATATGAAACTAAACAATAATGAAAGGTTGTGTACATCAATTCGATGCGGGCTATGCTCCCTTTTTTGTGTGTGGGGGGGGGGGGGGGGGGGGGGGGGTTAGCGCAGAGCCTACTTGCCACAATTCACATGCATGTGCACACAATTGGTATGGTGGCTTGGAAACATTGCAGCAAGTTTTTTTTTGTTCCACGAAATTAATATAGTGATATTTATACAATACGAAGGAGTTTACCATCGAGAACCTTTCGTATTTTGCCGCGGTATGGTGATATGGATATTAGTCGGTCTTGAAAAATGAATTCTTTCGTTTGAGTTTCATGTTTACTACGGTTGGAAGCAGGTACCTCATGTATACTAGATCTGTCGGGACACTCATGTCTCCTCATTTGGCGGGTAATTTTTCGATCTCCTTTACACAGAGTCAGAGATGATTGTAATTTGTACTGCCTTATATGAATAAGGTTCTTTGCTTCCAATTTCTGTGCCTAACGTACTGGACTTTTTGTTTCTCAAAGAATACACGCGTGCATCTAATCCAATTATTCATCTGGAACGGTATCAAAGCAACATTATTAATGGGTGGTTTTGTGCGTATTTCCAGGACCAAGAAGCTGATAGTGATAGTAGACAAAATACAGGAAAAAAGATTTTAAAAAGGTATCAACATCGGCTTTTTTCTCGAAACAGTGCACTTGTGCGTAGTTTCAAAAGAAAAATAGAGTTCGGCATGCCTTTTGGTGGTTACTTACAAAGAAACAAAAGACCGGTCAAGACTAGGCGTACGTAACAGGTGATTTTGACATGGACATGGTTCCTGGTTCCTGCATCCTGGAAGTGTCAAAGTCACAGCGTGCATACTACAAGCTTGGTAACTAGCTGCGTTGTTTCCTCAGCAATTAGGCAACGTGGTCTTTTGACCGATCGATTGATTGCTCAATCTTCCAAGAGTATGTTGTGGAAGTGATCATTTTCTTGACCAATGCCCATTCACCTTGGCCGCCAAGCAAGTTCAGTACTCCTATATAAAGCCTCGCGCAAGCAACTCACCGGTACAGGAAAATTAAACAGCACAGCTAGCTGCTAACGAGACCCGGCGTGAAGAGTACTAGCGATCGAGGTTTAGTTACATTACTAGTTTGCTCATGGGAGACCATAAGAAATCCGGCTCCGGTTTCCGGTCGGTGATGGCGTCTTGGTTCGTGTTCTTTCGCTCAGCAAAGGCGGCCAACACCAGCTACCGGGGTACGGCCGGCGGGATGGTCGCAGCGGCCAAACACTTCTCCGGCGCTCACAAGATACACTTGGGCTAGCTGTTATGGTTCTCAGCCTGAGTGAAGTAAGACCTTGTATTGTCTTTTTATAAGACATGCATTTTGGCAAGTCAATCTGGCTTGACAAAACGCCTTGTAAAAAGGGACACAGGAAGTAGTATTCTCCTTCTGGTTAATTGAGACGCTGTTACAAATGTACATGTATTGCTGGGAATGACGGCCGAAGATCGGTGAGTCAACTGCCGCTAGTTGGTTCGATCAGGGTGTTCAGTTAGTTTAGTTCCGTCGAAATCTGAACAGGAACATCGCATCGAAATCGTCAACACGATCATACGGTTTGTCGCACATGTACATTTTCAAAGGAATGAATGATTACTTTTGAAACAACAGCTTGCTGAAGAAGTTCATACATTATTTGTTGCTGGTACCTCGATCGATATGGCAACCAGCTGGTAAAACAATTTTACTGCCGGCAATATACTAGCTAGCGGCGAAGAGCAGTCAATATCGGCGGATCAGCGTAAGGACCACGGAGCCATCCACCCGCAATATACTGGTTTGTGGCCTCTGTGTAGTGAACCCCGTCCCAGCTCACATATGTCTCTGGGTGCTTGCAAGCAGTCGCACCAGGCATGCCACATATGGCGCTGCCATTCCAGTTGTATACACCACCGCCTCCACAGCATGTTTGAAGGGGATCGGCGACGACTCCTTCAAATCAGTTGATTGTAAGAGTCATGTACCTTATATATAAAGCATGCCATCAAAAACAATAATGAAAAATATTTTGAACATACCAAAATGTTTGGGGTGTTTGAGGATATCCATGATAGGGTTGTAGAAGTCTGCAAAGATGATCCTGGCCCGTGGATACTTGCCCCTAAGAGAGCGAACAGCTGCATGAAGAAGCCTGTTGTGACGCATTGCCACACCGTTAAGGTCTCGTAGGCAACCGATGCGATCGTAGTCGGTCTTGTTAGGACGCGCTAGTAGAGTGAGCATTGTGGGTGCGCATCCGTTTGGTGGATTTCCAGGGACAACTATGTAAACAGCGCCTTCTTTGATAAGCCTCTGAAGTGAAATGATAGTTAGAGACAGGTCGGAAGTGCCAAGATCTGATGGCAAAAAATAAAACTTATAGTAAACGAATAGAATTGATCGATATATACCTCCACCCCCATTGCAATCTTCTTCACGATAGATGGCACAAACGCTATCACCTCTTTTTGGGTCTTCCCCGCCAGCCATAAGAAGGTGTAGTCGTTCACTCCAAACTCCCCAAAGAAAAAGAGGGTTCTACTTAAGCAATCATACTCTCTGCACCCTATGTTGGTCAGTTGCTTAATTAGTGGAGTACCCAGATGCAGAAATTAAGCACATACTATAAAGTATTTGGAACATTATCTTAAATGATATACAATAGGTGAATGGAGAGTAGAGAGCATATATGCAACATACCTTGTAAGATAGTAGTATTGCAGATCTGTGGCCTTAGCTGCTCGAACCAATCGAACTGCACCTTCAGGGAATTGTTGAGGAGCTTAAACGATACAATATTGTTCCTCTCGAAGTAGTCGACGTCGGTTACCGTTGCACCGCCGACAGCAAAGTTCACACCTTTGCGGATGCTTGAGCTATTACTCGTCAGAGAAGCAGGAAGTAATGGAAGGCCAAAGTCCTCAGCTACCACCAAACAATGCATCAGAAAGAAGAAGCAGCAGCAAAGTTAGTGCTAGTACACAGATACAAGTGATACATACATGAGAAGGGAAACTCACCGACGAAATCAATGGTGCCTCTCCCGTCGCCGAACCGCCCTGTGGGGCGACCAAAGAAGGTCATGCCATAAGGAGGGTTGATATGCCAGGATGTGACCACCGGCACCGCCTGAGCAGCCATCGTCACGAAATTGCCGGCGTCAATGTGAGAGTCTCCGAAGGAAATAATGGAGGTGATGTCCTGCCGTGAGCCGGAGCTCACAGTACAGAGGCATAGGATGAAGACAAGGGAGGATAAAAGCGCGATCGCCATGGATGTAGCTCTTAGAACTTGTATGGTTCAGGGTATCAGCAAAGGTATATTTATACTGGTACTCCCTCCGATCCATATTAATGGTCTCAACATTGTCTAGATACGGATGCATCTAGTCTAAACACTTAACTAGATACATCCGTATCTAGATAAAGTTGAGCCCATTAATATGGATCGGAGGTTGTACGTGTTTCTACTGCACGTATTCTTGAAAAATGAAAATGCCCAACTTGGCCAGATACATTTGACTTGCACAATTGAATATGCAATGGTCAAAAACAATTCATGCCACAGCCGTAGGATGCGGATCACTGAACAGCTGAATAGTAGTAGTTGGACAGAAATGGAAGAGGGAGCACGAGATGCACGAAATGCTCGCTGATCTGGCGAGCTGCTGGTGCATCCTCCTAGAACTCTCTACTATCAAAAAGTGGAAAGTCCACTCTTCCACCCAATTGACGATAAAAAAATACAAGCTTCAACAGCCGTAGTATGTGGATCACTGGCATTTGTTTTTTGCGGGTTGACGCTGACAATTTAACATTACTAAAAAACACTTGCCAATGTTACTTGAGATCTCACTATGCATGATTCACTTAATTACTCAACAGAGTAACACTCTGTAGGTACAACTCACTCAGTCAGGGCAGAGAATTGCATATGGTTCCATGGCTATGGTAAGAAATAAGCCACCCGAAAACACTAGCCATGACCTAGGAGCCACAGCTCCAATGGCCTCTTACCAGCACTAGCCAGGACCTAGAACTCATCATCTATCACTGTCATCAAATTAACATGGCTTACAACGAGCTAATAGCATATACATGATGTATACAAGTTGTCCTGCACTTCATAGCTCCCAATACGATAAAATTCTACACCAGCTCGCCACCTCGAAATTACTTTTTTTTTTTCATTTTTGTCTCCTCACCACAAATGCACTACATATGCATCAGATTTTGACATAATCTTGTAGCAGAAAATTGTATGAGCTCTAACCAAAACACCTTTTTTGGTCAGATTTGACAAAAAAAAAATCAGAATTTCATCTAAAAAATTGTCAGACGTTTGTGCTATATTTATATAAGATTTTGACGAACTTCTGAGTCAAATTTGTGTTGGGTTTGGATCAATTTTTGTGTCAGAATTTCACCAAACTTTTGTAAGAAATTTTGTGTCAAACATTTGTGCTAGACTTGTGTCAGATTTTGACAAACTTTTGTGTAAGAACTTTGTGTCAGATGTTAACTAATTTTTGTGTCAGAACTTCCCTGGACATTTTGTAAAAAAAATGCGTCAAACATTTGTGCTAAATTTGTGTCAGACTTTGTCCAAATTTTGTGTCAGATTTAGACAAAAAATTGTCAGAATTTGTCAAAACTTTTTGTATGAAATTTCTGTCAAAGATTTGTGCTAGATTTGTGTCCCCCAAGATTTGTGTAAGAAATTGATGTAATTCTGTGTGAGAAACCGAAGTCAAGATTGTAGAAGAAACAAAGTGTCCAAAAGGTTGATTCAAAATGCGTATCGTCAACCAAAAAACTAACAAAAAAAATTCCATCCCAATCTTGTTTTCCAGAGAGCTTGCATGGAAGTAATGCAAGCAACCAAACACGCCTAAGATATATGGTACAAATGGAATCATGCCCTATGAACTACCAACACAATGAATAATTCTGAATCGGAGGTGTGGAACGGGAAATGTTTATTTTAAAAAAATGAGACGGCAAGATGAGAGCTCCTTTGAAACAAAGGGATTACTATTTCGCCAAAAAATGTCTTTATTTTTTTGATATATTTTTCAGTCGAAATTACCATTTTCTCATTATACAACTGAGTATGAACACAATTGATAAATTGGCATTGGAGGTGTGGAAAGGCAAATGTTTATCGAAATTTTTTGAGACAGCAAGACGAGAGCTACTTTGAGACGGCAAGAGGACATTGGGCGAAATGTACTGCCGCGGTACTCTGGAATCTGAAGCCTGGTCTTCGCCAGCAACGGGCTTGAGACAGATTAGTATCACGTCTTCTAATCCCAACACCATGTATGAGTTTTCCGAATTTACTGCTCCGGTGAAGCGGCATCATCACCCGTGGGAGCTTCAGAGCCCATAGCCGCCTCTACCGTCAGCAGCACGTCACCATGATCGGAGCTGTTGTTTGATTCCCTGATCTGGTTGGTGTTATCGGTTTGAACTCCTGATGTTGGTTCCTTCGAGTCGCTCAGGTGGGCTGTCGGATCCAAGCCTGAGCTTTCTTGACCTTGTATTTCCCATGGCTGTTCAACAGCAGCATAAATGTGAGCAAAAGCCTGATGGGCGTCATGCCGTAGAGATACTTTAAAATTTGTTACTATGTACATACACATGTTCTCTCCAAGAAGGTGAGACTAAGAGAAAGGAAAATTCCATACTGTGAAAAATGTAGTTAGCCAGAAAGTAATTTCAGCTGCAAACCTTGGGCTTGGGTGCCATACGCGGTTCCGAGATTGGTTGATCAGGGTTTGGAGGCTCATCATTAATATCCTACAGTATATCACAAAACAATAGGGTTATAGAGTCCTCTTGTTGCAGCAGTACTAGGAGAATAAAAATGAAGAATACCTGGATATCATCTGGCCGCTCCCCCCTTTGTATCATTTCCATGATCTGTCAATTGTTAAGTTTAGGTTCAATATCAAGATTCTACTCAGCATACATTTTGCTCATACTTAGCACACTGAATTAACCAACTACAAAATATTCAGACTGAAGTAAGTGCTCATGCTATCATGAGTGCGAGACAGAAAAAAGAGGATGCTCAAGACAGCGAACCTCCATATATGATTTTGGGTGCTGGGGCATGACAGGGGTCACAGTTTCATGGTCAGGAGTCCCTATAAAAGAAAAGTAGGAATATCACAAAAAATTGAAAGCATGAAAAATAGTCAATACTATATATCTCAGACGGGCTGCAAAGGAAAACCTGAACCATGCACGCATTCTGTGCTGATTGCAGCTTCCTGCTGCAGCGAAAGGAAAATAGATAGTTTAAATTCTGTACATAAACATTAGCAATGCCAGACCAAGACTTTGTTGGGAATTTATAGCAAATATGTGTGAGTTTTAGCTGACCTGAGAAATTGTGCAAGACTTGTCAGATACCCCTGATAAATACATGAAAACACAAAGCAACGTAATTAGACATGTCTTGATGAACCATTTAGAGCTGTGTTGAACATACAACTCAATGAGGAAAGTCGATTTGGAATTGTCATTTACTTATACAGAACAGCAAGCAACAATTTTCATGATCCACTATGACATCAAATTAGAAATTAAACTCAGAGGCCTTGTTATAATCACCAGTAAACGGCCTCTCCTCACATACCTTGAGATTCGCACGTATTTGAACTTATAGAGTTTGAAGGGGAGCTCTGCAAATTACAAAACTGAAGTTAAAGAAAAGAACAAGCTGAGAATAAGCAGGGTCCTACTCCCAAAAACGGAAGTCAAGTAGATAGTGAAAAAAAAAACTTACCAGTAAACGTCGAAACGCTTCTTCGATTTCATCGACAGTGAGCCTTTTATTGGGCGAATAGCCCAGGTGCGACGTCTTTGCATGCTATTCACTGGAGAACGACGTCGTTCAATGAAATAGCTCAGAGGCGACAGTTGGAACGGCCCAAATAGCGACGGCCCGATACGGCTCTTTTAGCCCTTAAACGGAAGGAATCTGTCAGCTTCAATTTGGATTATGTGAGCTGGGCTGTTAGAACGCGGGACCCACCAGGCGACCGTTGGAACGCGGGACCCACTGTGGGCCAACTGAGACAGTGACCCACCACTTATCCACGTCAACCTTATCCATTTATAAAGAGGCAGAGTGAGCCCCGCTCCCGTGGTCCTGCCCTGCCCCCGACATTACCGTTGCCTCTCTTCCTCTGTTCTTCCGCGCACCTTCTTCTTCCTCTTCTCCGGCAACGGTCCACGGCGGCGGCGGCGAAGGATGTCGAGCTCCGCTTCTGGCTCCCAGAAGTCATGGCCGCGTTATGGAGAAGTCCCGATGACTACATGCCCGGACTGCCCTCGCCTAGATCCACTTAAGCGCTTGATATGTGTGCGCTCGACGAGGGGCAATGTCGGTCGGGAATTTGTCAAATGCGAGAGCGCCCCGCATCGTGGGAAGGATGGAAAGGTAGGGTTTGTCTTGATTTGTCTCGATTTGGCCTGAATTTGATTTTGCACTATGAATTTGGAAATTAGTGTTTTCGTTCCCCTTTTCAGGATTTGGCGGAATGCGGCTATTTTGTGTGGATGGACAAGTATATTCGGGATCGAGGGCTTCAAGTTGAATTGCTGCCCCCAATTCAGGGGCCCCCAATCCAGGAGGCTGCCATCTCGTCTGCTGTGGAGGAGGAGATCTCATACAGAGCCGATCGTCCTCCATTGGGCCCTCCTCTATTGGAGGAGGATGTTTTGGTGAATAGCGAGTTGCAGAAATTGAACAAGCAGTTGAAGAAGCAGTTGAGCCAGCTTGTGGAATTGAAGAAGCAGTCAAACATGATGGCCGAAGCATTTTATGTGTGTATCATTGCCATTTATTTGGTGTATCTTTGTCGTTCGAATTAGAAATTTCGATTTAGGAGTACGGGATTTCGATTTAGGAGCTGTTTGTCTTATGAACAATGTTATGATTCGACTAAATTAGCTCTGAAATCAGTTAACACCTCGAACAGGTTCAGTTAGCCGTTTCCGAAATAGAAAAACCGACAAGTTCATGGGCCCGTTGTTGGGCCAAGCCGTCAGTGCTCGCTTAAAATAGGTGCAGGGAAAAAAGAATTTCATGTTGTTGGGCCCGTTGCTGGACCTGTTGTTGGGCCAAGCCGTTGTTGGACAGAAACAATGGTTTAAATGAAATATTGTTTGTTGGCCAATAAATGACGTGTCAAGTTAAAAGAAATGTCTAATTGGATGTGTACATAGAAGTGGTTTTTTTATAGTTCTATGAAATGACTCCATATTGGTCACGGACACTATATTTGTGCACTAGATGTTAACCCTAAAGTTTGAGTTCATTTGGAGAAGGTTAAAAAATTCCTCGGATTAGAAATGAGCTTGTTTGGGCTACGTTTCGGGCTCTTTTTTAGAACAAGTAAGATTTTGACCATCATGAGATTGTACTCCTTGACCACCGTGAGTGTTATAAATTTAATTTATATTTTTTTATTTTCCACGATTGAAAATTGCAGTCCTTAACTAGTTATTTTTTATTTGTACATCAGCGACCAATGAAAAATAAGTAGAAAAATGTAGTTTTAAATAAATGTGGGTTGAAGACTAGCACACTTATAACGACATAAGATTAATAAAATGCACACTTATAACGTGTGCCCTTTTACACGACTAGCACACTTATAACGTGTGCCCTCTTACAACTTACGATAAATAAACTAGGGCACTAAGAGTTCTCCTTGGGGCACTTCTCCTTGACCTTCTCCTGGGCTCCTCCTTGGCTCCTTCTTGGTGGCTCACTCGTCGTCCTCGTCGTCCTCGTAGGGGAGGCCGTGGATGGTGCCCCGGTAGTGGAAGATGTCGGTGAAGTCCGTGAAGACGTTGAACGGCGTGAATGCGATGTACTCGCACCCATACCAAAACGCCTTCCAACGGAGGAGGAGTGCGTCGAAGAGGTTGGTGAAGGTGACATAGTAGCCGATGACGAGGCCGCCATCATAGAACTCCTCGAGCCGGTACATGGGCGGCCCGCCAGGAGGGAGGTGGCGGAAGCCGGACGAGAGGAAGAACTCCGCTAGAGCCCTTGCGCCCCTCCACCTCGAGAAGGCCCACACGCGCAGCTGGCGATGCTCTACGAGATTGGGCGTGGTAGAGCGGTGCTCCCGCGTGAGGTTGGGGAGGCGGTAGGTCGGGGCGCTGTACTCCATGGTTGCTGGGGCTGCTAGGGGCGGGCGGGGCGGCTGCTTGTTTGAGAGAAGAGGGTTGGAGGAAGATGGGATGCGGTGTGCGACTTGGAGAAGAACTGGGTGCTATTTTATAGCGGATAGTGATCTTGTTTAATGCGATGGTGGGGAGGTGAAGTGTAAAACTCGGTTTAATGTGATGGTTGGGAAGAGGCACGCGCACACTGCAAGCGCGTAGCCGGTCGATTCATTTCTGGTCTGCGTGCACACTGCAAGCGCGCCGCCGTCCCGCCGCCGCTGTCAGCGCAAAAGTCAATCTGTCAAAAAAGAGAGCAACAATAGCCCTGATACTACGTGGCGTACAACGCAGCGGGGTGCAGCGCGAAATCGCTCAGATGAGACGTCTGCATGCACTGCCGTCGAATCGCTCAGCGGGGCCCACTCGATGGCATGCATGCGTCTACGAGGGTCCGCTCAATCCAACGGTCCGACGAGTGCACCGCTTCTCAGCCAATCAGGTAGCAGAACCAGCCATCCCACGGATCGTGTGTTAGCTCAGGGCCAGATCGCACGGCCACAGTGCAGCAAGGTAGCGATCACATGGATGAACGGTCGACGTTGCATCCTAATTTGAAATAATCATAAAATATTCAAAAAAACATCAAAAAAAAGAAAATCCAGTGCACATGGTCTTATTTTGTCATGTACTAACAGCTCCAACTGATAAACAAGGTCTAGATACATATTAAACAAGAAATGCTTCAATATGGTGTGAAATAGGCCAAATTTGAAATAATCATAAAATATTTAAAAAACATCAAAAAAATGAAAATCCAGTGCACATGGTCTTATTTTGTCATGTACTAACAACTCCAACTGATAGACAAGGTCTAGATATAATTAAACAAGAAATGCTTCAATATGGTGTGAAATCTCACATCTCAAACTATGAACTCTTATGTGTGAAGAGAAGTGGTTCTATGTTTTGATAAATGACTCCATATTGGTCTAGGGCACTATATTAGTGCAATAGATGTTAACCCTAGAGTTTGAGATCATTTGGAGATGGTCGAAAAAATGACCAGATTAGAAATGGGGCTGTTTGGGCTACCTTTGGGGCTCTTTTGTAGCTCATTTTGGAGAACCGCTTACTTGTTGGAGATGTTTACCCTAGCAAAAGGGAAGGATTGTTCACAAAACGAGCATAACAACTGAGAAATCAGGGTTGGTTCAAATTGTGAGAAATATTTCACACAATTTTGAATTTGGTTCAAATTCAAAACCAAATTCAAAATCAAATTCAAATTATTACACAAATTTCACGGCTCAAGTTTCATCTCAAATTTCACGCTCTCGATTTTCTCTTGTTCGTACCACCAGATTGTGTCGACACACCAGACAAAACCCTCATGCTCTTGGTTTTCTCGAGTCAGTCATACGAGGCCGAGGCCACACAAGTCGTTCTTCGTCTTCAGATGACACCTCTTCAGATGACAGATTCAGTTCTGGAACAGCTTCAGCGTCAGCTTCATTTTGCACCGCGGCATCAAGAACTGCATCAGATGGAACCACATCATCCAAAACTGAATCAGTTTGCACCACATCATCCAAAACTGAATTAGATGGCACCACATCATTCAGAACTGATTCAGATGGCACACTTATCTGTCTTCGGCCATTTTGTCTTGCCCTTTTTGTTGCCCAGAGATTGTCAACAACAATGGGCTCACTTCCAGCCTTTGCTCTGAAAAAATAAAACAGAGTATGAAAACAGAGTAGAATTGCAGTTGAATTTAAATAAATGATCAAATACTTCAACTTACTTTGGTTGTTGTGGACGAGGGTACCGACATTTGGATGATCCAGCTCGGTGACCAAGTACCTGACACTCCTTGCATCTATTTTTGGTACCTTTCTGAGGCCGTTTTGGTTTGTCATCTTTTTTCGCCCTCTTACTACAGCCTCCTTTCTCAAACCAGGCCTTGAATCTGCTCATTTTAGGCCTGCCAGCCTTTCTTTTGGCAAGGGGGGACACATATCAAAATCAAAAGGCACTTCAGGCCACTGCGACTGATCTGTAAGTGCTGGTATTGGAGCTGCATACGCAGCCTTGAATCTTGCTACTGAATAATACTCATGCAGATAAGGGTGCATGTTTACCCTCGGTTTTCCAGCCAAGAAGAGTATGGCATGCTCACATGGTTTTCCAGTATGTTGCCACTCGAGGCAAGTGCATTCATGCAGTTCAGTGTCAACCACATGCCTTCTTCCAGTCTTGGTATCTCTCACTTCAGCTCCCCACAATGAAGAATTCTCAACTGCCAAATGTGTAAGATTTCTGCTCCTGTTAACCACCTGCTGTACCACTGCTGGAAGCTTATCCCCTTGCAAAGCATCACCTATTCTTCTTCTCAATTCCCACATCCGCATGATCATGATCCTGATTTGGTCAACCATGTCATGCACAGGCAAGTCTTTTAACTCTTTCACCTTGTTGTTAAAACTTTCTGCTAGATTGTTGTTGATATGATCACACTTGATGTCTGTATTAAATCCTGACCTATACCACAAAAGAGAATGGTATGCTTCCAGCCAGTGCTGAAACTCAGGATCTGCTGCAATAACCTTCGCAAGGTGATAAGCATGTGTCTGTTTCGAGTAAGATCTTGCTGCTGGCCACAGTCGCCCAAAATCTTCTCCTCTATGTTTCTTGATCACATTCATCCACATATGCCCGAAGCACTCCCTCTGCTCAGCATGTGGAAATACGGCCTTGACAGCATTTTCTAGCCCTTTACAAGCATCAGTGTGTATAGCCAAAGGTGTCACTGTCCCAATGGATCTTTTCAACTGCATCATGAACCATGTCCATGAAATCTCTGTCTCTGATTGAAACAGGCCAATAGCAACAGGAAACATCCAGTTGTGTCCATCTAGAGCATTGCATGCTGCCAATTGACCATTCCACTTTCCAGTCAAAAAAGATGAGTCTATGCTCAAATATGGCCGACACCCTGCTTTGAAGCCATCGGTGCAAGGCTTCAAAGCCATAAAATTTTTGGAGAAAAATACCTTGCCATCAGGTGCAACCTCGGTATCTATCTCCACAATACTGCCAGGTGACCTCTTCTCCACCTCTGCCTTGAAACTATACAGCATCCTGAAGGTATTTGCCCAATCACCATATAGTTCTTTCATTGCCTTCTGTTTTGCCTTCCACACTGTGGTATATTTCAGCTTAATAGGGTACTGGGCTTCCATGTCTAATTTCAGTCTCTTTGCAGTAGTGTTTGGTGTTTTGGCTAAAATAGGAGTGATCTTTTGTGCAACCCAGGCCTGTGATGTCATGGTTGAGGGAGTCTGTGAACTAGTAATACAAGTATGTTCATTGGGGATTTGATTAATTCTGATTGTACTGCCATCAGGTTGGCGTCTAGCAGAAATGTACCACTTGCAAGGTTGGGCACTGCCATCAAAGCCTTTGCACTTCGCATAAAATTTCTTTGTATCTGTCCACAGAGTCTTGCTGTCAAACTGCTTCTTCACTGCATAAGTCCTGTAACACATCCTAAACTCAGCCATGGTTGGAAAATACTTTCCTACTGCAATTACAGGGTTATCTTTGTCATATACATTTATCATCTCATCATCATTTTCATCATCTACATCATCAGCAGCTTCCTTCATCAACTCTGCATCCACAACTCCAGAACCAGCAGCCGCATTAGCCGCATCCCTCTTCTTCTTCTCCTTGTCTTTATCATCGACTGGAATTCCAAAAAGGTCTGCCATCTCAGTGTCATCCAAGGGTGCAATGACCAAATCAGTAAGCTCTTGCAGTTCTACTGAATTCCAGTCAACAACAGCCGGGCCCGTACCAGCCACCCCATTAACAGCACCATCACGGGCTGGGTCTTGTGCATCATCTGCTAACACTGTCAATTCGGTTACAATGGGCATTATCTGTCTAGCTGCAGCCCACTCATCATCTGCAATTTGCATAGCCAACTTTGATGCCACATATCCTACTCTTGAATCTGATTTCAGATCAACCAGCTCGACAAGAAGTGCAGCACGTTTCTTTTCAAAGCCCTCTTGTTTATCGATTTCATCAACAACGGCTTCGCCATCCTCCATTCTCACATACTCTCCCTTCCAATCTTCGTACCGTAGCAATGCCACTTCTTGCTCTGGACCCCAAGGAATACTCTCCCCTATTTTCTCCACAATATCTCTCACCGCTTTCTCTTCTTGGTTCACTAGTTCTTGTGGATCGATGTCGTAAAATGAAAGCTCCAAACTAACTAATGTGTCGTGATCTATGGTCCTCACGCTACCATCAGCTAGCTTCGCCTGAGATAGCATAAATTTGACACCCAATTCGAAACTTTTTCGGGCATCTCCCCTGTTTTGACAACGACGCGGGAATGTGACGACAGTAGAATTTGATGACTTGGAAGTGAACGAGCTCAAATCGAAAGCGGAATGTGCACGAGAGTGATGGATTACCTCGAATTTGACTCTGCCGGTTCCGCGGAGCTCGCCATCTACCTCCTTCTTCCGGGCTGCTTCCCCCGCCTCCAATACGCCTGGCCGCGAGCAAAAACGGCAGGGAATGTGTCAGATTTGGGGCAGAATTACGAAAGGAAGGCCACGGGTTCGATTTGACTCACCCCAAATGCCGGCGACAACGAATTCGACGCCCAGGAGTGGATAGCTCCGCCGCCGAAGAGGGAGCAGGGCGCCCACTGTCGGGGTTCAGATGGCGCGGTAGGGCAAGGTTGGTCTGTGCGTTCGCTCGAACCGGTTGAGTTGACCGGTACAAGTTAGTGGGTCCCACGTCCGCTAAACCCTCCTTAACTAGCACAAGTAAGTGACACGGCCGTTTCATCACAATGGGTGGGTCGTGGCCATTTTGCTGCTCTCACGCGTCGTACCCTAGCTATTATCTCCAACTATGTCGCATCGCAGCCAATTCCCTGAAAAAATGTAGTACCTGAGCTATTCGCCCGCCCTTTATTTTCCAGGAAAGAACGCCTCTGTACATCAGAAGAGGCCACGACTTTCGGGTGTCCCAGAAAACTAATGGCACTCTGCACCAGTTCTTCCCTCGTCGGTTCAGAGGCCGCAACAGCCCCTTCTCCTTTTATGTCTTCTTGCTCCTTCATGTCTGGAGAAGCACCATGAATAGCTTCTGAGCTACCTAAGCGAATGTGAAATTATGTTCAGCAGCAAAATATATTGGATGATAATTGGACAGTGCACTGTTCCATGGTCAATTGGTGTATTAGTGTGATGAGGAATCTATGTATGCATAAAGAGGCTAACCTAAATTGGTCCGATCGGGTTGTAGTAGGCGATATCCAGGGCGAGCATGCCGTCGCTGTAAGCCATGATCGAGAAGCCAGAAGTGCGCACCAACGAAACCAGCATCCCCCCACGCGTTGCTTCGCACTTCGCCGGATTTCCTTCTCCCAGTTCTTACCACCATACGTCGCCGGCACTAAGGCCGAAGACATTAGCAGGCTCCAGCGCGACGCATGTACTCCCTCCGTTCCAAATTACTTGTCACCCATTTGTCTAGAAGCAGATGTATCTATACTTGTTTAGTGTCTAGATACATCCGTTTCTAGACAAATGGGTGACAAGTAATTTGGAACGGAGGGAGTAGCTTCGAAGTGTCGGAGGACGAGGGGCCGTCAGTGCAAGCTGAAGCAGCGGGAGAGGAGGGATGGCCGGATGGGCCACTTCATAGCAGTGCTACCTAATCTACAGTATGCGCTGCCGCGTCTATACCTTTGTCTCGATCAGGCCAATCGGCTCCGCGGGATCCGGTTTCTCCGCCTTCAGAATTGTGGTCGACCAAGGAGCTAGCGAGGGAGGAACATGCGGCTGTACTCTCTACTAACCATTAGTGTTCCCCATTTCCAACATCCAGCTGGTAATATATCTATCTGTGGTGCACTGTGAGCAAGGAACCCATTTGATTAAATGCTCCATAGAACTATCACAACTTTCACGTTGTTGATTGATGCCTTGTCATTCCACTTTCTATTGTTTCTGTTGCGTGTAGATTAAAATGGAGATACCTGATCTGCAATCAATAGGACAGTTTTAGCAGGCCCGCAGTCACAATTACTGTAGTGCACACATACCAGATTCAGATTGTATATAAGACTAGCCATAGCAGGAGTAATATAAGTAGTAAAATAGATACCACGTAGGCAAAAAAGATGACATGGCATGCAATTAATGAGGAGAGAGGCAAATTTTGACGTGTCCACATCTCTCGCCTGTCGGATTGAATTTCCTGGTGCCGTGGCTTCTGTGCAAGGGCTCACCCCGCTACGAGGCTCGCCATTACAAACTTTATGTTTACACAAAAAAATATAACAAAACTTATGAAATCAAATAGTTATATGATGAAAATAAACTTTATCATGAATAAAATGATGCTAATTTGGTAGCATAAATGTTGTTATCATTTCATATAAAGACGGTCATACTTTAAAAGGTTTGACTTTCCAAGTATGTTGGAGTAAGCCATCAGGCATATAGCTAATTATTCCACTCCAGACCAAGTTAGAGCATGAGGCCAGATTCGAGAATAACTAATAATTTACACTTTATAGAGTTACCTATTTGGTTTCATCTAACCTTGATAATATTGTACTCTAGAAACCTCCACCAAATTAGGTTCTAGATTATTACACCCTAAAATAACATATCAAATCTTAAAAATATTTAAGAATACCGCAGAAAAAATACATACACAAGCATAATGTGATAATAATGATTTTCCTTGATTTACATTGATACGTTGCATCAACGGAGTTTTCTAAACATAAAAAAGTAAATAATTTTTATAAATAAAATCACAACTTCAATTAAGTGCTATATAATGCATCTTAACCATAAATAAAGGAATGCTATGACAATTATACATCTTAATGTACATAAGTGTCTTTAAATTGTTAATTCAACCAGTTCATCTAAAATAGTAATGTGGTACTACATCGATGGATTTTAATCAGTAAGAATAACATACTTTACAAAACAGTTTTTACTAAGTAAAATAATTTAGTATAACTAGGTAGCAGCGTTTTATCTCATCATTTGTTCACTGCAATTCAAAAGAAGCAACAATTACCGCAAGTTGATCTAGACGATGGAGATCTTTCACATTGCTCATAGGTCTCACAAGAGTGAACCATTCTCTATCAGGAAATCGGGCACGAACAGACTCCCGTAGCTTCCAGATGAGCATTACAGAAAGAGAGAAAAAAATGCATAAGGATAGTCTGCAAATCAGGTTACTTAAGAAGAAGTGTGTGAGGCAAAAAGAAAAGGAAACCATTACTGTACCGCATTCTTTGCAGAAGCATCCCTTCCTCCACCTTGAACAGGCCCGAGTGCAAGGTCAAGATAATCTCGTGGAGTCATTTTTCTGTTGTTTTTTGTCAAATCTTGAAAAAGTCCTAAAGGAAGCAGCATATCATTATATATGAAAAGATATTTAATGCATAATAGAGACATGCTTGTCGGAAGTAACAGCATGCTTGTACATCAATAAAACGGTTCCAAGTATTATCTACAACTAACATTGTTGATACCAGGACCAAAGAGAAAAAAAATCAGTATCTTAGGGTGTGTTCGGTTTGAGAACCAAATGGAATGTCATGATTCCATTCCCAGGGAACGGGTCGATTCCATCCTCATGTTCGGTTCTAGAATTATGTGGAATGAGATGATTCCATTTTAGTGTTCGGTTGGAGAGATGGAAGGGAAAGGAATCGGTTCAGCTCACCTCCCGTAGCCCACGACCACCACCCCGGCGCGACGCCGCTAGTTGCCCACCGCCCGTCCCCGTCGGCTCCCGCGGCGAGGGCGCCTCGCTCCACTCCGCGCCGGCCGCCGGCGCGCCCCTGCGTCGTGCGCCACTGTCCCGCTGGATCTGCGACTCCGGCGAACTCGGTTACCGGAGGATCTGCGGCGCCGACGAGGGGCGGAAGAGCTACGGCGCCGGTGAACTGAGCGGCGCCGGTGAGCTGAGCTGCGGCGCCGGTGAGCCGAGAAGCTATGGCGGCAGGGCGACCAGCTGTAGCGCCGACCAGCTGCTCCCCGCTGCCCCGCTGCCCCGCCACCGACCTGCTTTCTCGCCGCCGGCCTGCTGCTCCCCGTGCGGGGCGGGGTGAGGATAGGGACGACGGGGTGAGAGGAGAGATCGTGAGAGTTTCCTTCTTTTTCTCTCTCCTTAATTGGCTCGGAACGAAGTGATTCCGCCGATTTGGTGGAACTGCCCAATTCCGCATATCAAGCGAATATTCCGTTCGGAGGCATGGGTTGGTTCTCGTTCTGTTTGGCTACCGAACGCGAGGATGAGGTTCAGGTGCAGGTCCAACCCGTTTCATTCCACTTCATGACACGAACCGAACACACCCTTACCCTCAACAACCAAACAAAGACAGGTGAAAACTGCCCAAGTTCAGATGCAATGGACTTTCCACCAGAGGCCCTACCACGTAGATGCTTTGTCATCTCCATGACTTGTGAGAGATAATCCAATGCATCTATACTTCTCTCTCCTCCCATCTGTACGAAAGTACAGAAGGATAAGCACTTAGCATCAATTGAAGTACTAAAGTAAGAAATGTACCTGGTTGCATATCAACATGCTTGACAGTAGAACAAGCAAGGAAAATATAGGGATACTAGAGTTCCCCTGCCAACAAGTAAACATTAACATTAGACAAAAATAAAGATGTATAGGTATCTCTTACTACTAAAACAGAAAACAAATGATATGAACACCGGTCAAAATTATAATATACCAAAAAATTCGGCTCACCTAAAGGGTTTAAATCCAATTAAGCACATATCATTATCACATGAAAGGGACTTAATTCAAAGGGGTAAAACTTACTGTTTGTTCATAAGCATCGATTCCTTCACTATCCAACAAAACAATACTGCATCCTACTCCATCAGGGGCAGTTCTCTTCAAAGGCGTGCTCCACATCCAAAGTCCCTTAGTGCAGGGTTCATATGTTGAAGCCACTTGAAAACCATTGTGGTGCCCCAAAAGCTACAAATATAAGCCATATTTTGTTATTTGTAGGCAGAGTAAAATGAGTACAACATGCAACAAAAGAATGCTAATCTTAATATATTAAAACGCGTGTGCTCTCTCGCAAAATAGCCATTCCACGTCAGCATCTAGTTTTTCAGCCGTTCGATTATGCCATCGAGAAATAGCTACCGTCAGATTGCTCTATTCAACATTTGCGTTTAGGTCCTTCAAGAAGAGTTAAATAACGGAGTCTTACACTGAGGTCCTCCCACCTTTTCTTTTTCTTCTATTCATACACTTCGTCTCCTAGACAGAAAAAATGACAGCTCCGCCTCCAGGCCTGCTCGGTCCTCGTCTTCTCCGCCCCGGCGCGCTCAACTTCGGCGAGGCATCCCTTCCCGCCCCTAGTGCCGTTTATCCCCTTCAATCACTCCCCACCCCCATTGAACGTGGGCTCCCCCAGACCCCAGCTGACCCACTCCCATGGAGCACTCCCGGCCACCCTGCTCCGGATCCCGGCGCGCTTCAGCTGGCACGGCTTCTGGCCTTGTCGCCTCAACCCACGGAATTGAGTAGACTGGCTGGATGTGCGTGGAGCTACAGAATTCCTGTGGCATCCGCCATATCGCCTTCAACCCAGGAGTGAGAAAACATGCAAACGGTGTTGTATACCTCCTGCAGGCAGATATGGAGAGGAAAAATGTTTCTTCCAACTGCTGTGAGTGTAACTCTTTCCTATTGAAACATTTTCAAACGAATCCACAAGCTGGTTTAACCACTGATTGAATCTTCACGTTATCAGGAATGTAACCTGGTATTTCAGCTGGTGTATACAAATGATAATGTAGTAAATAAATAGAATAATTAAAAGGGAAAAAATAGATAATACATACGGTAGGCTTCCTTGTTGGGCCGGTTCACCGGCCGGCGGGAAGTGGAAGTCGATCCCGGCAGCCCTAAAGTTTAGGTGTCGTTAATCGGGTCTCACGTCAACGTAGCCCAAACTAACCTCGAATTGTACTAGGATAACAATGGGAAAGAAATAAAATTCAGCCTGAAAAGCCGGTGCCGTATCATACTCAATCTCGGCAGGTAGCCAGGGCCGGCTCTATATTTTACGGGGGCCTAGAGCGAAGTTGAAATATGGGCCCTAACATATATGTACAATATCTAAATGTATAGACAAAAAAAATATTCAACCGCACATTCTCATTCTGGGATTTCTATAAATAATTAATAAGCGACTGAGCAATGTTTTATTACGATAGAAAGGCTAGTAACAAAATATAACAAGTACCACTTCCTGCTGGTTTGATTACCTATAATTAGAACCAAATTTCAATGAGTCCATCAACAATAATATTTCAATTCTTCACAAAAAAGTTTCCTTAGACATATCTAGACGCAAAGTCAATGAGGACAATATCGAGATCAGTGTTGTCCAAGATATCCATCTCAATACAACACGTAGCCAAGCCATTCATTTTGTCTTGTAACACCTAAAATTATAAAAAAAAAGGTGAATATAATATACATGAAGCTAGAACCCTAAATCCCTAATCTAACATTTAACAACACTAATTCAAATCGTGAATAATTGGATTCATAGAGACATTGGGAGCAGATTTGCATTTGTACCTACGGGGCCGGGCAGGCAGGGCCGCAGAGGCAACCGCGAGCAGCGAGGAGGGGTTCGAATTCAGATGATCTCCTTCTCCAGCCGGTGGCAGAGGCGACAGTCGGGTCGATAGAGTAGGAACGAATGCGAGATTGATCGAGCCGAGTGAATACAAGGCGTCCAAGGCAAGCAAAGACAAACCGTCCAAGACATTAGATTGCTACTTCTATGTTTTTTTTAGGGTTGATTGCTACTTTTTTTTTGAAATCAGGTTTGATTGCTACTTCTATGTGCGTTCAAGCAAGGGTGTGCGTTTTCTCGGATATTTTTCCAGCCCAACGCAACTAGCAAAAGAATAGCTTGGCAGTGGTATAGATCATGGGCCCATCCAGGCGTGGGCCCTACCGCTAGTGCGACGCACCTGGTCGCCTAGGGCGCACTAGTAGAAAAGGAGGCTTTGGTGCGCCACCTTTAGTACCGGTTATACAAAAACCGGTACTAAAGGGGGGCATTAGCACCGGTTGTGTTCGTGGCACCGCGGCGAGGACCTTTAGTACCGGTTGTTGTTAGCAACCGGTACTAAAGCGTTGGAGGCCACGCGGCACATGCGGCCGCGGTTGGTGGCCCCACGGCGAGACCTTTAGTACCGGTTGTTATTACCAACCGGTACTAAAGGTTTCGGGCACTATACCCTTCTTCCACCCCGAGCCAGCTCCATTTGAAGCAACTCGACCCAACTCCATTTTTCCTCTCTCCCAAGCTCTAGTTCACCGCTTTTTTCTCCAACATTTGTCAAGATTGGTGGCACCCTATACAAGGGTTAGCAACTTCTTCATCTTCTCTTCCGGCATTTCAAGTTTAGCTCATTTTCGTGCAAGTTTAGCAAGTTTGATTTTGGTGGTGCTTGCAAGGTGTTTGATGAAATGCCTAAGTTAGGGATTTCATTTGTTTTATATGCATTTTGAGCTCAAATTAAAGTATAATTTGTGGTTTTATATAGTGTCCCCTTCCTCACCGCCGTCGATCGCCCGCGCCGCTCCGTCACCGACACCACCTCGGTGAGCCTCTTTTTTATCTTTTATTTTAAAAATTGTTAGTTATATGATTTAAATGCATAATTATTTCTTGTATAATTTTCTTATGTTTTTTTATATATGTATAGTGTCATGGTTTTGATATCCGTCCCCTTCGGCCCTCGTCCGGTCTATGATTCGGATGTGGTATATCTTTTTAACTATTTATTTTGTTTCGTGTTTATAACAATCATGCCGACCAACTTGACGTAGATATATTTTTATTTAGGAGGTAGTTGAACCGGAAATTCCGGCCGACCCTATTGTCGAGTATTTTAAAAAAGAAAACGACGATTTGAGAGCAAAATTGAAGATAAGTGAAGATCTTCGTCTCCAATGCCTAGAAGAGAAGATGGAATTGGACTTGAAGATTGCCGACATCGTTGATGCTCACGGGGTCGAGCTTGCCGACGTCGTCGCTGCTCACGAGAGGAAGATGGATGCAATGCGCGCCAAGCTTAAAAAGATTAGAAAATATGCCATTAGTCAAGAGGCTTGGTATCATTATGCTGTTGGTTCAATAGTTACCTTGGTTGCGATTCTGATCGCATTTGTTGTTGGATTTAAATTCTTTAGATAGTTGTATGTTAGTTTCGATTGATGTATGTTTCGTGAGAACTATGTATTACATTTGGGCACTACTCTACTTTGATTTTAATGTGATGAACTTGTATAAATTAATTTGGTCACGTATCTCTATTCATTATTTAGCTGGTGTAATGGTTTTTGATGTATTTATGTAATGCAGATGAGCCGAGAATGGATGTACGGTGATCGACGCTGTCCCGAGTTCATTGATGGCATGCATCGTTTTCTCGATGTGGTTAAGTTAAACAAGCTGAAGAATGGTTTTATGATTTGTCCATGTGATGAATGTCGGAATACGAGGAATTACCCGAGCGTAAGAACCATACACTCCCACTTGTTGCGACAAGGCTTCATGCCCAATTATTTTTGTTGGACCAAGCATGGAGAAAGAGGGGTATAATGGAAGACCCTGAAGAAGAGGATGATGACAACTATCCTGTGTTCTCTGAACACGGTGATACTACAATGGGGAAGACGAAGTTGAGCTCGAGGTCATTGTTGATCAGTCCGATGATGATGATCTTCGTCGGGTCATTCTTGATGAACAGATGAAGTGCGGAAGTGAAAACGAGTGGTCGAAGTTGGAGCGCATGTTAGAGGATCACAAAAAATTGTTGTACCCAAATTGTGAAGATGGCCAGAAAAAGCTGGGTACCACCCTGGAATTGCTGCAGTGGAAGGCAAAGAATGGAATATCTGACAAGGCATTTCAGAGTTGCTACAAATATTTAAGAAGAGTCTTCCAAGGAATAATGAATTGCCGCACAATACATACGAAGCAAAGAAGATTGTCTGCCCTCTAGGATTAGAGGTGGAGAAGATACATGCATGCATCAATGACTGCATCCTCTACCGCGGTGAGAAGTACGAGAATTTGAATGCATGCCCGATATGCGGTGCATTGCGGTATAAGATCGGGCGAGATGACCCAGGTGATGTTGAGGGCGAGCCGAGCCCCAGGAAGAGGGTTCCCGCGAAGGTGATGTGGTATGCTCCTATAATACCACGGTTGAAACGTTTGTTCCGAAACAAAGAGCATGCCAAGTTGTTGCGATGGCACAAAGAAGACCGTAAGGAAGACGAGATGATGAGACACCCCGCTGATGGGTCTCAGTGGAGAAACATCGACAGTGCGTTTGGGGAATTTGCAGCTGACGCAAGGAACTTAAGGTTTGGTCTAAGTACAGATGGCTTGAATCCGTTTGGGGAGCAGAGCAGCAGTCATAGCACCTGGCCCGTGACTCTATGTATCTATAACCTTCCTCCTTGGTTGTGCATGAAGCAAAAGTATATTATGATGCCAGTGCTTATCCAAGGCCCGAAGCAACCCGGCAACGACATTGATGTGTATCTGAGGCCATTAGTTGACGAACTTTTACAGTTGTGGTCTGACGAAGGCGTACGTGTGTGGGATGAGTACAAACAGGAGGAATTTGGCCTACGAGCGTTGCTGTTTGTAACCATCAATGATTGGCCTGCTCTTAGTAACATTTCAGGACAGTCAAACAAGGGATACAATGCATGCACGCACTGTTTAGATAAGACTGACAGTATATATTTAGGTAACAAGAATGTGTACCTTGGTCATCGTCGATTTCTTCCAAACAGGCATCCGTAAAAAAGCAGGCAAGCATTTCAAAGGTGAGGCAGATAACCGAACGAAGCCTACACGCCCTGATGGTGATGTTATATATGGCATGGTCAAGGATTTGGAAGTAATATTTGGAAAGGGTCCTGGCAGTCTAAATGTTCCAAAAGACGCTAACAAGCGCGTACCCTTGTGGAAAAAGAAATCTATATTTTGGGATTTACCCTATTGGAAAATCCTAGAGGTTCGCTCTGCAATCGACGTGATGCACGTGACGAAAAATCTTTGCGTGAACCTGCTAAACTTCTTAGGCGTGTATGGGAAGACGAAAGATACATCGGATGCACGGCAGGACCAGCAAAGTACGCACGAACGAGACAACCTGAATCCAGAGAAGTACCAAGGTACTGCCAGCTACGCTCTTACCAAAGAAGAGAAGGAGATCTTTTTTCAAGTCCTGAGCAGTATCAAGGTCCCGTCTGGCTACTCGTCGAATATAAAGGGAATAATAAACATGGCAGAGAAAAAGTTCCAAAACCTGAAGTCTCATGACTGCCACGTGATTATGACACAATTACTTCCGGTTGCATTGAGGGGGCTTCTACCGGAAAACGTTCGAGTACCCATTGTGAAGCTATGTGCATTCCTGAATGCAATTTCTCAGAAGGTAATCGATCCAGCAACTCTACCAAGTTTACAGACGGGTGTGGTCCAATGTCTTGTCAGCTTCGAGTTGGTGTTTCCACCGTCCTTCTTCAATATTATGACGCACCTCATAGTTCACCTCGTCGAAGAGATTTCCATTCTCGGTCCTGTATTTCTACACAACATGTTCCCCTTTGAGAGGTTCATGGGAGTCTTAAAGAAATACGTTCATAACCGTGCTAGGCCAGAAGGAAGCATGTCCAAGGGCTATGGAACAGAGGAGGTCATTGAGTTTTGTGTTGACTTTATTCCTGATCTTAAGCCGATCGGTGTTCCTCAATCGCGCCATGAGGGGAGACTGCGTGGAAAAGGCACGCTAGGAAAGAAAGCAACAACATGTATGGACGGGCATTCTTTCACTCAAGCACACTACACAGTTCTACAAAATTCCAGATTGGTGGCTCCGTATATCGTGAAACACATGGATATTTTACGCTCCCAATACCCGGAGGAGACTAACTTCTGGATTAAAGGGAAACACGTGGATACTTTCGGCAGTTGGTTGCGTACACATCTCATTAATAACAACACTGTTGGACAAGAGCTATACTTGTTGGCCAAGTCACCATCTTCGACTATATTGACTTTCCAAGGGTACGAGATAAATGGGAATACATTTTACACGGAAACCCAAGACAAAAAGAGCACTAACCAAAACAGTGGTGTCCGCTTTGATGCAACAAACGACGATGGGACAAAGGACACATATTATGGTTGCATACAGCAGATATGGGAACTTGACTATGGACCTTCTTTTAAGATCCCTTTGTTTCAGTGCAAATGGGTCAACCTGTCAAGCGGGGTAGAGATAGACCGGCGGTACGGAATGACTACAGTGGATCTCAAGAATCTTGCGTACCGCACCGAGCCATTCGTCCTAGCCAATGATGTGGCTCAGGTTTTCTATGTGAAGGACATGTCTTCCAGACCGAAAAAAAGAAAAGATAAGCAAGCCGGTACATCATACGATGAGCCAAAGCGCCACATAGTTCTTTCAGGAAAAAGAAACATCGTGGGAGTGGAGGACAAGACAGACATGTCAGAAGATTACAATAAGTTTGATGAAATTCCGCCCTTCAAAGTGAAAACTGACCCAAGCATCGTGTTAAATGATGAAGAATGTCCATGGCTACGGCGCAATCAGAAGAAAGGGACACACAAGAAGAAAAAGTGAACACTAGATAGGGATGTTGTTGCTGATGTGTAATAATGTATTAAACCTTTTATGTAACTATGTCCTGAAAACTCAGAAGAGAGATCTAAACACTATGTCAATCAGCTGCAGTTTTACCAACACAATCGCGTGGTCGTGAGACGGCAAATCGGCCTTCGATCCAGAGAGCGGCAAGACGTCTCTGATGATTTGCAACAAGTGTTGGGGATGTTGCTAATCATCAGAGCGTCTTGCCGCTGCTTGGATCGACCAAACGGTTGCAGGACGTAGCTAGGGAACCCGAATGTTTTGTGTTTGAGCGCCACTTCGATCCAAGCAGCGGTAAGACGTCTCTGATGATCTACAACCGTCCGGCAAGACATCTCTGATGATCTGCAACCGTTTGGAACGGTCGCAGGTCATCAGAGACGTCTTGCCGCTGGTTGCCCAAAGATGCCTCTCCGAGTGACGCTGGAATGTTTTGTGTGAGTGAGTGAGTGACGCTGGAATTCCGGGAGGTGGGCTATATATAGGGTACGTGTGCTTCTTTAGTCCCGGTTGGTAACACCAACCGGGTCATGTGGCTCACGAAGTGGTCGTGATACTGCTGATCCAACAGCTCACAATCCCTCAAAAGAAACACACCCCTGATCCAACGTCTCACAAGCGCTTGAAAGAAACACACGATCCGTGTGCTTCTTTAGTCCCGGTTGGTAACACCAACCAGGACTAAAGTCGGGCTCACCCCTGATCCAACGTCTAACAAGCGTTGAAAGAAACACACGATCCGTGTGCTTCTTTAGTCCCGGTTGGTAACACCAACCGGGACTAAAGTCGGGCTTTGCGGAGCCACGTGTCCTCCCCCAGCGCTGCCCTAGCCACGTGTCTTCCCCTAGCGCTGCCCTGGAGGTCTTTATATATTGTCGCCGACGGGGTAAAACCTAATCCACCATTCCTAGCCACGAACGCATCGTCTCCACGAGATGGATCCGCCACCCCGCCGCAGCGCCATCTGGACGAGGTCGAGCGTGCTCGGCAGAGCGCGCTTGGGCGCTACCGCGGGAGCCTATCCCGCCGTATGCCCACGATCCCGGCGTGGAGAGGAATGCCCTCCTACCGGCCTCCTGCTCCGGTGCCGGAGGAGGTGCGGAGGACGTACGAGCGCGCGTGGTCCGACGTCCCTGACCCTGACGAGGATGCGTACGCCGCAGGGGTGGCGTGGGGGATCCGCGGCCGTACCTCCACCAATCGCCGCCGCCCCTCCCGACGAGGAGGATGACGACGACGACTTCGACTGGAGCGACCATGGGGAAGAGCGCGGCGGGCCGCAGATGCAGGAGGCCCTTGAAGCCTCCTTCCAGTCCGTCCACGATGACCGTGTATAGCGAGCCAGAACTGTCTGCCAGCTCAAGGCGAAGGAGGCTGCCGAGCTGGATTGGGCGCTGAAAGACTCATCCTCCATGGATCTTGCCCTCTGTCGCAAACGTGCGCGCGAGAATCGGGCGGCCGCGAAAGGGGCTGGCTCCTCCCGCCGTTCCTCCTAATCCTTTTATGTAACTGTGTGGTCCGTTTATGTAGTAATGTAACTGTTAGTGATGTGTAATAATGTATCCTTTTATGTAACTGTTAGTGATGTGTAATAATGTATCCTTTTATGTAACTGTGTGGTCCGTTTTTGTCAGATTCAAAAGTATGCACAAGTTATTCAAATTCATATTCAAACATCTTTATTTAATCCAGTTACATAGCTCGGGTCTATTTTTATAGAAAACAAATAGATAGATAATTATTACAATTTTGTAGACAATTAAATTTAATATATATTAAAGAAAAATAAACTAGAGAAAAAAACAAAATAGAAACCAAATAGATATAAAAAACAGAAAACATAAGAAAGAAAAAAGAAACTAGAGAAAAAAATTCAAAAAGCCCATTAGTACCGGTTGTACATTACAACCGGTACTAAAGGGCTGGGCTTCGCGCGCGAATTTTCGCCGCGGCCCAAAAAGCACCTTTAGCACCGGTTGTAATCTACAACCGGTAGTAGACTACACCGGTGCTAAAGCTCTATTTGAGCAGTTTTAATTCCCCCACCGCCGATTCGATCCCCAAAATCCCCAAGTCACGCGCCTCTGCTCCTCTCCGGTGAACGACGTGCTCTCCCCGGCGAAGCCCTGCTCCTCTCCGGCGAACGACGTGCGCCCCTGCTCCGGCCGTGCGCCTCCGCCCTTGCGCCCCTGCTCCGGTCGGCTCCACCGCGCGCCCCCGACGCCGCCCTCCGCCGCGCCCCCGACAAGCTGCGGACTCCACCCGCGCCTCCTGCTCCGGCGCCACGGCGCCCTGCTCCGGCCGCCAACTGCCCTGCTTCGCCGGCCCAACTAAGCTATTTTTTTTCATTCTTTTTATTTTAGTACTGTTCTTTTGATGAATTTAGGTTGAATTTTAGTGGAGCAAATTAGGAAATTTTAGTGAGTCATTTTATTAGGTTGAATTTAGGTTGTTCATTTTTAGTGGAGTATTTTATATTAGTGTAGCATTTTATTAGTGTAGCATTTTATATTAGTGTAGCATTTTATTAGTGTAGCATTTTATATTAGTGTATAGCATTTTATTAGTGTAGCATTTTATATTAGTGTAGCATTTATGTTTGAATTTATGTAATATTAGTGGAGCATTTTTATGTTTGAATTTGTGTTTCAATTTTAGTGGAGCAAATTAGGAAATTTAATGGAGTCATTTTATTATTAGTGTACTAACTTTTAATGGAGCAAATATTGTTGAGTTAGAAATATTGCTAAGTTTCAAATATTGCTAAGTTAGAAACATTACTAAAAATAACTATGAAATTTTTGCTAAGTTAGAAATATTTTGCTAAGTTACTAAAAATAATTTTGCTAAGTTAGAAATACTTTGCTAAGTTAGAAATATTTTGCTAAGTTACTAAAAATAATTTTGCTAAGTTAACTTTGAAAGTTAATTTTGCTAAGTTAGAAATATTGCTAAGTTAGAAAATTTTAGTAGCAAAGTTTGAAAATTTAGCTAAGTTTGAAATATTGCTAAGTTAGAAATTATTCTAGTAAATAAGTAAATATGTGCATTGTCATTTTTTTATTCTAGTAAATATGTGAATTTTGCTAAGTTTGAAAATTCTAGTAGCAAAGTTTCAAAATTTAGCAAAGTTTGAAATATTGCTAAGTTTGAATTACAAATTTGCAGTGACATTGAGCTATGGAGGACGATGCCCCCATCATCGACGCCCCGGACTTCATCCGAGACTTGGAGAAAGAAGAACGCTTTCAAGCACTTATATTTGATAAGACCCTTGGACCCAATTCCGATGGAGAAGATTCGATGGAGAAGATTCCGACGAAGAAGACGGCGAAGATTTCAGCGCGAAATGCTTGAACGACTCCGGTGAGGGACTTGAGTTACAAAACTTCAGAGACGACGAAGAAGAAGAAGTGTCGTTACAAAACTCCGTAGAGAACTCCGGCAAGGTATATATTAAGTCTTGTTGATCACTAGCTAGATGCATTAATTGATTTATATGCGCACTTATTAACGAAACATTTTTCTTTCAGCCCTCTGGATCTACGTCGACAATCCGTAAACGAGGCCCAGCCCAAGGGTTAAAGCTGCCGGATGGTGCAAAGTTGTCGATCGACGAAGTTAGCATAAAAGGCAAACCGGAGAAACCCGATGGAATCTCCACTAAATACATAGCTCAATGCGGATTTCTTGTAAGGGACATGGTCCCGATCACCGTTGCAGAATGGAATGAGCCGAAGAAAAAAAACATTGGCGCAAAATATGTCGAGGACAGAATTAAAGAAACCCTTTGGGAGTCGATATTGGGTTATTTCAGCCTACCGGCAGATCTCCCACAGAGGAGGAAGGATAAAGTCAAGGAGTGGACTCTTAGCAAGATGGCCGAGCAATTCAACAACTGGAAGAAATCATTGTGGAGAAAATATGAGAAAAAACTCCAGATTTCACTGGACATCTAGAGAAGCTAAAAGATGACTGGCCTGAATTTGTGGCGTATAAGAAATGGCCGTCGCTGTGGCCCGATCGAAACGAAATAAGTTGAATGCTAAGAAGAAGAAATATTTCCATCGTTTGGGCTCAGGTGGCTACAAGACTGCCGTGCCTAAGTGGGAAGCCTATGAAAACGAGCTGCGTCAAAAAGGGATCATTCCACAGACAGATGACTGGCCCGACAGGTCCAAGTTATGGTTGTTTGCGCATGGGGCAGTGTTGGACCCAAACACAGGGCTGATTGTTGCAAAGGGAAAATGGAAGAAAAGAATTAAAAGAGTCACCAAAAAACTAGTTGACGCAATAGAACTAGTCCGACAGGGAAAATATGTTCCCGATAGAGAGGACGACGAGCTTTCACTCGCCCTCGGGAATAAAGAACACTGGGGACGATGTCGAGGCAGAGGAGGCGGGGTTGGTTTTCTTGAAGGGTTTCCGGAGCACGCTGCAACTTATAGAAAACATTGCAGAGGTAAGAAGAGGGAGGCGGAGAGGTTTACTGCATTAGAACGCCAGATGCAGGATGTGAAGGAGCAACTGGCCTTAATTACCCAGCAAAGGGAATCTCAGCCGCGAGTACAAGATCATGCAGTCGATGTCTGCCCATCTCAGCGGAAAAGCAGCGTGGGTTCCACGCAGCTACAAGATCCTGCAGTTGATGAACCGTCGGTGGCGCGCTACCCGTGGATGATATCACGGAGAAGACAAATTGTGAGTTACATGCGCCAATGAAGAACATTAGTTTTCCGGTGGCGAATGGCTATGCTTTACCGCATCAACTTGGATCAACCTTCCATTTTGGTGAGATTCCGGCTGGATTTGCTCGTGTCGGGGTGACGAAAGTTATGTCGGGATTCAGCTCAATCCATCTTGACATTCCCGGAGCTGAAGGCGAGAAGACATTGGGAGATGTCGAACTTGGTATCGTTCTATGGAAGAAGAAATATATCAAGTTTCCAGACTCGGCGCCAAGGCCACCGACTCCTCCGGTTAGAAATTCACCACAGCAAAGTCCACCCTCCTCCCCCGATGATTGGGAGCCCTCCGCGAGTCCATCGCCCGCGCCGTCCCGTCAGCCGACTGCTGCGCCCACTAGTAGTTTGACAAAGCGGAAGCTTTTCACGTCGTCCCCTGTCAAGAAACGTGCAAAAAAACCCAAGGAAGTCAAGGCTCCTGAGAAGTTAGCTGGCGAGATGACTCAGGAGGAATTAGAAGTGAGCACACGTGAAGAGGTGAGAGCCTTTTTTGAACAGAAAAAAAGGAAAGACTGGAGGCAAGACTGGACCCCATGAAGGAACTTCTGAAGACTATACCAACTGAGGTAAAAGATCACACCGTTGACAACCTATATGACCCTCCACCACCGCCCCTTTCAGACTATGAGCGAGGTATTGAAAAGGTACTTTCCTCACAGATGGAGCAAGAAAAAGCGTGCGGGAAAAGAGTTGCCCAGCTCGCAGAACAAGAAGCACAATCGATCGCCCCGCTCATTGTGCCTTCTGAAGCTCGGGAAATCGAGCATGGAGAAGTTGTCATTGGCGACACAGGTTGCCCCATAGCGCAGATAACAATTCAATATAAATTTGAACTCGGGCTGCCTCTGGTCGAAAATCCGAGTGCTCTAACAACACAGTTATATAAATTGCATAACTGGTACATGGCCGCCGCTAAAGAAGGGAAAATGTGTCTCATGGCGGGAGTTAAGGAACAACACTTCTTCTGACAATATGGTGTGGAGGTTGCGTTCTCCGAACTTTTTCAGATGTACAATCAACTTGCTCTCGACAAATCTATCATCAGCTGCTATTGTCTGTAAGTAATTTATTCGTGTAATTTAATTATTTATAGTTAAGCTCGTTCATTGCTTGTAATTATCCTCACAACATTCTTTTGTATGCTATTATGCAGAATGAAGATTCGTGAATGCCGAATGAGAGGAATCTGGGACATTGGGTTCATTGACCCGGATAAAGTTCATGAAGTCACCGTACAAGATCCTCTGTATGCCCAGGAAACAGAGCACGTTTTGCTAACTTGTTTTAAGCGACAAAGTACCAGAAAGGAAATACTTTTTCCTTACAACTTCGGGTGAGTGTTACTGTCTTGTACACATTCTATTTTGCTTTCCCGATATTAAGTGTAATTGATGAGTTCTGAATACCTGCGTATATAAATGTGCGCAGGTACCACTTCATTCTGCTAATCATTAGACTCGAGGAAGGACACGTTGAAGTCTGGGACTCATTAAGGAAAGATCAAGATGATTACAAAAGCGTGGGTCTAATGCTCAAGAGGTAATTTCAATCGCACTATATCGTCCTCTTTCGTTCATTTCCGGATATCAAAAGTATAAGTAATAACTCCTCAATTCATTTTCTTTTCCGGGCAGGGTTTGGAAAAGGTTCATCGCGGAAGAACGCGGTGAATGGAAACCTAAGCTGGAGTTCAAGGCTAACAACGTAAGTACTACTACGTATCTAGGTCTATGTATCTTTCTAATACCATTATCATTCTCTTGATTATTATTTGATTAAATTAAATTCTTGTATAGTGTTGTCTGCGACAACCACAGGGGACGGAACTATGTGGATACTACGTTTGCGAGTATATTCACATGAGGGTCAATGAAAGAGTCAATAGTATAAGAAATCGAGAGGTACGTAAACATCATACACAACTTTTATTTTGCTACCATCAATCATGTTTAGTTTCGATCACTGATTTGATCTCCTTCTTTTAAAGATGGCAAGGAAGCGGAACCAGCTCCTACTAAAAAACCGCGTAAAAGCTATTGCGGAGGAATTGGCGGGATTCATTATGACGCATGTCGTAGATGAATTCGGTGAATTCCACTATGTTGATTAATAGACTCCCTCCATGCATGTACTAGCTAGCGGTGATCTCAATTGTAATTATGAGTACTTTATATGTAACGAGAGTACTTTATATGTGTAAAGAGTACTTTATATGTGTAGTGAGTACTTTATACGTGATCTCCTCTGAAACCCTGAAAAATGAGCGAAAAGGAAAAAAACAGAAACCCTAAACCCTGAGAAATAAGCGAAAAGAAAAAAAACCAAAAAACCCCCTGAAAAAATAGGGGGGGTGGGGGGGCAAAAAAAACAGGGACCTCAGCTGCGCGCGCAGGTTCGGCCACGTGGAGGGCCTTTAGCACCGGTTGTTTATACAACCGGTACTAAAAGGGTACCCCTTTAGTCTCGACCTTTTAGTACCGGTTGCATAACCGGTACTAAAGGCCTAATAAGACCGGTACTGATGCCCTGTTCTCTACTAGTGGCGAGAGCCGGCCCTGCAGGTAGCCAGCCATATAAGCATAGGCCCCCGCATAATCAGTTTTACCAAACGAACAGACGAGAGACCTAGCCTCCTCTAGGCGTCGAGGCAATAGCGTCAACTGTTGGAGGACCTCACCTGACCGAGCGCTCCCGCGACCTCACCTAACCCTAACCCTAGCCTAGCCGCCGCCGCCGTCGGCGACCGGCCCGCAGCCCGCGGCCGCCTCTCCCTCCTCCCTCACCCACCCTTCCTCGCGCGGCCGCGCCGCCCCCGCGGCGGCCGGCCGCGGCCTCAGTCCTCCTCCGCCCGGGAGCTCCTTCCCGCCTCCCCTGTCGCCGCCGTCGGCAGTGACCACCGGGCGTGGCCCGGTAGGCGCCGGCGGCGGCGGCGTGTCTTCCCCCGCGTCGGTCTTGGAGGAGGCGGGGCTCCTCTTTCCGGCGGCGGTGCTCTTAGGGCGGCGGCGGTTCGGCTCCAGGCCGAGTGGCGGCGGCGCGGCGGCGATCTCGTGGTGCTGTGGGGCGCTGAGCACGGCGGGGCGGCGGGTCTCTGCGGGGCGGCGCCAGATCTGCCCTCGGCCCAGATCTGGGCCCTACGGGCCCCATCTGGGTTGGGCGGGCGGGCCTGCCTGTGCTTGAACTGATCTGCAGATGGAGGCGGTGGTGTTCGTGCAGGGGTGCAAGCAGCAACGGCAACTGCCCTTGTTGCAGCGTGGTGGCCGGCTTTACGGGCCCGATTCGGGCCCGGTCGGACCTTCTTGGGACTGGCAGTGTGGCCGGACCCGATTGGGACTGGTGTGCTGTGCGACTACGTCCGGTCGACTACCGTCTCAGGCGGAGGCGGTGGAGGCATTTCCCTCCCGCGCGGCTGTGGTACTGCTGACCCGAGTCGAACTACCCCTTGCTTCCATCTTGCAGACCTTGTGCCGATTGCTTCGGTGAGACGACGATGGCGGCTTCGTAACCGTGGTGGCGCTAGTTGGCGGGCGGCGAGTCTGAGATGACGAGGCTTTGGCCTTGCGGGGCTCGTATGCTATGGATCGCCCGGGATCGTGGATAGGGTTTTCGGGAGAAATCCTTGTCGGTTCGTCCGACACCGACGCGATGTCGCCGTTGGGTGACATCGTTCCTTCTTGAAGGGCGTCGTGGCTACCTTCCATCCACTTCTCTCGGTGTGCCGGGGGAAACCCTAGGACCGACGTATCGGTCCGGGTAGCAGTGATTGCTTTCCTTCTTGAAGGTGCTACTTGGCACTCGACGATTCGGCGCTACGAGCGTGGTGGTAATTTTCCGGAGAGGCGCAACGGTTGCGGGTCAACTTAGTTTAGTCTTTCCACCTATGTCTCCATTTCTTTCTTTCTTGGGCAGTGTTTGCTGTTGGCCCCAGATGGTGTGGTGTTGCGTTTGTATGCGAATTTGTATGGTGGTTGTTGATTTATTTATAAAGCGGGGCGAAAGCCTATTTCGTGGACCTAGCCTCCTCTCAAAAAAAAAGACGAGAGACCTAGCCCTAGCTACGACTCTAGTCATCTGAGCGAGATCCAACGGCCGCGAAGATGGAGGGCGGCACGAGAGATGCCATCGTCGACTCTTTCATGGAGGTCACGTCGTGCGACTCCCAGTCAGTCGCCGTGCGTCACCTCGCTTACTGCGGCTGGCGTCTCGAGACCGCCATCAACCGCTACTTCACCGTCGGCCGCGACGATCCGGCGCCCGATCATCCCGTCGTCAATCCCATCCCAGTCCGCTCCGAGACGATGCACGAAGACACGGTGCGCGATCCCATCCCCGTGCGCTCCGACACGCTGTACCAGCACCGGGACTTCTACGGCCCCCGTACTGCCCGCGCCGCCCGATCCATATGGAGCGTGAACAGGGAGCCGCCATCAAGGACGTCGGTTTATCCGTTGCCCGTTGCCGTGGATGACGTTTCTATGCCGGCAAATAACGCGACCGGGTGGGAATCAGAAGGCGACTCGAGCACAAAGGAAGATGAAGAAACTTTCATCCGCTTGGAAGAAGATGAACGAGCCAAGGAGGCCGAAGAAGATGACGGGAAGGACGACAAGGAGGCGATGGAAGAAGACGACGGCACAAAAAGCATGGAGTTGGAGGAAGAAGATGATGGCTACGAGGGCAATGATGGGGAGTACGTCGACGATGACCAAGACGACAACGACGACGACTACTTACAGGCGGCGGAGACTGACGGTATGGAGGGGTTGGAGGGGCCACCGGTGACTCGAGCTCGGGCTGACAAGACGCTGCAAGATCTGTTCCGGCCCCCATACGAGATAATATACCCAGGGAACTTCCACGACGCCAAGGTGCACGCGGCGAGGAAGGACCAGTGGCTGCTGATGAACGTACAGTCAAGCGGCGTGTTTACGTCGCACCTGCACAACCGGGACCTGTGGTCCAATGAGGTGGTCGTCCAGGTGATTAAGGACAACTTCGTCTTCTCCCTCCTGGAAAAGACGGGGACTCCCGGCGACGAGGCGGGCAAAGTGTGCTGCTTCTACAAGCTCGGAGATGATCAGCTCCCAGCTGTGCTTGTCCTGGACCCGATCACCGGGCAGTTGCTGGACAAGTGGTGCGGCATCGTCCAGCATCCTGATGATTTCCTGACCAGCATTGGCAAGTATACTGAGTCTCATGTGAGATCCTGGCTCAGGGCTTAACAGGATATGATAGAATACTCATATCAACAAGTTGCAACTTCTTTTTCGGAAGCTCATCTGGAAGGAACTCCGAGGTTAAGCGTGCTTGGCCCGGAGTAGTCCAAGGATGGGTGACCGACCGGGAACTGGTTCCCGGGTGCGCACGAGTGAGGACAAAGTGCGCAGAAAAGACTAGTGTCGATTTGTGAGGCCAGTCTGGAGATCCTAGCGAGCTACCAGGGGTGACAGGCCCGGCCCGGGGGTGGCCGGGGTGTTACAATTTGGTATCAGAGCCGACCCTCGCGGCAACACGAGCGTGTGCGGGTCAGGGGCGCGGACATGTGGAGCATGTGCCGGCACTGGGCGCACAGACGTGTACCAAGAGGGGAAGTTCCTGGACTGGGGCTGACCGACGAGGGCGTCGGTCTTCTAAGGGGGGAAGGATGTGAGATCCTGGCTCAGGGCTTAACAGGATTGATAGAATACTCATATCAACAAGTTGCAACTTCTTTTCCGGAAGCTCATCTGGAAGAAACTCCGAGGTTAAGCGTGCTTGGCCCGGAGTAGTCCAAGGATGGGTGACCGACCGGGAACTGGTTCCCGGGTGCGCACGAGTGAGGACAAAGTGCGCAGAAAAGACTAGTGTTGATTTGTGGGGCCAGTCTGGAGATCCTAACGAGCTACCAGGGGTGACAGGCCCGGTCTGAGGGTGGCCGGGGTGTTACATCCCAGCCTAGCACGGTGTCCAAACCAAGGATCGTCCGACCGACGGCAACAGCAACGCCCCAGGAACCGGTGATGACTGCCAACGCTGCACAAGAACCAGAACCAGCACCAGCACCAGCACCCAAGGTTGAGAAGATCGAGGCCCCTGCATCATTACCCAAGGTTGACAAGATCGAGGCTCCGGCGGAGACAATCGATGATGGGAAGCCTATGGATGGAGAGACGGTCTGCAAGCGGAGGGTACGGTTCCCCACTGGTAATATGATCACCAAGGAATTTGGGAGTACGCGGAGAGTCACGGTGCTCTTCGCATACTGCAGATCAGTTGCTCGTGACCAGGCTGGGACGGAGCAGGCCTTCCGGATCATGAGGATGGCTGGACGGGGCTTTGAGGAGCTGCGCAATGACGGCGCGTCGTTTGAAGATCTGAAGCTGAATAGGGATACCGTTACGGTTGTCATGGGTACTTGAGCCGTAAAGACCATGAGTTTTTATGCTCCGTTAATTAATAAAGTAGCTTCCATATTGTATTTTTTTTGTACTTCTCATCTACTCTAGATGATTTTACGGCCATAAGTAAGTTTTTCAAATCGTTAACTGTTCATTTATTCACCAGATGATAACCCGCGCGTTGCCGCCGAATTGCTTGCTGGATACAATATTGTAGAAAATCGTTTGACGGAAATATATGTTATGATATAAAGTATGCACTGTGTTTGATATTTGACATAAGTCATTCTAATGACTTGTAGGGTTAACCATACCTTAGATCAATCCTTCGAAAGATCAGTTAGGCATAGTGGTAATTTTGCACGTAAATTAGAGTGATACTTATCAAACATGTGAGCTGCATCACATATGTCTACTACTTACATTGAGCCATTGAGGATAGATAACCAATCCCTGTACGTGTTAGGATAGTTAAAAATAAATAGAAATCGTACATGCTTCCATCGTTAACTACACACAAGAATCTTCAACGTTTGGCAACAATAGTACTCCATCCAGAACAACTAAGGGCGTGTTTGGTTGCTCGCATGCATTTTAGCCATTTTGCATCCGTGGCTCACTTGGGAAGAAACGTGGCCTTAGCCATGTTGTGCACTTAGTTTGGTTGCCCACAATGTGCTAGCCAGACCCATTTCGCTGGGTGCACAAAATCAAAGTGCTTGTGTTTGGTTGCCCAGATTTGTGATTACTGCCACAAACCACCGTGTTTGGTTGCCCAGATTGTCGATGTTCCACTTACCTTGCACGCCTAGTGGTGAGTTTACCAGCCCACTGAGGTTTAGGTTCAGGGCTTAAGGTTCTTACAAGGTCCTCACTTCCACAAATACACAATGACGACGATCAAGACGAGGATGATGAATTCTTTGATGCCGCCACATGCAATCAGTCTTCCACCTTTGCGCCTAGTAGTTTTGCTTCCTCCAGGTTTGCTTGATCCAGCTATGCTTCCTCCAGCTTTGCTTGATCCAGCTATGCTTCCTCCAGCTAGGCTTGATCCAGCAAGGCTTGATCCAGTGATGCTTCCATAGTCGAGAGGGAGCTCTTCTTCCTGGGACATGTAGAAGGCATCCTGGGCTTCCCTTAGAGTCTCAAACCTTTCGCAGCAGTTGTTGGGGAAGTTGTTCAGCTGAGCCGAGCAAGCACCCCAGGTTGTGTAGATTCCTGGATTCTTGCCTCTGTAAACCACATACCACTACAACAAAGAACATGAACATTAGGTAAGCATGATCGGTGAAGCAAGAAGTTGCAAAGGTAGACACACATGAAGTAAACCAACATAAGCAAGCATGCATTGATCAGCACTACAAGCAGCACAAGAGTTTACTGCCTAGCTAGTATGGTGTTAACCTACCACCACAACAAAAGCGGGTGTCCTACTACCACCGCAAGTTCATCGTGCGAGGGGTTAGCATATGTAACACCTCAAGCACCCAAAATATACAGGCCATAAGAAGTTTTGTTGTCCCTAGCTACCCAAAATATACAGGCCATACGAAATTTTGTTGCCCTAGCTACCCAAAATATACATCATGATTATGATCATAATCATCAGACTTCATCTAGCATGCTTGCACCACTGCCACTACTCAGACGGCGTCCGTGTAGTAGTGCTTGTTGAGGAAGTTCCAGAGCCAGAGCAGACGGTGGTCCTCGGCCATCATAACGAACCCAAAGCCTTGCACCTTGTTGTCCAGGAGGTGGCCAAGAGCAGCAATCTTGGCGGTTGATAACCCTCAAGTATAGGGGATCGCGTGTAGCCTTTTCGATAAGTAAGAGTGTCGAACCCAACGAGGAGCTAAAGATAGGATAAGTATTCTTTCAAGTTCTATCAACCACTGATACAACTCTATGCACACTAATCGTTTACTTTATCTAGGAAATAATACTTAAGTAATAATACGGGTATGATAGATAGCTTTGCGAAATAATAAATACAAGAAAGTAAATGTTAGTGCTGCAGCAATAAAATACACTAAGTAACCTTAAAATAACAGTACCATGAGTGTGGAAAAGTGGTGGTAATTGTGATGGATTTGTCCAAGATCAATTAGTGAAGGTACTTGGTTCATTGTCTTCGATGCAGTTTTCTATGTGGGGAGGCTAAGGGTGTGTTTGATTCAGCTGTGGATTTTAAAAAAGCCGCAGTGAACTGTGGGCTCTGAAAAATCAGCTGTGGGCTGAGAACTGTGGTGAAGCTGAAAGTCGTTTGGCTGAAACAATTGCGGATTTTGTGCGAATTATGACCCGTCAGAATTTCTCGCCGGAGTTCACGTAGCTCCGCGAATACCACATAGGCCTGCCTCCGACCACCTCCACTTTCGGTCGTACCTCGCCGGAGCATCGCCGGAGTTGGCCGGAACCTCACTCGAGTTCGTCGAAGCATCGCCGGAGTTGGTTGAAACCTCACCTGAGTTCGCCGGAGCATCGCCGGAGTTGGCGGGAACCTCACATGAGTTCGCCGGAGCATCGCCGGAGTTGGCCGGAACCTCACCCGAGTTCGCCGGACCGTCACGCCTCGTCGGAGTTGGCCGGAACTTGCCGGAGATCATCTGAACAACCCTAAAACCTCACGAAACCTCACCGGAGCTGTTCGGGACTTCGTCGGAGCTGCCCGAACCTCGCCGGAACCGTCCGAGACTAGAATATACAACATGAAGCTTATACAAAATTGAAGTTTATACAAATACGCACCCATCACATCAAGCATCTTGCTCGATCCACAAACCAGTTTCTGCCTCCACTAGCTAGCTAGCTCCCTAGCCTTCCTCTTAATTTTGCATCCGTGACAATGACTGAGCTTTGAGAGATACGCCCCATAGACCTGCTAGATGCATATGTAGGTGGACTCCAACCGTGGTTAATTTGATACGTTGAAACTGAAATTGATGCATCGGATTGGTGGGTACGTATGTGTGCAGACAAGAACTAGATTCATCAAGAGATGGATCCTTGCGTTGTCATACTCTCGACTCACCCGTGATTCGAGAACAACTCCTTTCTCAGTTCTCGCTATACGAGGAATGGATCTTGTGGACTCATGGCTTCCCGAGATCTAGTCCAGCGCTGGAACCAAAACCATGGCTAGCAACGCCTCCGTCTCACTACGAGGAGAGGATCTTGACTTCTTGAGGCGGCGGCGGGAAGGCCTGCACGGCCGCGGGCCAAGTATTGGTGGCGCGATTTCTGGCCGAGAACGTCGGAGTCATGCAGCCTGCAGGGACGGCGAGGGGAGGGTCGCCAATTCAGGACGCGGTCTCAGGGAGGTTGTGCATGCAGCTTGGGGGAGCGGGAGGAGGCGGAGCACCAGTGGAGGACGGCCGGCCGTTGGCGGTTCGGCCGGAAGAGCAGGGCGGTGGGAATCCTAGCGCCGTGCGCAGCCTTCCTCTTCTTTCCCTGCTCGATGTGTGTGCGAAGGGGAAATTGCTTCCTCGCTCGCGTCTAGGAAGAAAGAAAGAGCCGAACCGGTACGACTTACCAGTGGCAGTGGGTAATTTTTCACGGAAAGATGATTCCCACCGGGATGGAAGCAGGGGTCAACCTGCTGCAGAAATTACATTAGCAGAAGCAGCTGCTTTAGGATAATCAGCTGCGAAGATTAACCCCTTTGGTTCAGCTTCTGCTTTTTCATCGTGGAAGTTGGTTCTAAAAGCTAAAACAAACGGACCCTAAATATACATGCACTCCACTACTCGTGATTACAAGTACTATATGATTGGATTGTTAGCAGGCATCCGCAAATACTAACAATGCATTAAGGTTTTCCCAACCATAGCCTTAGGTTCATGGTCCTCTTACTCCCATACGTGCAACTAACCGGTTCGCGTTCTCAGGTTTCTGTCACTCCGGCAGAACTTCCCCCGCTTCGTTTACAAATACTACCAACCCTATGATGTTGATCCATGCGCGCACAAATATAATGGACATCAAAGGACAGTACCATATCGACATACAACTCTAATGAACCTCAAACATTCAACCAAGCAATCAAAAGACAAATAAACAATGGAAACATGTTTTAGATCATAGGATAAATATTATAGCATCAAACACCATGTTTACATAGGACGGTACAGAGGTTTGTGGGAGGATGAACCACTGTATACAAGGAGGAATTGGCGGTGGAGATGGCGGTGAAGACGGCGGAGAGGGTAGCGAGGAGCGCAGGGCGGCGCCGGCACCGGCGGTGGCGCGGGGAACTCCTCCCGCACCGCTGGCATGGAGGGGATGCGCCGCCCCTTAGCCCTCTTCCTTCATGGCTTATTTGGAGCCCTCCCCCATGGAGATGGTATCCATGGAGGAGTCAAAAACATGGCTTTGGTGGCTGCAAATTCGTGGGTATGGGTGTTCTCTCACGACCTAGGGTTTCCTCCTTTATATGAACTCTCGGATTTCCTTCTAGGGTTGTAGTGGGCGGCGATATCTGGAGCGTCCGGACTTGGATTGGGCCGAATTTTAAGTCCAGAATTATTGGGAGAAAATGCGCTGCAACTTTTGCGACTAGACTTTTTCCAGTTGACGTCATCTTCGGCCCGAAACGGGTCCATCTTCGAAAATAGTTTTCAGACAGATTTCAGGAAAGTCCAAATTCAACTCCAACAATGTTTTCTCTTGTATTCTTGATAATTCATACGCATCAAAGAGTAAAACAAGAACATTGTGCACTTTTGCAACCATTAGTAGGTTAGTCCAAATAAATAATAAACTTAATATAAAAACAAGTGCTAAAAGTATAAAAATGGCATGAAACAATCAAAAATTATAGATACGTTTTGGACGTATCAACATCCCCAAGCTTAATTCCTGCTCGTCCTCGAGTAAATGATAACAAAATAATTTTTGATTGTAAATGCTATGATCAGATTCTAATAATTGCATGATGTATGGATAATAAAACTTAGCAATCATGTTACCTAATGAAAAGTATCAACGAACTAAGAGCTCATAACATGAAATTTATAAACATCAACAAGATTGTAATGATCATAATAAAGCATGATAGAGTGGTATCTCGGTTGCCCTTAATTGTGGAGCAAAACATAAATGGCAAGACACCTCTGAAGTTCAAGTGAAAAAAGATATCAAAGGTAAAAGCATCATAGTTCTACCGCAGATAACCGCATTCTGGGACAAGCACATTACACTAAGAATGACAGTTATGCTCTCTAGGAAGTGCTCAAAGAAAGGATGATGACTCAACAGTAAAATAAAAGATTGGCCCTTCGCAGAGTGAAGCAGGGATTAACATGTGATAGAGCTTTTTATTAAAAACAGAAGTAAAAATGTTTTGAGAGGTGTTTGTTAATTGTCAACGAATGGCAGCGGATGAAAACAGTATTCTCCCTATCAAACAGACTTTTAAGAGCGGCTCCCATGAAGGACGTTATTTCTACCAGCAAGGCAGATCATCCATCTTTCTCTTTTGTTTACACATGCAGATGTTTCACTGAGTAATCAGTTGACAAAATGTGAAGAGAATTAAGCGGTTAAAGTTGTAATTAATTGGGACTGGGCACCCCGTTGTCAACTCTTTTTGCAAAATTAATAGATAAGCGGATGTATATGCCGCTAGTCTGGAGGTAAAGTCTGTTTGACAAGTTGAATAAAGAATAACCCACTACTTCCTCATGAGCTGGTAAACATTGACACAAATAAAGAGTAATTTGAAGGTTTTAAAGGTAGCACATGAAAATTTACTTGGAATAGTTTGAAATACCATTCATAGGAATTTATGGTGTACTCTTTGGGATAACTTGGTTTTAAGGATTTTGGATGCACGAGCAGCATTCTCGCTCAGTACAAGTGAAGGCTAGCAATAGACTGGGAAGCGACAATCAAGAGAGCAATAACCGTCATAATCATACTTGCGACAGAATAAAATTAACGGAGGCATAAAAATGATACTAAAACTCTGAGGCAAAATAGATCATCAAGGCTTAATTGACTTTTAATTATATTTCAGTCATAAACATGTGTGAGCATGTGCCAAGTCGATTCAAGTAAATCATTCAGAGGAGGATATCAAAATTCCATACCATCTTATGAACAGGACAATGCATGTTAATATCAAAATAACATAATATGCACTATTAGCTAGTTGAGGCTATCCATAAGAAAACATAAACTACTAAACAATATCATTCACACGTCATTTTTAAGTTTCAACAAATAATCCATTAACCAAGTAAACGTTGAGAACAGAGGATAAATAAAATGTGTGACGATCAACTTATTAATGTAATTGATACTAAGATAAATAAATAATAAGATACAGACGCTCCAAGAACAGTACATATGATGTGAAAGAATAAAAATATAGTTTCACTAGAGATGAGCTGATAATTTTGACGATGAAGAAGGGGATGCCTTGGGCATCCCAAGCTTAGAAGTTTGAGTATTCTTGAAATATGCTGAGGAGATACGGAGCATCCCCAAGCTTGAGCTCTTCACTCTTCTCCATCCTATTATATCACTCTTCCCTCTTGACCCTTGAAAACTTCCGTCACACCAAAATCAAAATAAATCTCATTAGAGGGTTAGTGCACAATCAAAAACTCACATGTTCTGTAAGGACGCAATATGACCGTTACTTTAAACATTAACTACTGCCACTAATGTTATGTGAATCTCTTCCACCCAAAAAAAGAATTCCACTCAACACTAGTAAAAGAGAGAATGCAAATTAAAAGACATAATCTGTCTAAAACAGAACAGTCCGCAAAGACGAATTTTTTCGAGGCAATTACGTTACAGATAAAAAAACTTTGAACTAACGAAATATGCATACATATATAAGAATTACGCACAAAAAAATTCAGATTGAATTCACTTTCTGGTGATTGTAGAGAATTAATACGGTGAACAGCAGAAATCTGTTTCTGCACAGCAATCAAAATTTAGCATCATCTTATCATTAGAGACTACTCTTGGCACAACAATGCGAAAAAGTAAAGATACAAAGGAGTTGCTACAGAAGTAAACACCCTCCTTGACTCAAATAAAAGAAAAATTGCAGAAATAAAAATAATGGGTTGCCTCCCATAAGCGCTTTTGTTTAACGCCTTTTAGCTAGGCACTTAGTGCAATACATAATGTTTCCAAGGTGCTGCTATTAAACCAAATCAAATTTTGTTTCTAAGTTACATAAAGGTTGATTAAATGGCCAACTTCTAAATGAAAGGTAAGAACCATTAAGAATCAAATGAAAACGCAAAGAGGCCACTCTTGTAACAAAAGTCAGAATATTTCCAGAAAAACTAGCCAATTTTTGTGCATGCCTAGGATTAGTTGATACAACATCAGTAAATTTAAAGTGATTTTTAGAGTTTCCAGTAAAATATTTTTTCATATGTATCAACTAAGCTAAATGGGTAAAACTTGGTATTTTATTTTTGATAAACTAAGAGACCAGAGGCTAAGCAAGATCTAAACATGCTAGCTACAGCAAGGAAAACTCTAAATAAAAATCAAAAGTAAAAAAAACAAATAAAATCAAAATAAAGAACCAAACAAAGAAGTAAAACAAAAGAAAATATTGTTGTTGTTTTGAATTTATAAGTGAAAGTAAAGAAGCAATAAAAACCAAATAAAGAGCCTAATAAAGCTAAACAAGGTAAAACCAAGACATATAAAAGCAATTATAATACAAGTTAAGACAATACATATCATGTGGACGGGTAATATAGAGTATGAACGAGACAACCTCATATTAGTTGATGAATAGGGGGATGACTCGGGCATCCCAAGCTTAGATGATTGTATCTTCTTGAATATGTTCTTGGGATGTACCTACACATCCCCAAGCTTGAGTTCTTGCGTCTTCTTGTTCATCTCATATCACCATATTGATTAGATCTTATAAACTAAATCCACATAAAACTTCACAAAACTCATTAGTAGGGTTAGTACTCATTAAATAAAATCCACTCATGTTCAAATATTGTCAAATTTCATAATATTTATTAAACATTAGCCACTGTAATACCGAGTTTTCTTATTATTTCCGTTGTCCGTCGAATAACTAAGGAAACTTTTGAACCCTAAGTACAATATTTAAATAAACAGAATAGAAATCTGCCAAAACTGAACAGTCTGTAAAGATGACACTCACCGAGATAGTTACGTAGCTCAAATGAAAAAACTAAAAACTAATGAAAGACAGATTATGATCTCAGGTTTATGCACAAAAATTTTCAGGTCAAAATACTATTCTGAGATTTATCACGATTTTATTTACAGAGAAGTACAGAAATCCGTCTAAACTTAAACGGTCAGTGAAGATCGAATTTTTAGACATATTTACGAAATTAAAAACAGAAAAGTCAAAACTAATGAAAGAAAGGTAATAAGCTTTGCTTTGCACTCAAAAAATTTCATATCAAGATCATATTCTGGTGATTTTAAACATTTTATACGGTGGAGCACAGAAAATCTGTTTCTGGACAGCAAATCAAAACTATCAACTTTCAATTAACTAGAGACTATAATTGGCATTTTATTTTTATGTACAGAGGTATATACACCATATTTACAATATTTACATGTTTTTGATGAAAAGCTTCCTTGGAAAGATTTGTTTTGGTTTCATAGGCATGAACACAAGTGTTCAAGGTCGACCCCCATTTAACAATTACTCATCTTTTCAATCACTTTTCTTTTTGAAAACGTTTTTAGATAACAACTACAACTAATTTTTTTTGTAATTCGCATTCCCTATCCATAGTAAGATAAAGAACAACTTAATACTGAAAATAAAAATTACTTAGAGATAAAGCAAACAAGTGCACACAAGAATATTCACCTACGCTATGGCTCCCCGGCAACGGCGCCAGAAAAGGTCTTGATAACCCACAAGTATAGGGGATCGCGTGTAGCCTTTTCGATAAGTAAGAGTGTCGAACCCAACGAGGAGCTAAAGGTAGGATAAGTATTCTCTCAAGTTCTATCAACCACTGATACAACTCTACGCACACTAATCGTTTACTTTATTTAGGAAATAATACTAGATTAATAATACGGGTATGATAGATAGCTTTGCGAGATAATAAATACAAGGAAGTAAATGTTAGTGCTGCAGCAATAAAATACACTAAGTAACCTTAAAATAACAGTACCATGAGTGTGGAAAAGTGATGGTAATTGTGATGGCTTTGTCCAAGATCAATTAGTGAAGGTACTTGGTTCATTGTCTTCGATGCAATTTTCTATGTGGGAGAGGCTAAATATACATGCACTCCACTACTCGGGATTACAAATACTATATGATTGGATTTTTAGGAGGCATCCGCAAATACTAACAATGCATTAAGTTTTCCCCAACCATAGCCTTAAGTTCATGGTCCTCTTACTCCCATACGTGCAACTAACCGGTTCGCGTTCTCAGGTTTCTGTCACTCCGGCAGAACTTCCCCCGCTTCGTTTACAAATACTACCAACCCTATGATGTTGATCCATGCGCGCGCAAATATAATGGACATCAAAGGACAGTACTGATGCATGTAAAATGCATACATGAACTTTGCATTATTTTATTCATATTCCAATCATATTTGCATCATATAAGGGTTATATCAATGATTTATAATGATTTTGGGAATAATTCACAAGTTCCCCTATTTTTCTGGAATTAACCCTGCGTAGGCAGAAAACCCTATTTTCTATATTTTGATGTTTCAGGGACCCAAACGACGTCCAAATGACTTGCAATTTTAGGAGCATCAATATTTGGAAGGAAGAAGACCTGGGAGCGAAGGAAGCGAACAAACGGAGGCTCGAGGGCCAAAAGGGGTGGCCCACGCGGCCACAGTACCTGGCCGCGTGGGACCCACCATCTCAGCCCTCGATGCTCCGTTGCCGTCGATCTTTGCTCCACCGACTTCGTCTTGACCTAAAACCGACTATAAAAATAGTCCCCGGGTCTCTTCGGAAAGAATCGCCGCAAAAACACAGAAACCACGAAACAGAGATCAGGAGCTGCAGATTGGAGGGGGAAAACTCCGGCGGGGCGCTGCCGGAGAGGTCTCCACCTCCTACAACGACTTCTCCACCGTATCCATGATGAAGAGGGAGTAGTCCACCCCTGGACTATGGGTTTGTGGAATTAACTTATGTATCTCTCTCTCTTGAGCTTCACTAATTAGCGCCGTATGAGCTACCGAACATGATTACAGTCATCTATGTAATACCTTTGTGTGGATCTTTATGAGTTAATATATGTGTGAGATTGCAATTGTTTTGTTTCAGTTATGAAAGTAGATGCATATTATGTACCCCGTTCTTGTTTACTTGTTTTGATCAAGCATGTTTATGAGAGCGTGTGTGGGGGAACGTGTGCATTAGATAGAGTAACGGGGGGTGGCTAGTAAGGTGAACGTGAGAGAAAGTTCCGCGATCCACTTGGGTGTTTTACCTTACTTTGTTGCCTCACTAGGGATAAAAAGAAATACCTTGCTACCGGAGATGTGGGTGTGACCATGCCACTACTCCATGACTTGATCTAGCATGTTCTTATTTCAACTTCATGTCATGAAACTTATTGCTATGCTCTGATTTATCTTAATACTAAGGTGTTATGATTTAGTTCGCACCTTAGTGGAGTATAAGAGGGATTAATAACCAAAAGATCTCTATGTTAGGACGTGATGCCCATATGATTATAACTTGTCATGAAACTTTGTTGCAATCTCATATGTTAACTTTTGTGTTCCATTGTCTACCACATTATTAAAGAGAGAGTGCATTTGTGAAACCATGAACCCCGGTCCATTTTTAATCATAAGAAACACCTTTCCAATAACTTTCATCCACTTTTCATTTTCAGCCATAATTAAATCCGAAAATACAAAAATACTTTTGCATCTTGCATACATCATATAAAACCCAAAAATATCATTTATCATTACTATCATCATCCTTGCACATTTCCTTTGCATATTTATTTATTGTTTTGTTTTATCATTCTCACACCTTGTGCTTGACAACCACTTGGTGAGGTTGAGGGCACAAAACAATTTATTTTTGTTTGCAAGTTTCCAAGGGAAGGATGAGAAGGTAAAGCTTCCACTACTGATTCCCCGAGAGTTCGATATAAACCCACGAGTCACCTTCGTGGGGAAAACACGTCCTTGCCCGTACTACACACTCTGCTATTGGGGGCTCAACCTAACCCTTTTGAGGGCCATCAAGTACCATATCGACATACAACTCTAATGAACCTCATACATTCAACGAAGCAATCAAAAGACAAATAAACTATGGAAACATGTTGTAGATCATAGGATAAATATTATAGCATCAAACACCATGTTTACATAGGACGGTACATAGATTTGTGGGAGGATGAACCACTGTATACAAGGAGGTATTGGCGGTGGAGATGGCGGTGAAGACGGCGGAGAGGGTAGCGAGGAGCGCAGGGCGGCGCCGGCGCCGGCGGTGGCGTGGGGAACTCCTCCCGCACCGCCGGCATGGAGGGGATGCGCCGCCCCTTAGCCCTCTTCCTTCATTGCTTCTTGGGAGCCCTCCCCCATGGAGATGGTATCCATGGGGGAGGCAAAAACATGGCTTTGGTGGCTGCAAATTCGAGGGTATGGGTGTTCTCCCACGACCTAGGGTTTCCTTCTTTATATGGACTCTCGGATTTCCATCTAGGGTTGCAGTGGGCGGCGATATCTGGAGCGTCCGGACTCGGATTGGGCCGAATTTTAAGTCCAGAATTATTGGGAGAAAATTCGCTGCGACTTTTGGGACTAGACTTTTTCCAGTTGACGTCATCTTCGGGCCGAAACGGGTCCATCTTCGAAAATAGTTTTCAGACAGATTTCAGGAAAGTCCAAATTCGACTCCAACAATGTTTTCTCTTGTATTCTTGATAATTCATACGCATCAAAGAGTAAAACAAGAACATTGTGCACTTTTGCAACCATTAGTAGGTTAGTCCAAATAAATAATAAACTTAATATAAAAACAAGTGCTAAAAGTATAAAAATGGCATGAAACAATCAAAAATTATAGATACGTTTTGGACATATCAGTTGTGTCACTGAATGTTCCCTTGGCGGTCATCACGGCGTCGTAGAGGCCAGGGTGCACGTCGACGGGCACGCTCTCCCTGATGGCGGTTGCCACCTCCCTGACGGCCGCGGTCATGCTGGTGAAGACCTACACCTCCTCATCCACCAAGGCACCCCTCTTCCTCTTCATATCCCCTCTCTCAGGTGGCTTCGGTGCATGATCATCAGACTTGGCGCCTCCTCCAAAGTCAGCAGTACCATATCCATGGATCCTCTCCGAGTCCTGAGTGTCAAGATGTTCAGGCGTACGTAGAGGCTCGGCTGACCCCATGGCATGCCTTCCAGTGGCCAGACCGAAGGAGAAGATGGTCTGCGTCTGAGTGTAGTTCTGAATAGGCTTGTTAAGGTACTCAGCGTCCTTGGGGTGATCCTATGTTCGAAAATCAGTTAGACAGTTAGTGTTTTGCCTCATGAGAAAGTTAGACAGTTAGTGTTTTGACACATGAGATAGTCGGCTAACCAGAATGTGGCCTCGTAGGTGCTCAACCTCCAAGATGATGCTGTGAGTATCTTCATCCAATGTGCACCACTCAGGTCCTTGAGCTTTGACACCTTGATCCACCTTGAGCTCCACTTCCTGAGGTGGTCGTAGATCTGAGTAGAGGTGACCTCCTGCGCACAGAACTCAAAGACAAGCTTCGCAACTGTGTTGAGATGCACCTCCTTAAACCCCTTCTCAGTCCTCACCCAGAGGCGATCAGCTCGCACATCTTGTTCAGCACGAAGGTGGACAGAAATGGAGGCCACTTCATGGTCGTCCCCATCTTGCTCTTCTTGTCCTTGCCACCGGCACACTTCTCCAGCCCCAGACAAGGCGTGGCCAGCTGTGACTCCATCCTAGGCACCTCGTACACCTCCATTGGCTGCTGCGTCTCGTCTGGCTGAGAGTCCGGGACAAGTGAGAGAGCGAGCTGGCTCTCCCCCTGGATCAGAGCCTCGCTAAACTCGTCGATGGTCATGTCCTACAACGGCGACAAGCAAGACAGTTGCATAACTACGGTGCGATGACTAATCGAGCAAGACAGGTCAGAAGAATATCATCCAAGCATGAAAGATCTACATCATTGCCGACCAAATCGACATGCTTACATCAAATCAAGCTCCAAAACATGCTCAAACTACATCAAGGCCTAAAGATCTACTCCAGATGCACAGATCTACAACCGCTACATAGGGTTAGATTTACTTACCGGTATCGTAGCGAGGAAGCCCGCTCTCTGCACGGATAGGTCAAGGAAGAAGCGCTCCGTTGCTGGGCGTCGAGCGCCGGTCACCGGAGTAGAAGGAGGCACCGCTTACCTAGTGGTCGTCGGTGAATCTCGTCTCGGACGGAGAGCTCGGAGTGGGGGGAAATGGTGGCGGGAGCTTGGGCGGTGAGCGGAGAGGGCTCAAATAGGGGAGGCAAAATTGGGCGGTGACCGAAATTTCTCCCGCCACCATTTTCCCGAGTGTGCGCGTGCGCCCACGGTCACGCGCCATCTCGCTTGCCTGCACGAGCTCGGCTCCAGCATTCCCCATTTTGCCTTGCTCGAGGGTGGCTCAGCGGAAACGGTGAAATCGGCCGTTCCTCTCGGGCCTGGCCCGGGGGTGCTTTAAGGTTCGTGCTCATGCAGGGAAGAGGAACGGGCCAAGAAACCAAACAGGCCAAAAAGAGGAGAAACGCCACGTTCCAGTGGGCTGTGAGCAACCAAACACGCCCTAATCATTTCTTGAGTGAATCTGCAATGACAAAATGTAACGAATCAGTTTCTTGAGTAGAAGCCTTAAACATTATGAAGAAAGATGCAAATTAAGAGGAATCATCTTTCGGTTGTCCCAAGTACCTCCATATTCTTGAAATTCAGTGCATCATTACTTGAGAACTGAAACTCCGATACCATCTTAAGCTCCTTGTTAAACCACAATCTGGCAGTAAATTTTTCTGTACTTAAAATCCTTAATCTTGCTAGTCAGAAAAAGAAAATACAACCTCGGAAGAGGGAGGGAGAGAGAGAGAGAGAGAGAGAGAGAGAGAGAGAGAGAGATGAGCACACATGTAGCAAGGCAGAAGCAGCGGATACATCAGACTATAGATTAGGAGGGAAGGTGAACTTATATTAGAACTAGGTCGCGTTTGGTAGCCTGGGGAAGTCCAGACCAGGCCCGCCAGCTGCGAGGGCGCGACGTTTGGTGGCCTGCTTCCGCGGCTTGGCCAGGCTAGTTCGCGTTGGGCCAGGCCCGCTGGGCACGCTGGCGAGCGCAACATGAAGCGAAACTGCCCACGCGTGGAGAAGGGCGGGAGATGCCACATCAATATCTGCAGCACTCTCTCTCTCCTCTCACTCGTTCGTGTCACCGCCCAACCCCCCCTCTCACGTACCATCACTTTGACTGACGAGACCGAGGAGACGGATGGCCGGTGCTCCTCCACCGCCACCTCCACTCGCCATGGATCCCGCCGTCCTCGCCCATCGACGACGGTCGCCCGCGCTATTGAAGAGTTCGAGGTGGGGACGGGTTGCAGCGCGGCGGCGGCCATTGACCCCGCCCATCTGCCTTCTCTCAATCGCCCCTCCCCGGTGGCGCAGCAGACGATCGCCGCCGCTAGGACGTCCGCACGCCAACGCCGTTCGTCGCTTTCGACCCGGAGCTGTCACCGGACACACATCGACCCCATCTCGTATCCATCAAGGCGAGACGCCACCACAACCAGCCGATGCAGAGGCCAGCAACATCGGCGTGACGACCATCTTCATCCATGTCTCCCCGGCGAGGACGTCGACAGCACTAACACGTCTGCTTGTCTACATCAACCGTCTACTTCAGTCGACACAACCATGACATATCAATCCTCCAGGAGATCATGCACATCTCCGACACCAGAAGATCTACATCACCAAGTACACATACCGTCGTCATCAAGCCACACTGCCGCGCGACGACATTCAAGTCTACTTCGACTTCTACACCAACATTCTTCCCCGACATCGTCCTAGCACCGACGAGACGAGGTCACTCCACCGACATGTCTTCTTCCGATGAAGCAAACCATTTCTTGCCGGGAACCGATGAGGCGAAGGCAAGCTATCAAGTCCGACCGACGAGGCGGACACCACCAGGCTGGGCACCGACGAGGCGAAGGCCGCCCATCTGTCTGAGCTGACGAAGCCAGACATCTTCATCATCGGACATCGACAAGTTAGAGGGGTGCGACTAAGCAGCACCGGAGCGATGGACGTACAGCTCCATCTTCCACTTCACCATCGCATCACCATCATCTACACCAGGCGTATGGAGAAGACGAGACTTGAAGACGACGACCATTGTAGCAGCTTAATCGGAGGTGGTCTGCGATCTTGCCTCGCGGACGTAATTAAGCGGGAGCCTTCCGGGGCCCCGTGAACCAGAACTTCACAATCGCCCAAGTCATATCGGCCGCGCTAGCATATTGTAAAGGGATCATGTACTTTTGTTTCTCCATTGAGAGATTAATAAAATGCAAGTTTTCCTATATTTTTATTTGTGTACTCAGTACACTGGCACGCCCGCATATTTTACTTTTCCCTGATGCGTAGAGATATAATAATACGTAATACTTGATACTATTTTCGTGTCAAACAGGGTTCCAGGCTTGCATAATCCTTTAATTACCGGATTGTCAACGCCGGCCGATCGGTTGTCGGCCCACGTCAACTTGCTCAAGACAAGCTGCTTAATTAACACCTAACATTCGGCTACCCCGAAGTAGTTAATGATTCAGACACAGTCAGTCATATGGTCATGATTGATCGTCCGGTTACCCATAACATATCGACGGCCGGTTTACAAATACTCTAGTAACAAAGTACGTACGTGTCACTAGTGAGTCAATGGCGACTTCTACCAATTAATGCTAAGAAGACTCGAATCTTACGAGGTCAAATCGAACATCAGTCAAGTCAATGGCATCGCAACTGCCGGACAAAAAAAAAAGGTTCCTCCCAATCCGTCCAACATGTTTGGTCAGAGCGGTGGAATTTTGGCTTGCTAGCAAGTTAGACGTTGTATAATGCGGCTTTGTAAGTATCTGCGGCGTCTATGTAGCTATGTTAGGTTGGGTCTAATTTTTGTCAATATATTAAGCTCTAGAAACAAACAAAGTGAATCCTCAAATTTGAAAAGGGATACATTTTGGTCCAGGGGCGGTTTAAATTGGGTTAACGAATGACATGTGAGCCATTCGTAGCAACACATTCGAAAAGGAGTCGGGATTGCATCAGTAACACTGAGTCTAGTTCCAAGTTTGTGCATTCATAATAGTGGCATCGTGATCGAAAACCTATAATAGAGTCCGAGCTACATGGAGCTTGTTTTTTTTAAAATTCAAAATCGTCATTAGTTTCCAAAAATCGTGAAAAAAATCCGGATGTAGATATTATCAAGATCGAAAATCGTGCAAATTTCCAAGTCCAAATTCGTTGTATTTTGTGCTGCAAGAAAAAGATAAATGGTGTGTCTTGGTGGTGAAGAATACACAGTTTCAAATTTTGAAATTTCTACCAATTTGTCTTTTTTGTACAACCCAAAATATAAATAATTTGGAATTAAAATTTTGCACGATTTTAGATCTCAATAATATCTACAACTGAGATTGTTGTCATGATTTTTGAAAACTTACAAATATTGATTTCGAATTTTTAGAAAAACAGGCTCCATGTATCTCGGGTTCTAGAAATCCACTCTCATTCGTGATAACAATTCCTTTTTGCTAAATGGGGGTCGGCGCAATTGAATTATCAACACTTTGTACGCCATCCGGTTGATGGATTAATTGCTTCGTATGGTTGGACGCCGTGTGTAATCGATGATCGACAGGGACGACTCTAGTTGACGATGCGGCTGTGTGTAATCTACTCCCTCCGTTCCATAATATAAGATGTTTTAGGTTGTACAAGTGTTGTCTAGATTCGGATTAAAAAATGTGTACATGTACGCTAAAATGTGTCTATATACATGTGTATGTGTGTGAATGTAGGAAAGAGCTAAAACGTCTTATATAGTACTCCCTCCGTTTTTTAATATAAGATGTTTTAGGTGTTACACATATTGTCTAGATACGTACTAAAGTGAGTGAATGTACACACTAATACATGTCTACATACATTTGTATACATGTGCATGTGGACAAATGGTAAAACATCTTATATTAAAAAACGGAGGGAGTACTCCGTAGAACAGAGGGAGTATGTGTGACTGTATGTAACCACACAAATGAACTTCACGGGGATAAGGACAGGGTACCACTTTACGGGAACCAACCAAAGCAGAGCGCGACCGACCGGCGATCGACGAACGCCGGCGACGTGTACACACGGTGGTGGCGACCGGTTGATCCCCGTTACGTCCGGCCTGCCGTCGCCGTGCGCGCGCTGTAACCACGCATATAATGGGCGGCGCGCGCCAAGTGGCCGGACGACGTAGGTTTTGGTGGGCGGATGGCCTAATCGATGGAATGATACTATCGACCGACGGTAGCTGGTGTTTGGAACGATTGATGGCCAGTGTGTGTGCGCCACTTCGTGCAAATAAGTGTAGCTTTCCTGTCAATTTTCGATACAATTACAGCACTGGTGTCTGATGATACGCGCACATGTAGTACTCTCTCCGTTTCAAATTAGATGTCTTCTATTTATCCACATGCGAATGTATGTGGACAAATGGAAGACATCTAATTTGGAACGGAGGGAGTACTAGCTAGAGATTTTGCATGACTAAACAAAACAAGTGCTTCAAGCACACGGAGGCCTTTGCTTGTACAGCTGAAAAAAAAGGAACGTGTACTAAGGAATAGTGTTTTTTGGTCAACTAGGGGTGTGTTTGGTAACCCGTATGGTCTATCTCGTCTCATACAAGCTGAGGCTAGCTAAGCTGACCTTATACAATTGTGTTTCACGGTGTGGTGTTTGGTAGGTTGTATAAGCTAAGCGGTGCTGAGTTGATCTCTTGTTTGGTGTCCTGTATGAGCTAAGCCATGCTGAGCTAAAAAATAAAAGCAATCGGGTCCCTAGATAGAAAATAAATAGCAGTTCGGTCCCTAGGTAGAAAACTAAAAAGCAATCAGGTCCTGTGAGCTTTGGGCTCGTGCTCCGGCGCGGCTGCCGGCGAGAGGAGCAGCCGCCGCCGGTGAGAGGAGCAGCCACCGCCGAGAGGAACCGCCACCGCCGGCGAGAGGAGCACCCGGCGCATCCGACGAGAGGAGCCGCCACCGCCGGCAAGAGAAGCAGTCTACCTTGCTCGGCTTCACCTCTCCCATGGCGTCGTGCGCTGGCGAGCTCGACTCCGGCGAGAGGAGCTGCTGCCACGCGCCGAGCGCCGCTGCTCCGGTGAGGCCGGTCTCCTTCTCATCCGGTGTGGCCGAGCTCCTTCTGCTCCACGCCGGTGAGGCAGAGGAGGCCGAGCTCCTTCTCCTTCTCCGACGGGTGGCGGTGGACAAGGCTAGGCAGAGCGGCGATGGGAGCAGGGCGAGGCGGCGCTTGGAGCCATGCGTGGCGGCGCAGGACTAGGAGGGGCGCCGGGCGGCGGGGCGGCCTGGACTCGGCGGCGCGGTGGAGATGGGGAGGAGCAGCGCAGCGCGAGCGCGAGGGAAGGAAACGGGCTCGGGGGAAATGAGGAAGATTTTCGGGAGGGCTGGCGCCGCGAGGCGTCGGTGGGGCCATGCGTGGGAATTATTTCGGGATGCCCTCACCCAGGCTGAGCAGAGAAGCTCGATTCGAGCTTCCAAGCGGGCAGGGCTGAGGGCTGTTTTCGCATCAGGTGGGCATGGCCCGATGTAGCCGAGCCGACCTACCAAACAAGAAAAAGTGGGGTGAGGTGAGATTTTCTGAGTTGGCCCGGGCTACCAAACACACCCTAGGTGTATATGTATGACCTACTTTTGGTCCTTATACAGACTCTAAAATGAAACAGAGTGAATCATCGTGAGATCCTGGCCTATGTCTTAACAGGATTGATAGAATACTCGTATCAACAAGTTGCAACTTTTTTTCAGAAGCCGATAGATTTGACCATCGACCGTTAAAACCGGTTTAACGAATGACTTTCGAGTCATGCCTGGCAACACATTCAACAAGAGAAGAAACTAGGACACGAAAAGTAAGGTATGGAAGATGAAAAATCAATATCAGGAAAATCTAGTTAAGATATGATAAAATATTGGAAACAATAATCAAATCTCAAAATGTTTATTTTAAATCGTATAAAAATATATCATTGAAGAAAAAAAGTACTAATATAATAGCATTTACATAGTTGTCGTTCCTACTCTCTTTTATTTCAGAGCCTCTATTTCATTTGAAACATTCCCACATTTTTTTAACTTGACTACGTATACAAAAGTTAGTAAGTAATGATTTTCTATTTTATAGATGACAAAAGGTGTTCTAGTTTTTTGTTGTTATACATGTAAATATAAGTTTTTTAAAATAGTTTCTTGAAACTTCAACTTCTTATTAATTTTGATTTATTATTGACTACATGTCTTTAATATACAGGTTTATTTCCTTGCATAGCTAGATCGCCCTCTTTTGTGGAACAATGACAAGTTAAAACGTTGTTACCTATTTATACTAAATATTTTTGCCTTTTCATAATTGTTTTTGTAAGGTATGTTACAATTTTATGATAAAACTATAAGAATTAATAACTTAGATATACCCATGTATATGAAGATACATATTTTCCCTAACATTCTATTTTTTAGAAGTGTATTATGTAGTGCCTAAATGAAATAATACATTTTGAAGGAAAATTATACTCCTTCAATATGGTGTATTTCACTATAAATCTAGGAAAATGATTATGACCACATTATTTGTATGTATGTATTTTGTCATATAGTATTCTTAAATATTTACATAACTTTTTAGATTGTTTTAGAGTTTAAGAATCTAGCGAATAATTTGTCACGGTATTCTATAGTACAATAATATCAAGTTTAGAGGAAAGTAAATAGGTAACTCTAGAATGTATGATGTGCTACTATAGTTATTTCTCGAATCATACCTTATGCTTTCACTTGTCGGGAGTGGAATAGCTCGCTTGCGGCACATATTGTGTTGTAATGCATTGTAAACACATCCGTTCATTATAAAAATTATTACATATTTTCTCTAAGATGTCTATCTTACAAGAATATCTTGTAAAGATAAAAAAATGTGAGAAAATTGTATGAGTTTATTTAGCACGATCGTGAAGTCGTGCTAAAAGGTTGACCAGTGATTAGTGCCAGTGGTCGGGACACGCCCCACCTGAGGTACACGTGCACCATGAGTGTTGCCTTCCGTAACCCTTGGGCCGAGTATCCGCATGTTATTCCAAAATTGTGCCAATTGAATTTGTGCCGCGTTTACCAATGTAAAATTAAGTTTTGTAAGAGAATTTATTTTGTTGTGGTGGTATCACGGCAGATGCCATAGGATGGCTAAAGTGTGGGCCGAAGGACGCTGGTGGAATCCGGGAGAGGGCTAGCGCGCTAAGAAGCGCACACGAAGAACACACAAGCACACCAAGATCTACCCAGGTTCAGGGCCCTCGTGAGGAGGTAAAGCCCCTACTCCTGCCTATCTCTCTCTATATAACTCGTACCACAAACACAAGCTTGCTCCTTGAGCTGTATCGCACCACAATGGCCAAAAGCTCAGGGGAGGAGATGAAGCTACGAGGGGAAAGATATCTCAGGGCACCGTCCCTCACGCAGGAGGGGGTAAGGGCATATATATAGGCTAAACCGGGTTACCGGAATACCCCTCCACTTGCAACGGTCACCTCTCCGTACCGGCACTGCAGACACGCACGCCTGCACGTCATGATTGTCTCTGCACAGTGGACAGGACGTGGCTTGCCCATGTCCTGTCCCAGGTCTCTGCTCCAAAGTACGCCCGAGGTCAGCGACAAGACAGGGCCTGCCCATGCCTCTACCTCACAGTCTGTTCCCGGATAACCCGGAGTCAAAGGTGGAATGATGGCCTGCCATCTCGGTCTCCTGCACGCCCCCCTGTCAGGCGCTTCCTTGTCAGGCGCTCCCGTGCCAGACGGGATGTGACAGGAGCGCTGACCTCTGCTCGACACAAGGATAACCCGGCATGGATATGCCGGATCCTCCTTCCTCAAACATCCCTTCCTGCACATAAGAAAACACACAAATTACCGACATACATATGTCGGTTATGTTATCTCGGGTCCTTATCTCGGATCCCTTGTCTCGGTCGACACATGCCGGCTATCTCCAGCATGATACCTCGGTCCCTTCAGGCCTGGGTTAACTCGGTACACTTATGTCGGTTTGCACCTACATCACGCTCCTAAGTCCAGGTACTCCGGTTTTTACCGTAACCTGGCCCACACTTGGGCGTAGCTTTTACCACACCATGACCCTACCCGGGGGTAGCCCCCCGATATTAGTCCCCGAAGCTGGTGCGGTCCTGCAACCTTGGATGAAGGGCCACAGCAGGTTTAAACAAAACAACCATCCGACACTACCATGTCGGTTCAACCGTAAAACCTCCAATAAATTCTCCAACTGATTCTGACACAAGCTCCAGTGTCGGTTTTCTCCGACACTAGAATTCTGCTGATAGAGCGAGTCAACCTTTCACGACCAGCTCAACTCAACCCAACCATCCGACATTCACATGCCAGTACACCTTCAGCTTCGAGAATCAAAGCTTTCACCACTTCCGAAATTTGCTCTTGTGCCGGTCTATCCGACACAAAAAGATTCTCCCAATCTTCCCAAAGATTTCTCCACACCACGTGGCAGAGTAACGCTGCGCATTACCTTGGTTCCTGCGCGCGGACAGACACTTCACTGCTCACACGCCGCCCACGTCACGCGCCGTCGTGTCGCATGGGCACTTGAGTGCCTTTGACCGCGGCGTGCCTCCTCGATTTCCGCGCCATTAACCGCACACGATCACGCCGCGTACCGTTACCACTTTGTGGCCCACGATGCGGCAGATCGTGCGGCCGCAAAACTAGCAACCGCGCAGATCGTGCGCGGTTAATCCGCGCGCACGTTGCGGTAACTGCACGCGGTAAAACCGGAAACCGCACGCGCGCCGTACCCATAAATAGGGGAACGGGCTCCTCTTCTCGCCTCCTCCGCACTCTTCTTCTTCCTCTTCTCCCCTGCGACATCGCCGCCGCCGCGCAGTGAGCTTCATCACCGCACGACGCCGGATCTCGCGCGCCACCGCCTCCGGAGCACCTCGCGCCGCCACTGGACACGCGCAACTCCGGCAAGCCCGCGCACCTTCGCCCCGCATCACCGTCGCGATTTTTGGTAAGTTCTCGCCACCGCCATGGCCGATGAACGTGTTCATCCCCTCCGATGAACACGTTCATCCTCTCCGCTGGATCTGTTCATCCTCCTCCTCCCATCCGTAGAGGCTCTAACATCCAAATGCATAGATGATGATGAATATGGTTTGCTTAGATCCCCTCCATATTTTCTCCACCGTGTCTCTTAGCAATCTTGCGATAGTTTCTCCTCGGGTCTTCTCAAGTTTCAACTCACAAGTTCTTGTATTTATCTTCTATTTACTTTTCCCCGTAGATCCTTCCATCAAACACTTAGCCACAGAAACGTGTTTCCCGCCACTTATGCACTTTCCCTACATTGCCCAAATGTTCCGAGATATCTATCTCAGTTCCTTTATAGCCTGAATAATCCGAGATACTTATCTCGGTTCCTCCATTGCACACATACTCCGAGACACTTATCTCGGTTCTTCTGTGTCTCTTTTGCAGATCTCTTCCGAGATGTCAACCAGCAATACCCCGGAACCGGCCGAGGATATCGTTGAGGGAGAGCGCGCCAGGTGGGAGGGCTCCGATGTAAAACAGGACGAGATAGACTGGCTAGTCCGGACCAAACGCATTCCGGCACAAGTCATATGCCGGGTTCCCGGCAAATAGGCCGAGCCGAAGCTGAAAACCGGCGAGCGCGTGGTCTTCGTCGCGCACTTCGAGCGCGGCTTTGGACTCCCGGCAAGCGAGTTCTTCCGGTCCTTCTTGGATCGGTTCCGGCTTCAACCTCACCACCTTCCAGCCAACGCCATTACCACGCTCTCTGCGTGTGTCTCTTTCTCCGAGGGATACCTCGGACTTTGGCCCACGGTAGAACTCTGGGCCAAGTACTTCCAACTCCGGAAGCAAAGTGTCCCGGATCCGGAGAACAAGAACTTCCCCAAGGAGATGACCCGTGCGGAGCTGTTACCATCATACCTCGGAAGGGCTCCGTCCTACCTCGGATCCAAGGGCTGGAGCCATGCCGGAAATGGCGGCGCACGTTCTTCTACGTGAAGAACCCGGACAGCCCGGACAATGCTGATTACTTGAACTTGCCGCTGTTCAACATCGCCACCCCCACTGAACAGTTCAACTGGTCCCTCAACCCGAAGGACCTGAACATTGAGATCAACCAGATCCACAAGGTCGTGGAGGAGCTGGTGAAGGAAGGACTAACAAGCGATGATCTCCTGAGGACCTTCATCAGCCGCCGAGTTTCCCCCCTCCAAGACCGAGCTCACAAGATCTGCCACAAGAGTGGCCAGTATGACCCAACTCGGATCAGCACCCATGAGCTGAGCAAAGCCGAGATCAGAAGACGTGTCAAGGCGATTGCCCGCACGCTGATGACCGAGGAATGGGAATGGGGTATTGAACCTCATAACAGAACTCGGCTTCCGGATCAAGTAAGTAACCTTGCAATTTACACCGACATACTTTTTCCTACCGAGGTAACTCTTATGCCGGTCCCGTAATCCGCACATAAAGTAACTCGGTTTCACTGCTTTTGGCTTGCAGAGGTTTACCCGGCAGAAGACCGAAGATGGAGAAGATCCCTCCGCCAAATGGGGCCAAGATATCCCTGCCCCGGACGTCGCCGAGGTAGAAGACTCGGACGATGAGGATCAGCTGCCAATACCGAGAGCTGGCGCCCCTACCTCGGGTAATCCTCGAGCCCGAGCCTCAATCCGAGATTGGTCGGATGATGATGATTGCGAAATGCTAGAGGCAATTGACGCTCGTCCATCGCCTTTGCTCCCCCAGCCCCGGCGTCAACTAACCCGGGTGGCTCTGCCCCGAGTACACGGCCTGCTACCTCGGGCAAGCAAGTGGCATCCCGCAAGCGCGCAGAGACCGGTACCTCGAAAACCGGAACCTCCGCATCCTCGGATCCAGCCGCGCCGCAGGCGAAGCGACAGAAGAGAGGAGCGGTCAAACCGAGGAAGGGCAAGAAGATGCCGCCAGTTACTGAAGGGTAAGATACTCTTTGCCGACACAAGTTTACTTCCTTTTTCCTTTTTTCCTTCTGCCGGGATAACTTTTTCCCGACATAACATTTTTCTTGTTTGATGCAGTGCCCCCCTTGAAGTTGAGCAGAGCGCCTCTTCTATGCGCTCGCCCCTTCCGAGTACAGCCGAACCTCGGCCACAAGACTCCGGGGCACCCGCCACCTCAATAGTCACTCCCGAGGTTGTGATCCTCGACCAAGAAGATGGCTCCGGGACCCCTAGCACGAAAACCGACATCCGCGGGCCGACATTGCGGTAACCTCGGGCGCACAGCAACCACCACCACAACCTCAGCCGCAACAACAGCAACCGCAACAACAGCAGCAGTAGCAGCAACAACAACAGGAGCAGCAGCAACAACAACAACAACACCAAGGACAGCAACAACCTCAACAGCACCAGCGGCAGCCAAAGCAGCCACCTCGGCCAAGGTCCACCACCAAGTCCCCGACCAAGTCCACCGAGTTAGCAACTCGGAAAGCTACTCCATTTGCCAAGCCGACACAGAGCCAAGCAGCCACCGGGAAACAACTTGCCAACCCGGAGAGACAAGTGGTGTTGACTCCAACCACTACCCCGGAGCACCAAGCTCTTGTCACTTCTGTCTTCCGAGCCACCAGCAGCAGTTGGGTTTTACCCCAGCTCCAAACTCAGAGTGGACATAGCTTAGGCTCGGAGAAGCAGTACCACATGGACTGGAATGCTGCCGACACAAGCGAGGTCTCCTCCGTGCATCTGGTCACTCCACATCCAGCTGGCCCCAGTGCACTTGCTCAGGTCATGCACAATTTGCAAGTCTCGACCCTTCGAGCCAGTAAGCTTGCCGAGGTATTTTTTCCTCAGCCGCCGAACTTTTACTTCTTTTGCCGTAGATGATAAACATACACAATCCCCAGTCCCCGAGATTCGGGTTGAGTGACCCGTGCTCACCCGAGTAAAGGTCACTCGGCGCGAATCTTCACAAAATTTTCATCATTAGGCTCGAAAAAATCCGACATTTAGCATCTTCAGAAAATCTGACACTTCGGATCTTAAAAACTCCGACACCCAGTCCCCGAGATTCTTGTCGAGTTTTACTCGGCAGGAATCTTTAATAAATCCGACACTTAGCTTTACTCGGCCTGAATCTTCAACTAATCATACCAACTTTTGCTTTTTTCGGGATTGCACCAACGCTCGGACCACAGTGTTTCGGAAGTTGCTGTTGGACCATAACAGGCTCAAGAGGTCTCACAAGCAACTTCAGGAAACGCTGAAGAACAAGGAAAAAGCGCATGCCACTGCCCTTCAGAAGGAAAAGCAGGAAGTGTCTCGGCTCCAGGAGGAGCTTGCCCGGGCGAGAAAATCGGCATTGAGCAGGCCCTGATGCAAAAGGAGGAAGCTGCTCAGAAGCACAAGGAAACGCTCGCAGCATCCGAGGTTCGCGCTACCTCGGCTCAAGGAGAGCTGGATGCCCTCAAGGCAAAATCCGACATCTGGCTCCGCGAGCTCACCCGGCTGAACAAGGAAATGGAGGTGACAACTTGTGTCGGCCTTTACTGCGCTGCACTAGCCTCAGCACCAAATCTCCCTCTCGGAATACCCGAGGGCTGATTTTCCGGCTATGATAGCGCCGGAGATTTTGCTGATATATAGCTGACCGAGATAAGGTCAGTTCTCATGCTTCTTCAAGCAAATCAACATCATTTTCCCGAGCTTCTTTTGCCTCGTTTTCAGTGTACAGCGCCACTCTCGGCGAGTCATACTCCATGTCGGTTGGCAAGACCGCTTCTGCCCCATAGACCAGAAAAAATGGCGTATAGCCAGTTGATCGATTTGGTGTGGTCCTTAGACCCCACAGCACTGCTGGTATTTCCTCTATCCAACATCCCGGAGTTCGCAACAGTGGTTCAATCAACCGAGCTTTGATACCGGATAACACCAATGCATTTGCTCTTTCCACTTGCCCATTTGCCTCAGGGTGTGCCACCGAGGCTATGTCCAACCGGATTCTCTTATCCGCACAAAACCGAGCAAACTCTCCCACAGCAAAGTTTGTGCCATTATCCGAGATAATGCTATGGGGATAACCATATCTCAAAATGATGTCCTTCAGGAAGGTCACAGCTGTGTGTCCATCACACTTCCGGATTGGCTTTACCTCGATCCACTTGGTGAACTTGTCCACCATCACCAGCATATGCGTCATGTTACCTCGGGCTGGCCTGAATTCTCCCACCATATCCAGGCACCAAACTGCAAAGGGCCAAGTGATTGGAATTGTCTTGAGTGCCGAGGCTGGCAGGTGTATCTTTTTAGCAAACCTCTGACATCCCTCACACTTTCTGACGATATCTTCTGCCTGATTCAAAGCACTGGGCCAATAAAACCCGTGCCGGAATACCTTAGCCACCAAGGCTCTTGATGAAGCATGATGACCACATTCTGCTTGATGAATTTCCAGGAGCATTTCTTGCCCCTCTTGCGGCTCGACACATCGCTGCAGTACCTCGGTCACACTTCTCTTGTACAACTCGAGGTTGATGATGGTGTATGCCTTGGATCTTCTTTGTACTTGCCTAGCTTCAACCTCATTACTCGACAAACTCCCATCCATCATAAAAGCCATTATTGGTTGTGCCCACTCCAGCACAGGACGCACAGGAAAGACCGAGTCATCCAACTCCATGAGGTCAACCGACATTGCTTCTTCCGGGGTTGAGTAACCAGTCCCGGGTTCTGCCAAGCAGTCCCCGGGTTTTCCCAAATGCATCCGACATCGACGTCCATGGGAACAGGACCAGACTCCGGTTTCGCCGGGATAAAAATTGACTCGGACTCCGGCGATGGTTTGATTGACGGCTTCCTCAGATGCTCCAAGGCTATGCCGGGTGGAATTGGATCCCGGGATGAACCAAGCTTGGACAGTACATCGGCGGCGTCATTTTCAGCCCGAGGTATATGCGTGAGCTCGCAACCTTCAAAGAACCCCGAGATCTTCTGGACATGAAACCGATATAACGCCATGTTGGCATCTAAAGCGTCCCAATTTCCCGAGACTTGCTGCACCACCAAATCCGAGTCTCCGAAACATTCTATCCGGCGAATACCAATTTCTTTGGCCACATTTAGCCCATGAACAAGTGTCTCATACTCGGCCACATTGTTAGATGCCGCAAAATGAATCTGCAACACATATCTCAACGGATCATGCTTTGGCAAGGTAAGGACTACCCCGGCACCTAAACCAATTTTTGTTCTTGATCCATCAAAGTGCATTCTCCAGTAATTGGGGTCAGGCCGTGGTGGCTCATATTGCATTTCAGCCCAATCCACCAGGAAATCCGGCAGTGCCTGAGATTTAATGGCATCTCTTCTTTCATAGTGAGGAGTGTAAGGGGACACCTCGATAGCCCACTTGGCTACCGGCCAGTTGCATCTTTACACCCAATGATCTCCGAGATAGGAGCCTCGCATACCACAGTAATGGAATGCTCTTGGAAATAATGTTTCAACTTCTTACCAGCCAGATAGACACCATATGTCATTTTCTGGTAGTGAGGATAGTTCTGCTTGGATAACGAGATCACCTCGCTGAGGTAATATACTGGCCTCTGCACAGTTTTGCCATCTTCTTCTCTCTCCACTACCAACACGACACTCACAACCCGGTTTGTGGCTGCAATGTAGAGCAACATCGGCTCTTTGGGTAATGGTGAAGCCAGTATCCGCGCAGTTGCCAACATCTTTTTTAACTCGGTGAACGCCGCATCTGCTTGCGGGGGCCACACGAAGTAGGTTGTTTTCTTCATGAGTTGATACAAAGGCAATGCCTTTTCCCCCAACCTGCTAACAAACCGACTTAAAGATGCCAAACATCCAGTGAATTTCTGCACGTCTTTAAGACATGTCGGTAACCTCATGCTCTCAATAGCACGGATTTTTGTCGGGTTGACCTCGATACCTCGGCTTGACACGAGGAAACCGAGTAATTTGCCTGCCGGCACACCGAAGGTACATTTGGCCTGGTTAAGTTTTATCCGGAATTTTCTCAGATTCTCAAATGTTTCTCGGAGATCATCAATCAGAGTAGCTTTTTCCTTAGACTTGATGACAATGTCATCGACATTTTTGCATACATCTATGATAAGTAGCACCAGCATTTCTCAAACCAAAGGTCATGACACGATAGCAATAAGCCCCATACGGGGTGATAAAAGCAGTTTTCATTTGATCAGCGGGTTCAGTGGTATCTGGTGAAAACCAGAATACGCATCTACAAAGGATAACAGCTCACACCCGGCTGTGGAATCGATCACTTGATCTATCCGAGGCAGCGGGAATGGATCCTTAGGACATGCCTTGTTCAAGTTTGTGTAATCAATACACATACGCCACACAATGGCCACATTTGGGTCATCTTTTTTCTTTTCCACCAGGACCGGGTTAGACAACCAGTCCGGGTGCAGCACTTCCATGATGAACCCAGATGCAGTAATCTGGCCAGTTCATCACCTATCACTTTTCTCCTCTCATCCGAGAGACGTCGCATAGGTTGCTTCACCGGCTTCATATCCGGTCTGACGAACAAAGAGTGCTCAGCCAACTCCCTCGGAACACCTGGCAGGTCCTGATTTGACCATGCAAAGATATCCCGGTTCTCACGGAGGAAGTGACTGAGCTCGCCTTCCTATTTCTCAGTTAACCCGGTACCAATGATGACGTTGTGGTCCGGAACGCCGGGTCAACATTGATCTTCTTGGTCTCCTTTGGCACCTCGAAAGTTGCATTCTGCTCCGGGTTACCATACCCGGCATACCGAGTTGTGCGGACTGAGCCAATGCCACCACTTCATGGATCTTTTCTTCTCTGCAGCAATGATCAGTGACTCGGCTAAGCACGATCCAGCCGAGGCACACTCCAGTGCACGCTTGTAATCACCCGAGATAGTGATGATGCCATTAGGACCCGGCATTTTCATCTTGAGGTAACCCACATGGGTGGATATCATGAACTTGGACAGTGCAGGTCTACCGAGTAAAGCATGGTATGGACTTTCGAGGTCCACCACCTCAAACTGGATGCTCTCAGTTCGGCAGTTGTCTTTGGTGCCAAACAACACATCAACCCAAATTTTGCCCATAGGTGCACATGAAACACCTGGCACTATGCCATGAAAGGTTGTAGAACTCGGCTGCAGCATGTTTGCCGAGATACCCATCTTCACCATGGTGTCTCGGTACATGATATTGATAGCACTCCCATTATCAATGAGAACTCGGGTGAACCGAGTATTGAGTGTCGGTCCGAAGAATGTCGGATCCACTACCAACGCATAACCTCCCGGGTTGGCATAACTCGGGGATGATCCCTTCTGCTCCAAGTGATCTCTTGCTCGGACCAGTGCAAATACTTCGGTATTGCCGGCATAACTGCGTTCACCTCCAGTGCACGCCGATGCAAGCTCTTCTTGTCAGTTGGCTCGGTCACAAATATCACATAGCTCTGATGAGCTTCTCTGTAATCTCCCTGGGGATACTCTCCCTGCCTGCTGGGACCAGTGTTGTTGTTGTTCCCTCCGACATTCACTGATTCACAGGCTTTGAATCTGCTTGCCTCGGAACTGGGGATCACCGGGATAGCATTTGCTCCGGTAAGTGGCAAGTTTTGCCTCGGTGGAATCTCTGAGGTGCCCCCCTGATTTCCTCCGGCTCTGGCTCCTTCCCCCTTGTGCGCTGATACCAGCTGCACTGCCGAGTTGTATGGTTCGCCGGTTGCGAGGATCATGCGTGTGGAAGCTGCAAGGTCCATCCAACATAGCCTCATAGGTTAAGGATTGGCTTCTGGTCACCCCATGGCCTCTTCCCTTCTTGATTCTGGCCCCATGCTGGACCATTGAACTTCGGACGCTGGCTATTACCGGCATCTGGCTGATCTTGGTTTACAGCTGCAACCTGGTTCGAGCCATACCGGTAATCCGGTTCTCTCCTCTTGTTACCGAAGTCCTGGCGATCGTTCTGCCTGACTGGCCCGGGTCTGTTGTTCACCGGGTATCTTCTACTCGGCTCTCCCGAGTTCAGCAAAGGTTGCATCGGATCACCCAGTGCATAGCTATCCGCAATCCGGATTGTCTCGGCCAGTGTGGCCGGCATTTCCCTCTGCAACTTCTGCCAGAGCATGGAGCCATGTCGGCACCCCTGGGCAAACCAAGATATGGCCTGTGCCTCTACAACTCCTTCACAGGAATTGCGAATAGTACTCCACCGGGTTAAGTAATCCCGGTCAGTTTCATTATCCCTCTGCTTGCACATCGCAAGCTGCTGAGGACGGTTTGGTCTCTTGTATGTGCTGGAGAAGTTGCTAACAAATGCTTCTTCAAAGTCCAGCCAGCAATCAACACTGCCCTCTCGCAGGTTGTTCAGCCAAATCCGGGCTGGCCCCTCCAACATCTGCGGGATATACCTCACCGCCCATCTGCGGTTACCTCCCGCAATATGCACAGCCGACACATAATCTGTCAGCCAGTCCTCTGGCTTGGTGCTGCCGTCATATGTTTTTGCACCTCGGTTTAGCTGAAAGTGCCGCACCGGTGGTCCCTCATGATCCGAGGTCCAAAACATGCCGGACCAGGTGGACCTTGCTCTTCCAGCATCTCGGACATATAAATTCTGTCCAGCTTGTAGCGTGCATCATTTGGTGACAACTGACGAGTTCCCAACCGGATCCCAGTGCACCTTCATATCTCGGATACCCGGCTTTCTCCATAGCCGAGTAACCATCATCATAGCGGTTAGCCACCTGCTCAACAACTTGCGGCTGCTGGACATGCCCGACATTTTGCTGCTGCTGCTGGGCGAGATTTTGTGTCGGATACCGAGGTGGATAACCTCGGCCAGCCGAGTTAATACCCCGGCACCTGGACCGCCCTGACCGGGATTGCTTCTACCCCGGCCGGCACTACCTCGCCCAACCATCTGTTTTCCGGCACACGCCGGTCATACACCTGCATCTGTTTGCTCTTACCGGAGTTTACACTCCGGTCACGATCTACACCGACATGCGGTGAAGAAGCTGCCCCTTAGATCCACTAGCTCCCCTAGCCGAGTGAACTACATCAGATCCACCTGCAACTGTGTGGCCTTGCGATAGGCCTCATTCTGCCGGGTAGCCACAGCTACCAGCTCATTAACTCGGTCTGCTGCCTGCGGAGAGCTTCTCCGGATAAGCCAGACAACTCGGCTCTTGCTGCCTCGGCAGCCTAAGAGTCTTAGCAGGGGAACTATACATCGGTTTTTCGACCGATAAGGCACTAGGAGTTTTGCTGGAGCTAGATCTACCATCTCTAGCCAACTCGGCATTGAGGTTTTTACCTCTCTTGCGCACATCCTCTACTCGACTAGGGCGAGCAGCTACCGGGGTAAAACCATGTGCTAGGTTATACTCACGGACAGTTATCCCAAACTCTCTTCGTACCTCGGCCATCTCCAGAGCCTCCTGAAGCAAGCTCTGACGCCGTGCCTCCAACTCTGCCTCTGACTGGGCAGCATCTGTACCGGCAACTACCGGCACATTCAACTTCTCTATGATCTCCTCAGGTGAGCTGGCTTAACCGGCACATGGGATGTACCGGCTTGGCCGGGGAGGTTCTCCCTCCTCTCCAGCGGCACTTTCGCCGATCTAACCTTTGGTGCGGGATTACCGGCATCTCCTTTGCCGGGGTCTCCTTTACCGGCATCGGCCGCAGTGCCGGTCATCATGACCTCTGCGCAGCTCCCGGGGCGAGCGCTACGCCGGCCGCGAGCCGCACAGATGGCAGGAGGATCCTCCGCCACAAGCACCTGCTCGGGGTACTTGCAGACAACCTCGGTGGCGACGTAGGTCACGAAGGTGCCGAAGCTGATGAGGCAGCCGTTCGTCGGGAACGGCCTGCTGCCGAAGCATCCCACGTTGTTGCTGATGAAGTTCAGCGCGCCGAGCTTGCAGACGAGCCCGCAAACGACGCGCTCGCCGGAGTTGATGATGGAGCCCGTCCGGAATGTCACACCAGCCAGCGCCGCTGCTGCCCCACGGTGGGCGCCAACTGTCGTGGTGGTATCACGGCAGATGCCATAGGATGGCTAAAGTGTGGGGCCGATGGACGCTGGTGGAATCCGGGAGAGGGCTAGCGCGCTAAGAAGCACACGAAGAACACACAAGCACACCAAGATCTACCCAGGTTCAGGGCCCTCGTGAGGAGGTAAAGCCCCTACTCCTGCCTATCTCTCTCTATATAACTCGGTATCACAAACACAAGCTTGCTCCTTGAGCTGTATCGCACCACAATGGGCAAAAGCACAGGGAGGAGATGAAGCTACGAGGGGAAAGATATCTCAGGGCACCGTCCCTCACGCAGGAGGGGGTAAGGGCATATATATAGGCTAAACCGGGTTACCGGAATACCCCTCCACTTGCAACGGTCACCTCTCCGTACCGGCACTGCAGACACGCACACCTGCACGTCATGATTGTCTCTGCACAGTGGACAGGACGTGGCTTGCCCATGTCCTGTCCCAGGTCTCTGCTCCAAAGTACGCCCGAGGTCAGCGACAAGACAGGGCCTGCCCATGCCTCTGCCTCGCAGTCTTTCCCGGATAACCCGGAGTCAAAGGTGGAATGATGGCCTGCCATCTCGGTCTCCTGCACGCCCCCGTGTCAAGCGCTTCCTTGTCAGGCGCTCCCGTGCCAGACGGGATGTGACAGGAGCGCTGACCTCTGCCCGACACAAGGATAACCCGGCATGGATATGCCGGATCCTCCTTCCTCAAACATCCCTTCCTGCACATAAGAAAACACACAAATTACCGACATACATATGTCGGTTATGTTATCTCGGGTCCTTATCTCGGATCCCTTGTCTCGGTCGACACATGCCGGCTATCTCCAGCATGATACCTCGGTCCCTTCAGGTCTGGGTTAACTCGGTACACTTATGTCGGTTTGCACCTACATCACGCTCCTAAGTCCAGGTACTCCGGTTTTTACCGTAACCTGGCCCACACTTGGGCGTAGCTTTTACCACACCATGACCCTACCCGGGGTAGCCCCCCGACATATTTTGAGCAAACTTAAGTACCCTGCTTAATTAAGGATAAGTTGGGCTAATTAAACATGCCCGACTGCCAGATTACAACCCACAAAACTACACAATGAAAAAACTAAAAGAAAATCCTAAAACAAAACTAAGTTAACCCTCAGTTCTGAATGTGTACCAGATAGATTTCGTCCTTGGCCGGTTTCCACTAATAGCATGTAAGAGGTTTTGTACGTGCAGCAACACATTCCAATAGGCAAAAACTTAGCAAGGGAATGGGAGAGCATGAGAAATGAAAAAAGGACATTGGTTAAAAAATCAATTATTTTCTGCTTTGTTAAGAATAATGTTTCTCTACATCTTATATTTACTAATTGGAGGCACCATACGAGGCTCCACGTTAATCCTGGAGAAAAAGAACATCAACCGTTAGATGCACTTAACAATACAGTAATAACCATTAGATTGGTGATGCGCACGCCCTATCCGATCGGGGACGCGTTTAAATATTTTTGTCCAATCGTATCCTCTTTGGACTCCTCGCCCTGCTTAGCCTCCTAGCGAACAGAATCCCGTGAGCCATGCGTATGCTAATATCAGTTGAAATCATGGATGATGAACGGGAGAGCGTGGCCACCAGGTCAAGAAGCTGCTTGGTGAGTGCTGCTGCCGCATCGATCAATCATACATGCATGCGGAACAAGAAACACGTCATACGAGATGCAGTTCAATACTACCCGCACTGAATCAGGCATGTCCTGTCAAAATTAATTTTGCTAGATCGTATTCGTAAGATTGTCTATATTTAATTGTTGCTGCACGTCAGATCTAAATCCTTTTGTTTTCACATCTTAAATCCAGTTATTTTTCCATCATGTCGACTGTATTCCTAATTATGTAGGAACTAGCTGCTATTAATGTCTCGATCCAGTTTTATTAGACAACTGCTTATATTTGCTCTACCTTCATCCCAATTTAAAAGACGTTTTTGGTATACTAAAATAGCCTACCACAACGTCTTATGCTTTGGGGCAACTGAGGTACTATTAATAGTGGCGTTTATAAATTTAAAGTATACAAGGACATACAGGGTGCATATCAGGTGATTACTGAATAGGCATAAATTTAATTGTCAGTGAGCAGTGGCTTGCAGTGCCTTATCCCTTCCCTCCCCGTCACTGTTCTGAGGCGAAGAAGGCGATTTTTGGACGAGGTCCGTCGAGCCACCGCGTCCGTGCCGCTGAGGCGGGCGATTCCTCTCCTCCGCCGGCCGCTTCGGCGGCGGGAGGGTGAGGGATCCCCGCCTCCGGCCTGTACATACGGGAGGTTAGGATGGATGTCTCGCCGGCGGCGCTCTGGAGGAGGTGGTGCTGCGGGCGGGAGGTTTTGGTGCCGGCGCGTGCTTCTCCGGCGGCGGAGGTCTTCGGAGCTCCTCCCCCTCGCGCTGGACTGGCTGGATCCCGAGGCCCGGCGTGGCGCTCGGGATCCTCTTCTTTCCGCCAGATCTGAGGTGACGGTGGATCTGGCGGCGGACGGATCGAGCTCTGCGACCTCTCCCGGCGGCGGCATCGACGGCGTCTGCGGCAAGGAGGAATGGTTGGGTCCGGGGGCGCTGCCCCGGTCGTTCATCGTCTACTACTCCGGCGCGGCGCGGCGGAGGGGCACGGCAGCGTCTTCTATAGGGAAAAAGCTTTCCCTGACTGCGGCTTGGTGGCGGTTGGGCGCCTGCGACTCCGGCGCCGGCGAGGGCGCGGTCTTCGATCCATGGTCCTTTTCCTCTTCGTATTTTGTTCTTGTACTTCTACTATGTACGTTGTATGTGGTTTCTTGTGAATATACGTGGGGAAAATTTGCAAAAAAAAAAGAATAGGCATAAATTTAATTGCTGCTGAATGTCAGATCTAAATCGTTCTGTTTTGACAACCCCAATTCCAGTTTTCGAACGGAGAGAGTACAAGTAGGCTGATATCCATGTATCGATCCAAAGTGCCCTTAATGCATGTTCTATAATCAACTGCTCATATTCGCTATTAATAGTGGCGTTCAAGTATATAGGGACATATAATTCATGTATGTTTATAATCATTAGTGCTTTCTTGGTAGAAAATGATTTTTGTTTTATCCAGGGTGTAGACAAATCCAGTTAGTACGCCAATGTTTTCTTAGCACACATAGGCGCGGAGAAATATTAGGACACAAATACACGTAGGCACCTGAGCCAACTCACAAAATTATGTACTACTCTCTCCGTTAACAAAAGGATGTCTCAAGATAGATCAAATTTGTATAATTTGATCTATCTTGAGACATCCTTTTGATGTCTCAAGATAGATCAAATTTGTATAATTTGATCTATCTTGAGACATCCTTTTGTGAACGGAGAGATTTAGTGTGTAGATACATACAACTTTGATCTATCTTGATACATCATTTTGTGAACGGAGGGAGTAGAACACAAATGCAGATTTGCGCTATCATTTAAATCCTCATGGATGCAGATAACAACACCAAATAATTTTCGGATTTCACTATTTGTTACGTTTCTACGGTATTAAATAAACAAATGTAGCAACCATGCCGCCTAAATAATTTTGATATGAAAATACGGCACAGATTTCATGCTAAACTGTACAAAATTAAGTTTTTTATGGGCAGTCATTAATTAAATAATATTCAGTAGAAAATACCCAAATTTTATGTAGCGGTATATAACATGCCAGAAACCAAATATGCTACTTTTATTTTACGATTCAAAAATTATGAACATAGAAATATTCTTAATTAGCCTTTGAGATAGGTCATCAAAAGTTCAGTTAATCGAAGGGTCGATGCCACAATGTCTTTACATGTGTGAGAATTAACGATATTATTAGGATCATTTGTCATCTCACGAGTTATAGACGTAAGCACGATTTATTTAATTTCCCACAATTATTTAAGGTTATAATTATAATTAGATTAAAACATTCTCGATTCAAATGTTCCAACCAGTTACAAATTAAGAAAACAATGAGCATTTTTGTAAAACAATAAGCATTTGGAGATAAATATCAGCCCGTGCGAATGCACGGGTAGGCGACTAGTGTTCTTAATTCAGATCTTGTAATACTTTGTTTTCTATTGACTAGATTGAGGGGTGAACCTAGTTTGGTCTTCCACTATACGGACCAAAATTCTTAGCTGGGAGACGAAAAAAAATGTACGTAGTTTTTCATTAATGGTACACGGAGAGCGAATGCATCTGTTAGCTCTTTTCTTGAGAACCAAATGCATCTGTTAAGTGAGCGTGGAAGGAGGTCGTCGCACCAATTTTAATGTTCGGGCCATCTCCATCCTTTATGATTTTTCAGAAATAACTATATTACGAACCGACAACCTGCCTATGGCAGTATGGTTAGGATGATGTTTGTACCCCAGACCCACCAGAGTTTAAAACTCAGGTTTGACGCCGAACATTCTTCAGTAGGAGGCGTCCGTGGTGACTTATCCATCTCAAGAATTGACACGCAGAATCAGTCTCTCGGAGGTGCTCATATGGTAAGATGTGCGTGCGTGCGTTCATATAAATGAGTGTGTATATGAGCGATTACGTTGTATTGTGTTTCGCAAAGAAAACTATATTATGAACCGGCCGATGGGGCCGTGTGCCGTTCTTTTCAGTCGACCCAGCTGCGAAAAAACAAACGACAAGAGAAGGAATTCACGGAGGCAGCAAATTCGAAACAAACAAAAAAAAGTCACGGAGGCAGCCGTCGCGATCTCCACATTCAAATCGGCCACGGGGATGGATTGAATTCCAGGCTTGCATTATCCTTTAATTACCGGATTGTCACCGCTGGCCGATCGGTCGTCGGCCCACATCAACTTGCTCAACACAAGCTGCCTAACACCTAACATTAGGCTAACTCTACTACTGCTTTTCTAGCTATCATCCGGCCCCTACGCGACCAAGTAGTTAATCAGTCAGCCATATGGTCATGATTGATTGATCGGCCGTTACCCATAACATATCGACGGCCGGACGAATACTCTAACAATGTACGTATACGTGTCACTAATCTAGCTACGTTTCTTCCCGTTGACGGCGAGTCAAAGGCGACTTCACTAATTAATGCGAAGAAGACTCGCATCTTCCGTGGTCAAATCGAGCACTAGTCAAGTCAATGGCATCGCAACTGCCAGGACAAAAAAAAAATGTTCCTCCCAATCCGTCCAACATGTTTGGTCAGAGTGGTGGAATTTTGGCTTGCTATCTACAGTAGCTAGTTGTTGTATCATGCGGCTCTGTACGTACTGTATATATAAGCTAGGTCAGGTTGGACGTTGGGTCGAAAGAAAATGGTGACATGGACAGAAGCAGAGAACCGTCCATCCGTCCATGCATCACTGCAGCGTCAGGTCGATGAGAACTGGTTACAAAATTTCTCTTAGATGGGTGCCCGTGCATTGGAACGGAAGGAGAAATATGAGGACCCCTAAAGATTAGAATATTGATCCCTTGCTTCCTATTGGACGTGACTGGAGTCGTCGTCTTTGGTTGCCTCGTTGACCAACGGCTGGTTCGGCTTTAAGAAAGAGTTGCAGGATTGTCTTGTCATCATTTAGGGCCCTCATCGACCACCAGTTTGTTCGGCTACTTCTTCCTCTCAAGAATCGCCGTGTAATAATCCTTCTTTCCACTCGGATATCCTCCATGACTAAAAAAAAATGCGTAAGTTCTGGTCTCTATCTTCCGATCTGTAAGTTTATAGATCGTCAAAACACCGTTATCTAGGTGATTGCGCTTTCGAATTAGGTGGCCGTTTATTATGTTTGTTCATTATAAGTTTATACTGGCTTACTCAGAAAATGCTAATCTTTTTGAGGCACACAGTAAAATAGTGTCTTCTAAAATAAGAAACATAGCCAATTTTCAATAACGCCTGATTGTGGGACATGACATAGTGAGCCAGTACCGATCGTTTGAAGCCTGGGTAGCGATGCTGGGACGTAGCGATTTTGTTTTTTTTGAGGGAAATTTAGCGATCTTTGTTTTTTGGGGGATGCTCACCGTTGTGTTCGGTAAATCGGGAGCCACGCCCAGAGGCCCACGATCGAGTCCAGAGCAGCGCCATGTTTTTTTTTTGATTGAGAGGAACGACCGAAGCTTAGTGCGTCGGAGGCAAGATGTTTTCCCGGATCCTCATCTCCGCTGGGCAGAAAACCAGATATGCCTACCCACGTCTAGACTGGTAGCAATGCGGGCCAATCTGTGAGCTTCAGTATTGGCTTCCCATCGTTCGTGGCTGAACACAGCTTTTTGAAAACGAGTCCTTCTCAGCTGAATCTCTTGAAGAATCATGCAGTGTTGTCCTCTCTCCGCAGAACCATTAATATCCGTCACCACATTTAGACAATCAGAGGCGATATGCAGCTTGATGACATGCAAGTCCTCAGCTAGTGCCAGCGGCTCCGCACACGCCAGCGCCTCCAGGGTTTCTGGGGTAATCAAACCCTCAAACACAACAGCCGACGCGCCCAAGAAGTTACCGTCAGCATCTCGGCAAATAGCTCCTACTGATACACGCTGCTGCTGCTTGGCAACTGCTGCATCCACGTTCAGTTTTACTGCACCAGCCCGAGGAGGCGTCCACGGAGCACTCCTTGGCCTTGTACCCACCAGCGTAGCAGACGCCTCAGTTCGATTGCCCACCGATAGTTCCTGGAGATATCTCGTGATGAAGAAGTGGGTGGAAAGCAGCGATTGTTGCTCTCCTTCGTGTATTAGTTTACGCCGCGCCCACCAAATAGACCAGAGAGTTACTAACACTTCAATAAAACTGTCCCGAGAGAGGTTTGAACTCAACGAAAACAACCAGAGACGAGGATCATCTGTTTCGTCACCCACCAGAGGAAGAATAACATCATCATCCCTCAAAGCCCAGACACTCCTCGACATGTTGCAGTCAATCAAGGCATGCCTCCAAGTATCTGCCGCTGCATTACACACAGGGCACACTGCAGTGGTAGCTATATTACGCTGACACCGTACTTCGCCCGTAGGTAAAGACGATCTCGCAAGCCGCCATGCAAAAATCCTGAGCTTGGAAGGGACTTTCACTTTCCACAGGTATTTCCATCCTTTCTCTTCCTGGTCCGAGGTAGACTGTGCAGCCCGACCCTCAAAGTAATCCTCTCGGCGTCTCTTGATCTCCATCATCATGTGACAGGCAGATTTTACAGTGAACACGCCCTTTCTCTCGAAATGCCAAGCCCAGAAGTCATCCTGCCGAATGAAACTGATCGGAATCTGTTTTATTGCTTCTATGTCCATTGGGAGAAAATAAGCGTGCAGTTTAACATCATCTCATGTCCTCATGGCTGGGCAAATCAGCTCCGAAACCCGAACAGGAGGTTCATCCGAGATACACACATAGGGCCTTAACTTATGGTCACGTGAGATCCAGTTATCATCCCATATACTTTTAGTTTGGCCATCCCCAATCCTCTTGATAAGACCATGTCTGAGCATGTCGCGTCCCTCACATAGAGATCGCCATATTTGAGATGGGCGAGAACCAACACTAGCTTCCAGGATGTCTGTCTCCGGAAAATAAACAGACTTGAGGATCCGTGCACTAAGAGAGGAGGGATTAACAAGAATGCGCCAAACTTGTCTAGCTAGAAGTGCTAGGTTAAAAATTTCAATATCTCTGAACCCCATTCCACCTCTATATTTAGGCATTGTCATCGTGTCCCATGAAACCCACGCCACCTTCCGCTCTCCTTGTTTACTGCCTCACCAAAAGTTGCGGATCATGGCCGTAATATGTTCGCACATACCTCTTGGTAATTTGAAAAGAGCCATAGAGTAGGTTGGAATTGCTTGAATAACCGACTTGATCAAAACCTCCTTCCCTCCACCACAAAGCACCTTCTCCATCCAGCCTTGTAGCCGTTTCCAAACCCTGTCTTTAATATATGCAAAGGCACCATTTTTTGCTCTGCCCACTTCCGATGGCAGCCCTAAATATTTCTCCTTTAGTGTCTCATTCTGCACTCCCAGATATTTGCCCTGACCTGCTCGGCACAACCCTTACCAAAGAATATAGATGACTTCTCACTATTTATCCGCTGACCCGAGGCATTGCAATACATTTCCAGAACTTCCCTCATTTTTGTAACATCTGCTACGATTGCCCTGCTAAAAAGAATACAATCGTCCGCAAAGAGTAATAGGCCGACTTCCTTTTTGCAATTCCTACTGAGGCCATACTGCTATATAGGCCTATTTGAACTCTAGGCCCTCTATAATTTTGGGCCATGTCCGGCCGCATACCTGTGGGCCTGGCACTGGAATCAATATAGAGTTTACAATCAAAAACTTTAAAATGGTCTTTTCTTGCCGCAGTATTGTGTCTAGTCACTCTTGAAAATGAGTTTTTTGAGTCCCCCCCCCCCCCCCCCCACCCCAACTAAATTAAATTTTGCACAATACTACTTAGTATTTATCATTTTTTACCATACAAAACATAAAATAAATCGAATTAGCCCCTCAGCTGTCACCTAATGTATTTTAGCCCCTCCAATATTTATGGTCAAGGTCCGCCACTGCTCGGTGAGTCCGTGTGATAGGTGATTTTGCCATGGACAGGGTTCCTGAATCCTGGAGTGTTGAATACGTCAACTCCATCCATGCTGGACGCAGCATGCAGCTGCATGCCTTGCATCCTAGGTTGGAAAATGCTGCGCTGTTTCCTCACGAATTACGCAACGTGGTTATGATGCTGCGAGAGTTTCAGTCAACTCCATGCTGGACGCACTAGCTGCCTTGCATCCTACGCATGGAAAATTGATGTTTTTTGTTAATATCTTCAGAATATGCAACGTGGCCTTATTTCGCATTGATCAATATTCTCTGAGTAAGTTGTGAAAGCGATCAATCAATAAACCATGTTTTTAACCCACGGTTACACACTGACGTTTCCATGGTTGAGCTGAGCTGATTGGCAGCCTCGCTAGCCCCTTGTGCAGAAAGCTGAGTTTTGTCCACGAGTGCTATCTTGGCCAGCAAGTTCGTGTCTTATATTGACCAACAAAGCAGAATCTTGTCCAGGTGTCGACAGAGCTCGCGCCATTAACCTTGGCCTCCAAGAAAGCAAGAACCCAGTTATTACTACATCGCGAGATGCTATATAAAGCCTTGCAGCAGAAGCTCAGCGGTACAAGAACACACTAGTACTAAACGTGAAGGGTAGAGCAGTTTAGTTTACACCGTACCACTGGTTCCGTGGTTCGCACGTTCTTCTTCGAAGAGGGGATTAGTCCGATCTCAGCTGTCTCGACTCTCGACTGATATATACTTGTTCTCTAATGGGGGGCGGTAAGAAATCCAGCTCTGGTTTCTGGTCGGCGATGCTGTCTTGGTTTGCGTGCTTTGGCTCGCTGCGGGCTACCGGGTCCGGGGCACGTATGATCCAGCTGGCGAGATGGTGGCAGCAGGCAATCACTTCTCCAGTACCCACAAGATAAACTTTGGCTGATATTGTTGTAATAATGGTCCGTATGGTTGTACATAGCTACATGATTGTCTTTTAAAACCGAGTGTACTGTAAACCCTAGTCATCTAAACTATATTTCAAGCCTCATAGTAATTGATGACTGTTTGGACCAATAATTGTTTTTGTTACCGAGCAAAGGGTTGGTGAATAATTTTGATCCCTTAATTCTATTTGTGGTCTATTAGTAAAGAAGAATGGGAGGCAAACATACAATGGCTCTACTCTACCCCCCACAAGTTCCACAAAAGTTGTTGTTTTAGACATAGCAACGCTCTTAAAAACACGCCTTTGAGCACTAATTTATGTTACAACATATATAATCGAGTGGAACTACACGTCATGAAGGTACTTTTTTGAGAAAAACTAACGCAAACCATTTCATATATCAATAAACCTTAATAACAATCGAAATTTTCAAATGTTTGACTCAAACGACGGACCGACAACTATAGGGGAAAGGAGCGCATACTTTTGATTAATTTGGCTTCTTAATTGACTAGTGTAGCATGCCGATGTGTTGTCTCATCTTGTCAGCCATCAGGTATCTTGTCCCAGAAGTGTTGATATGGTGACGCGTAGGAGGCAATCAAGCATTTGTTTCTTGATTGTCTATCTGCAAGACTTTTTGGTGGGTGGCATCTCTAACTTTTCTCATCCCCTAAAAGTACCTTGTTTGGGAACTGGTTACAAGGAATTTTGTAGACACTTAAAACTCAAATCTGGTGGAGGTGTGTGATTTATGGTGAGCTATTTCCACAAGTTCCACAAAAGTTGTTGTTTTAGACACAACAACGCTCTTAAAAACACGCCTTTGACCAATGATTTACGTTACAACATATATAATCGAGTGGAACTACACGTCATGATGGTACTTTTTTTGAGAAAAACTAACGCAAACCATTTCATGTATCTATAATGTGAACTTGCATAAAACCTTAATAAGAATCGACATTTTCAAATGTTTGACTCAAACGACGTACCGGCAACTATAGGGGAATGGGAGCGCATATTTTTAACTAATTTGGCTTCTTAATTGACTAGTGTAGCATGCCGATGTGTTGTCTCATCTTGTCAGCCATCAGGCATCCTGGCCCAATAAATGTTGATATGGTGACGTGTAGGAGGCAATCAAGCATTTGTTTCTTGATTAACTGTCTACAGGACTTTTTTGGAGCGTAGCATCTGTAGCTTTTATCATCCCCCCTACAAGTACCTTGTTTGGGAAATGGTTACTAGGAATTTGTAGACAACTTAAAACTCAAATCTGGTTGAGGTGTGATTTATTGTGAGCTATTTGAAATTATCATAATAATCTAATTTATTTAACAAAAGGAAAGAGTTTTTCCAGTTCAGTCAGGTTATTCGTATGAATTTCCATTAGATCCGTACGTGGGGCTCTTCGATGTGTGCAGGCGTAGGATTCTATTCAACCTCTTTGGTTGCTAGTCTGACAATAATACTAGACATGCATGTGTGCTTTATGTAATACATGTTGTTGACCGAGTGTTTTATTCTTTTACATGTATGACTTCAAACCTTGGAAATAAAGATGACGGTGTGCATCAAAGCAATTGCATAGGCTTGGGCGTTCTCCTTTCCCACATTTTTTTATTGTCTGTTAAACCCGTGGGATCTCTAGGCTAGATCAATTCGGGTAGATACGAGATCGGGAGGAGAAGAACCAGTACCTTCTCCTCGAAGTGCGGAGGTGCTCGAGGCTCCGGCCATGGTGGACGGAGGCGGTGATGCCAGTGGGTACGCAGTGGCGGCGGTGGTGCTTCCCGTGAGCACTGCGGGCTCCCTAGATCGGTAGGGATGTCGGTGGAGGTTCTGGCACAACGGCTAACCTCGTTATCAGTGCTACCGACCCCCACCCTTTATGTAGCGCGGGTCACAGGGGCCCACCAACCTTGGTGCGGTTGAACGCCCCCGATCAGGGCGTGGTCAAGGGTCCGGTGTGACCGTTGGGTCACACGGGAGGAGATCAACCTAACATTCTCCCCCTTGATCTCAACTTTTACTTTTAACTATATACTTTTCGCTTTACTCGTTTCATCACAGATCGATACATAGAGCATGTTTCATCATCACAGCTCAATTGCCGATAGAATCAGACAGCTACAATATACGTCTCTATTTTGAAACAAATCCTGTTACTTTTGGGCCTCTTTATTGTCCGGAAATAATATAGACTATACCATAAACCCATGTCGACTATGTGTTCTCCAAAACACACTGGGCGGTAAGCCTTTAATTAGCAGATCTGCGAACACTTGTGTGTTTCTTTTATATGTTCCTCTTATGCTCCAAGCATTTCAACATAATTCCGGACTTTCTCCTTTACAACGTATAACTCTGTGTCAATGTGTTTGGCACCACACTTGACTCGTTGTCTTAGGAGTGAATTACTTAATGGTTATTGCTGTTGTCAACCATTATCAATTCCGGGTACAGGTTTTCTTAACCATTTTGCCTGTCCCTCAGCCTCATATCATGCTATAACATGTCTTTACATCACACTGATGTTAATCTTTTCATTCTTTGGAGCTTTTCCACACAAAAACTCCAAATGTGAAATTTAGCGACAATTGTGGATTTCGCTATACATTTCACAAATTCTTTCTTTGTGCTCACAACCTTTTGAGAGCACATTTATAGATCTATCTTTGTACTCACAACCTTTTGAGAGCACTCTGTTTCTTTTAGCATGAGGCCGATATCTTTGATTCCATTCCAGTGATCTATATCTGGATTGGACATTGCCAAAACAACCCGGATATGTGAACTGTCAGGGTAATATTGAGTTTCCAACAGCTGAAGCATATGGTACCATATCCATTTGATCTGTTCTATGTTATCTCTTGGAACACTAAAGTTCCCAATTCCATTACCCTTGACAATAAGAACAGGCGTAGATTTTCTCGACGTGCATGCTTTAGAGACTTCTTCTCAGCATGTCCATGCGATATTTCTAATACCCCTTTTCTTCTTTTCTTAGTAAATCTCGATACTTTTAACGACAGACACTCTACCGAGAATACTCTTTTGAGGACAAGAACTTCTTTTCTCTGCTGGTAGTAGATTGACATCACCACTAGCAAGTAGGATATCATCCACATACACAGGATTAGGGAATGAATTTCCCATTCTATAAGTTTGTAGAAAAGCGATTGTCCTCTCATTCTCTTTAACCCAAAATAACTTCTGATTCTAGAGACTTGCTCTAGTCCGTAAGATCCCTTGTTTTCTTTACTTTCATCTGATGTAACTCAGATCATTATGTGCCACTAGCACTTATTGTAATCTGTTTATTCTCTTAGCGCAAAACTTTCGATTTAAAATCGCTTTTTACATATTTCCTTTGGAGTCACATTGGCGTTGTAGACCCTTTATAGCCTACTGTTTTGGCTCCATTGGAAATTACTTATGAGTCCCAAACATCGTCGGGATTCACATAGTCTCTAATCATTAAGACAAGTAGACACTTGTCAAAATCGATTGAGCGCTGCTTATAATTTCGGTAAATGAGGTGGGATCAACCTTCATTTAAATTTCTCTGATATAGACTTTATAGTCATCTGTTTTTCTCATATGGGGATGTTGTTGTTCTGTCATTGCCTAGAGGCAATTAATTCTGTAGTCTTCTAATGCTATAGCTCTTACAAGGACCTAAAACATAAGATCCATGTTTGCTTGTTCATCTCTATTATAAAGCAACAAGCTCCCCCAGATAAAATCTATTCGAGCCTTAGGTATGTTCATACCATGCTCCCCCAGATTACTCCATTTTCTCCAAAATGGTGTATCCTTAATCCTTTTTATTTGGGTTTATTCTGTTAACCTGTCAATTTGTCTTCTTTATGGCACTTTGAGTACCGTCCTTAGTCTCCTTTCGGAGCTGTAAAAGATCCAGGAATAAATCTATCTCTTTACTTTAGGGGTATCATTATTATGACCGTCGTACTCCCCAGACGATCACAATTCATCATAGATCACTTAGATGCATAATATGCATCACATTATCTGAAGTATAGGGGAGTTTATTCTGTAACATTCTCTATCTCCCCCTCGAAATGTGGCAAGAACCTTTTTGCCACAATTTCGAAACTTTGATTATCTGCTTTATTCAATATGAAGTTATCTTTTAACGTATGGGAGTACTTTTTCCTCATTCCTTTTCAAAACTCACAAGAGTTCTTTCTCAATGGTACTGCAAGTCACACTTGCATAACATTCTTATCTTTAGGTTCATTTGTAACTTTATTCTCTTTTGACTCATTAAGTGCTTTGTAACTATGACACATAAAGTGTGCGGTCGATATAAAAACACATGAGTCATCACATTTTCTTCCTGTCATACAGGATAAGTCCTTTGTCAAAATTTTCTCCCGCCATGCGGGTATTTTCCCAGACTTTTCCCACCACGTGGGTATTATTATCGTCTTTTCCCGTCATGCGGGTAATTAAGAGGCATAGATGCCACAATTGGCTCTTTAGACTGCATATTCAATCATCAAATTCAGAAATAAATCTGAATACTCTTTTATACACATGCTTAATCCAACGTTGGTCAAATTAAGCATTCATGTTGCTCGTTTAAAAAATTTCTTCATATAGAGTACATGAAAGAAATTCGTTAAACAAAACTCTGAATGATTTATTTGTTTTCTGCATGGAGAGTACATGAAAGACATTTGTCAAACAAGACTCTCGATGATCTATTTGTATTCTTGGATTAACATCCAAGAATTCTTTTTCTTTTGCAGTCATTCTTTAGAGAGAACATACTCTCTCACTTTATGACCTTTCTTGGTCATCTTTCGGGTCACAAGTACCCATTCTTTTGCTTTCACGAATGAAAACATGAGAATCTTTGTCTGAGAAAATATTCAATAATAATAAACAATAATGAGCATAAAAATAACCCTACGTTGGTCTGGTTAAAGATATGCACATTAAATCTTTAAAACTTTCTTCTATATTCTAAATCACCGTTGGGCAGAATTAGAATGAAACATCATCTTTCTACACTAATTCTACATCACCGTTGGGCAGAAATAGAATCAATGCATAAAACTCATAAACAATATGATGATAATATTTCTAAAGAACTCTGTTTGGAAAATGACATTATCATCAACTCTATTTCAGCGGAAACATGAAATATACATATTTCTATAGTTCAAGAGCATTTCTTGATCTTTTATCTTTTCTCTGAAAATTGATCACTTTCATGCAAAATTATCAGAGATCTAGCCCTTTGACTATAGAACTCATATAATTATAGTACTGCTATCATCAACGTTGGTCAGAAAATAACAATACCATAATTAATCTGTTAACCAAGTATTTCTCTTTTTCCTCATATAATTATAGTACTGCTATCATCAACGTTGGTCAGAAAATAACAATACCATAATTAATCTGTTAAACAAGTATTTCTCTTTTTCCTCCTCTCTAATTAAATTTTCCCGTTGGTTCCAATTTAATTAGAGGAGAGTCCTTTTACTTTACAACAGAAACTGTAAAAAAATTATTTGTATTTCACAAACATTGCACTGTTCAACGATTAACAAATCATGATTATGTTATTAACAACGTTGGTCGTAAAATAACAGGATCATAATTGTTTCAATAATTTCTTTAACATGCTCTTGTAATTTAATTCTTTCTTTATTTCTGTTTACACTTTAAGAGCACTTTTATTTATTTGCAGCGGAAAAACATAAAAATTTCATGAACTTTAATATTCACTTTATCACATCTTTAAAAAATTCAATTATCCCTTTATTGCTTTTAAGCAATTACTTTTAACTATTTGCAGCGGAAAAAATGAATAAAATTCATCAACTTTATATTTTTCAGAAATATTTCTATCACTTTTCAGTTCTCTAAACAAAATTTTTGTTGGATAAATTTGAATAGAAAAACTGGAAGAAGTTTGCCCAAAAAAATGGACAAAAAACAAATACTATATGCTTCTGAAAAAAAAAAATCGAAACTGTTCTGTGTGTGGGCCAGGCCCACGGCCTGTTTCGCTCTCTGCCGCCCAAGGGGACGCAGACGCGGCCCAAGCGACGGCGCTATCTGTCGCCCGCGCGGCGCGTATACGAGGAAAACGGCCCACGGCCCACCTGGGTGCTAGGGTTTGGTTACGCCGCATCGTGGCCGTCCGTCGAATCCGACGGCTGTCCGCTGATATAGCTAGATCAAAAACGTGCGGTTGACCCGAGCCCCATTTTTCTTCTTTTCCTCTCTCTGCTCTCGCTCTGTCCCGCACGGCCCGACGGCGAACGCGCCGGCCGCCGGCCCGCCGGAGACGGTGTTGCACGGTCGCCGGAGACGACCGTGCCGTGCGGCCTCCTTCCCCTTCCTTTCTTTCTTCTTTTTTCTCTCTTTTCTCCATTCCCGTGCGAGACGGCGATGGAAAACTCGCTCCGGCCGCCGGCCGCCCGGCCGCCGGAGATGGCGACGAACCGCGGCCGCGCCGCTGCGAGCTTCTCTTTCCCTTCCCCTTTCTGTTCCTCCCTCCATCCTCACTTGCTCGCGAGAGAAAGAGACAGAGAGGAGCGATGCGCCCTCTCTGCCCCCTTCCGACTCGACGGCGACAAGCGAAGATGGCGACGCTCGATGGTGGCGCCGTAGCCTCCCCTTTCGCCGGTCGCGCGTTCCCTCGCTGTGAGCGCGCCGCCGTCGAAAGGTTTGGCCGCGGTGCCCTGTTCTCCTTTTCCGGTGGTTCTTCTTCCGGATGCCTCGGCTTGCCGATGCGCATCCGAATCGAGAGGAACGGCGCGGCCACGGCGGCGGCGCACTGATCCGGTAGGTTTCTTTTCCCTTCTCCCCTTTATTTTCTGTTTGGGGTTAGGGTTCCTTTCGGGAGGGAAGATACTTTTCTTATTTTCTTTTGTACCGAAACATAATCTAGATCCTAGATGGCTCTGATACCATTGTTAAACCCGTGGGATCTCTAGGCTAGATCAATTCGGGTAGATACGAGATCGGGAGGAGAAGAACCAGTACCTTCTCCTCGAAATGCGGAGGTGCTCGAGGCTCCGGCCATGGTGGACGGAGGCGGTGATGCCAGTGGGTAGGCAGTGGCGGCGGTGGTGCTTCCCGTGAGCACTGCGGGCTCCCTAGATCGGTAGGGGTGTCGGTGGAGGTTCTGGCACAACGGCTAACCTCGTTATCAGTGCTACCGACCCCCCACCCTTTATGTAGCGCGGGTCACAGGGGCCCACCAACCTTGGTGCGGTTGAACGCCCCCGATCAGGGCGTGGTCAAGGGTCCGGTGTGACCATTGGGTCACACGGGAGGAGATCAACCTAACATTGTCATCTTGGTCCTATAGCGTCCATCCTCGTTTGGTCACTTATTTGTTGTTGCGGATCTTTTGTCGCAAGTACCATTGAACATTAGTTTCAGCATGGCTGAACTTAGTAGAGAGCTTGGTAGGAGTTGATCTCATAGATGTGCCGGCTAACCTTACATGGAATCTAACAAATTTGGCGTTGTTCTTGGTTAAATCTATCTGTGTAGATTTAATGAAGTAATATTCCATTTTTAAGGAAATATTTGTGGAAACTTAAGGTACATCTCAAAATAAAGATTTAATTTTATGTGGAACCTCAATAGTAAAGTTTTGCTTACCAAATATAATTTAGTAAAGAGGCGTTGGAATGGGTGAACCAAATGTGTTTTTAGGATTCACATGAGTCTATTGAGCATATATTTGTTCATCTCTTATTCTTTTGCATGCCATGTTTGGAGAGTAGTTTATTTTAATTTCAACATTACACAACCAAACAATGTTACCAATATGTTTGGGAATTTGTTAACGGGGTGAATAAGAATATGAAGTCCCAAATTCGGGTGAGAGTTTGTGCTTTTCTTTGGGCAATCTGGAATTGTTGAAATGATGTTGTTTTTAACAAATCTAGAAATGCAAACCTTTTGCAGGTTATGCACAAAGCTACCTACTGGATCCATATGTGGTCATACCTCCTCCCTATCGGTCGGAGGGGTGTTTTGGATACATAATGCAGTCAGTTGATGGCGATCGTTCGGGGTATAATCAAAGCAGGGTGGTGGCAGGCTCTACAAGATGCATAGAGCCTCTTTGTAGTCGGGTTTTCGTTGGCTTATTCATGTTGCCACTTTATGCAACCCATGATATGTAAAACTTATATACGAAACTAAGCAATGACGAAAGGTTGTGTGCATCAATTCGATGCGGGCTATGCCCCCCCCCCCCCCCCTTTTATTTGGTGGGGGGGTGGTGGAAGCAGGTACCTCATGTATATTAGATCTGCCGGGACACTTCCACATGTCTCCTCATTTGGCGGGTAATTTTTCGATCTCCTTTACTCAGAGTTTTGTACTGGTTTTTTTTATTAAGGTTCTTTGCTTCCAATTTCTGTGCCTAATGTTGGATTTCTATTGTTTCTGAAAGATTAATTTTTGAGGTTTAAAACGGTCGTATCCGTCATTCGATTAGAAAGAATAGAGTGTTATGTACAGAATTTTGAGCTAGGGAAAAGATCCCTTCGCAAACAGAAACTAGTCTCCGGGATCTTGTGTGTGGGCGAAAGCCCGTCTCGCCAACTCCTCCCGCACCAAAGCCGCCACCTCCAAAAGCGAGATTGCCACATTGTAGAAGGTCCTTTGTCTCCTCTCCTTCCCTGTCCGCCAAGTCAAGTGGATGATGGTTTCGCTAGGCGCCCTCCTGGCCTCATGAGAAGAGCCCACAAGTGCTCGCCATGACAACAGACAACCTCGAGCAGCAACGCACTGTTCTCCTTGTGCCCCACAGACGCAAAAAACACCTACTCTCAGCATTTGCAAGGAGGAGTGTCCAAGCAACAGAAGCTTCACCATCTACGCCTCCCCTGGCGGCATCTGCCGCACCATCGTGGCCCCTGATGCCGTCTTCTTCTTTTTCTTGGTCTTGTTCACGGCGAGAACGAGGTCGTCGATGGCCGCCACCTCCTGGTCCGAGAAGGGACGGTCCCTGACATCTAACAATGCCAAGAAGTCCTCTCGCCGGCGCCCTGAGGGGTGGGCCTCCTCGGTCAGCGAGCCGAGACGGCGCGCCACAGTCTCCCTGGCCAGCTGCTCGATGTTGCGCCCTTCGGGTGCAGCTTGGCGAGTCACTCGCTCCTCCACACAGATGGCGCCTCCACCTCCATCTCGTGGACCAGCGGCGTGGCCGGCGTGCCCAAAACGGTGGCCGCAAGTGGCACCGTGAACACGGAGATGCCCTGACCTCCATGTCCTGCTGCCCAGGTCCAGCCTGATGTCAAAACCCTTGCATCTAATCCAATTATTCATCTCGAACGGTATCAAAGCAACACTATTAATTTTGGTGGTTTTGTGCGTACTTCCAGGGCCAAGAAGGTGATAGTGATAGTAGACAAAATACTGGAAAAAGATTAAAATAAATATATCGACATCGGCTTTTTTCTCGAAACACTGCACTTGTGCGTAGTTCCAAAAAAACAAATAGAGTTCGGCATGCCTTTTGGTGGTTACTTACAAGAAACAAAACACCGGTCAAGACTAGGCGTCACTGGTTGATTTTGACATGGACATGGTTCCTGCATCCTGGAAGAGTCAAAGTCACACCATGCTATCCGCTTGGTAACTAGCTGCGTTGTTTCCTCACGAATTATGCAACGTGGTCTTTTGACCATTGCTCAATTTTCACCGAGTATGTTGTGGAAGCGATCAATCGGTCAACCATTTCTCCTCGCCACGGCCCATTCTACCTTGGCCGCCAAGCAAGTTTAGTACTCCTATATAGAGCCTTGTCGCAGCAACTCATCGGTACAAGAACACAGTGTAGCGCTGCTGAAGAGACCAGACACTTGAAGACTACTAGGGATCGAGTGTAGTTACATTACTAGTTTGCTCATGGGAGACCATAAGAAATCCGGCTCCGGTTTCCGGTCGGTGATGGCGTCTTGGTTCGTGTTCTTTCGCTCAGCAAAGGCGTCCAACACCAGCTACCGGGGTACGGCCGGCGGGATGGTCGCAGCGGCCAAACACTTCTCCGGCGCTCACAAGATACACTTGGGCTAGCTGTTATGGTTCTCAGCCTGAGTGAAGTAAGACCTTGTATTGTCTTTTTATAAGACATGCATTTTGGCAAGTCAATCTGGCTTGACAAAACGTCTTGTAAAAAGGGACACATGAAGTAGTATTCTCCTTCTGGTTAATTGAGATGCTGTTACAAATTTATTTGCTACACACAAACATGTCTTGTTGGGAATGACGGCCGAAGATCGGTGAGTCAACTGCCGCTAGTTGGTTCGATCAGGGTGTTCAGTTAGTTTAGTTCCGTCGAAATCTGAACAGGAACATCGCATCGAAATCGTCAACACGATCATACGGTTTGTCGCACATGTACATTTTCAAAGGAATGAATGATTACTTTTGAAACAACAGCTTGCTGAAGAAGTTCATACATTATTTGTTGCTGGTACCTCGATCGATATGGCAACCAGCTGGTAAAACAATTTTACTGCCGGAAATATACTAGCTAGCGGCGAAGAGCAGTCAATATCGGTGGATCAGCGTAAGGACCACGGAGCCATCCACCCGCAATATACCGGTTTATGGCCTCTGTGTAGTGAACCCGTCCCAGCTCACATATGTCTCTGGGTGCTTGCAAGCAGTCGCACCAGGCATGCCACATATGGCGCTGCCATTCCAGTTGTATACACCACCGCCTCCACAGCATGTTTGAAGGGGATCGGCGACGACTCCTTCAAATCAGTTGATTGTAAGAGTCATGTACCTTATATACATAGCATGCCATCAAAAACAATAATGAAAAATATTTTGAACATACCAAAATGTTTGGGGTATTTGAGGATATCCATGATAGGGTTGTAGAAGTCTGCAAAGATGATCCTGGCCCGTGGATACTTGCCCCTAAGAGAGCGAACAGCTGCATGAAGAAGCCTGTTGTGACGCATTGCCACACCGTTAAGGTCTCGTAGGCAACCGATGCGATCGTAGTCGGTCTTGTTAGGACGCGCTAGTAGAGTGAGCATTGTGGGTGAGCATCCGTTTGGTGGATTTCCAGGGACGACTATGTAAACAGCGCCTTCTTTGATAAGCCTCTGAAGTGAAATGATAGTTAGAGACAGGTCGGAAGTGCCAAGATCTGATGGCAGAAAATAAAACTTATAGTAAACGACTAGAATTGACCGATATATACCTCCACCCCCATTGCAATCTTCTTCACGATAGATGGCACAAACGCTATCACCTCTTTTTGGGTCTTCCCCGCCAGCCATAAGAAGGTGTAGTCGTTCACTCAAAACTCCCCAAAGAAAAAGAGGGTTCTACTTAAGCAATCATACTCTCTGCACCCTATGTTTGTCAGTTGCTTAATTAGTGGAGTACCCAGATGCAGAAATTAAGCACATACTATAAAGTATTTGGAACATTATCTTAAATGATATACAATAGGTGAATGGAGAGTAGAGAGCATATATGCAACATACCTTGTAAGATAGTAGTATTGCAGATATGTGGCCTTAGCTGCTCGAACCAATCGAACTGCACCTTCAGGGAATTGTTGAGGAGCTTAAACGATACAATATTGTTCCTCTCGAAGTAGTCGACGTCGGTTACCGTTGCACCGCCGACAGCAAAGTTCACACCTTTGCGGATGCTTGAGCTATTACTCGTCAGAGACGCAGGAAGTAATGGAAGGCCAAACTCCTCAGCTACCACCAAACAATGCATCAGAAAGAAGCAGCAGCAGCAGCAAAGTTAGTGCTAGTACACAAATACAAGTGATACATACATGAGAAGAGAAACTCACCGACGAAATCAATGGTGCCTCTCCGTCGCCGAACCGCCCTGTGGGGCGACCAAAGAAGGTCATGCCATAAGGAGGGTTGATATGCCAGGATGTGACCACCGGCACCGCCTGAGCAGCCATCGTCACGAAATTGCCGGCGTCAATGTGAGAGTCTCCGAAGGAAATAATGGAGGTGATGTCTGCCGTGAGCCGGAGCTCACAGTACAGAGGCATAGGATGAAGACAAGGGAGGATAAAAGCGCGATCGCCATGGATGTAGCTCTTAGAACTTGTATGGTTCAGGGTATCAGCAAAGGTATATTTATACGGTACGTGTTTCTACTGCACGTATTCTTGAAAATGAAAATGCCCAACTTGGCCAGATACATTTGACTTGCACAATTGAATATGCAATGGTCAAAAACAATTCATGCCACAGCCGTAGGATGCGGATCACTGAACAGCTGAATAGTAGTAGTTGGACAGAAATGGAAGAGGGAGCACGAGATGCACGAAATGCTCGCTGATCTGGCGAGCTGCTGGTGCATCCTCCTAGAACTCTCTACTATCAAAAACTGGAAAGTCCACTCTTCCACCCAATTGACGATAAAAAAATACAAGCTTCAACAGCCGTAGTATGTGGATCACTGGCATTTGTTTTTTGCGGGTTGACGCTGACAATTTAACATTACTAAAAAACACTTGCCAATGTTACTTGAGATCTCACTATGCATGATTCACTCAATTACTCAACAGAGTAACACTCTGTAGGTACAACTCACTCAGTCAGGGCAGAGAATTGCATATGGTTCCATGGCTATGGTAAGAAAATAAGCCACCCGAAAATACTAGCCATGACCTAGGAGCCACAGCTCCAATGGCCTCTTACCAGCACTAGCCAGGACCTAGAACTCATCATCTATCACTGTCATCAAATTAACATGGCTTACAACGAGCTAATAGCATATACATGATGTATACAAGTTGTCCTGCACTTCGTAGCTCCCAATACGATAAAATTCTACACCAGCTCGCCACCACGAAATTTCTTTTTTTTTTCATTTTTGACTCCTCACCACAAATGCACTACATATGCATCAGATTTTGACCAAATCTTGTAGCAGAAAATTGTATGAGCTCTAACCAAAACACCTTTTTTGGTCAGATTTGACAAAAAAAAAATCAGGATTTCTTCTAAAAAATTGTCAGACGTTTGTGCTATATTTATATAAGATTTTGACAAACTTCTGAGTCAAATTTGTGTCGGGTTTGGATCAATTTTTGTGTCAGAATTTCACCAGACTTTTGTAAGAAATTTTGTGTCAAACATTTGTGCTAGACTTGTGTCAGATTTTGACTAACTTTTGTGTAAGAACTTTGTGTCAGATGTTAACTAATTTTTGTGTCAGAACTTCCCTGGACATTTTGTAAAAAAAATGCATCAAACATTTGTGCTAAATTTGTGTCAGACTTTGTCCAAATTTTGTGTCAGAAGTTTATGTCAGATTTAGACAAAAAATTGTCAGAATTAGTCAAAACTTTTTGTATGAAATTTCTGTCAAAGATTTGTGCTAGATTTGTATCCCCCAAGATTTGTGTAAGAAATTGATGTAATTCTGTGTGAGAAACCGAAGTCAAGATTGTAGAAGAAACAAAGTGTCCAAAAGGTTGATTCAAAATGTCTATCGTCAACCAAAAAACTAACAAAAAAAATTCCATCCCAATCTTGTTTTCCAGAGAGCTTGCATGGAAGTAATGCAAGCAACCAAACACGCCTAAGATATATGGTACAAATGGAATCATGCTCTACGAACTATCAACACAATGAATAATTCTGAATCGGAGGTGTGGAACGGGAAATGTTTATTTTAAAAAATGAGATGGCAAGATGAGAGCTCCTTTGAAACAAAGGGATTACTATTTCGCCTCTTCCACTTTGTTCACTATGTCTTTATTTTTTTGATATATTTTCGTCGAAATTACCATTTTCTCATTATACAACTGAGTATGAACACAATTGATAAATTGGCATTGGAGGTGTGGAAGGGCAAATGTTTATCGAATTTTTTTGGGACAGCAAGACGAGAGCTACTTTGAGACGGCAAGAGGACATTGGGCGAAATGTACTGCCGCGGTACTCTAGAATCTGAAGCCTGGTCTTCGCCAGCAACGGGCTTGAGACCGATTAGTATCACGTCTTCTAATCCCAACACCATGTATGAGTTTTCCGAATTTACTGCTCCGGTGAGGCGGCATCATCACCCGTGGGAGCTTCAGAGCCCATAGCCGCCTCTACCGTCAGCAGCACGTCACCATGATCGGAGCTGTTGTTTGATTCCCTGGTCTGGTTGGTGTTATCGGTTTGAACTCCTGATGTTGGTTCCTTCGAGTCGCTCAGGTGAGCTGTCGGATCCAAGCCGGAGCTTTCTTGACCTTGTATTTCCCATGGCTGTTCAACAGCAGCATAAATGTGAGCAAAAGCCTGATGGGAACATATCGTAGAGATACTCTAAAATTTGTTACTATGTACATACACATGTTCTCTCCAAGAAGGTGAGACTAAGAGAAAGGAAAATTCCATACTGTGAAAAATGTAGTTAGCCAGAAAGTAATTTCAGCTGCAAACCTTGGGCTTGGGTGCCATACGCGGTTCCGAGATTGGTTGATCAGGGTTTGGAGGCTCATCATTAATATCCTACAGTATATCACAAAACAATAAGGTTATAGAGTCGTCTTGTTGCAGCAGTAGTAGGAGAATAAAAATGAAGAATACCTGGATATCATCTGGCCGCTCCCCCCTTTGTATCATTTCCATGATCTGTCAATTGTTAAGTTTAGGTTCAATATCAAGATTCTACTCAGCATACATTTTTCTCATACTTAGCACACTGAATTAACCAACTACAAAATATTCAGACTGAAGTAAGTGCTCATGCTATCATGAGTGTGAGACAGAAAAAAGAGGATGCTCAAGACAGCGAACCTCCATATATGATTTTGGGTGCTGGGGCATGACAGGGGTCACAGTTTCATGGTCAGGAGTCCCTATAAAAGAAAAGTAGGAATGTCACAAAAAATTGAAAGCATGAAAAATAGTCAATACTATATATCTCAGACGGGCTGCAAAGGAAAACCTGAACCATGCACGCATTCTGTGCTGATTGCAGCTTCCTGCTGCAGCGAAAGGAAAATAGATAGTTTAAATTCTGTACATAAACATTAGCAATGCCAGACCAAGACTTTGTTGGGAATTTATAGCAAATATGTGTGAGTTTTAGCTGACCTGAGAAATTGTGCAAGACTTGTCAGATACCCCTGATAAATACATGAAAACACAAAGCAACGTAATTAGACATGTCTTGATGAACCATTTAGAGCTGTGTTGAACATACAACTCAATGAGGAAAGTCGATTTGGAATTGTCATTTACTTATACAGAACAGCAAGCAACAATCTTGCATGATCCACTATGACATCAAATTAGAAATTAAACTCAGAGACCTTGTTATAATCACCAGTAAATGGCCTCTCCTCACATACCTTGAGATTCGCACGTATTTGAACTTATAGAGTTTGAAGGGGAGCTCTGCAAATTACAAAACTGAAGTTAAAGAAAAGAACAAGCTGAGAATAAGCAGGGTCCTACTCCCAAAACGGAAGTCAAGAAGATAGTGAAAAAAAAACTTACCAGTAAACGTCGAAACGCTTCTTCAATTTCGTCGACAGTGAGCCCTTTATTTTCCAGGAAAGAACGCCTCTGTACATCAGAAGAGGCCACGACTTTCGGGTGTCTCAGAAAACTAATGGCACTCTGCACCAGTTCTTCCCTCATCGGTTCAGAGGCCGCAACAGCCCCTTCTCCTTTTATGTCTTCTTGCTCCTTCATGTCTCGAGAAGCACCATGAATAGCTTCTGAGCTACCTAAGCGAATGTGAAATTATGTTCAGCAGCAAAATATATTGGATGATAATTGGACAGTGCCCTGTTCCATGGTCAATTGGTGTATTAGTGCGAAGAGGAATCTATGTATGCATAAAGAGGCTAACCTAAATTAGTCTGATATGTAGTGCCCCACGCAACAAATCAATTTCGAGATGTCTGAAATATTCAGGGCAGTACTCATAGTTGAAAACATTACATCAATCAGGTCAATGTACTTAGGACCCAGACCAGCAGAAGTAGAAGGCCATTGCCCTGGTTCCAGTGAGTGAACCTATCACTACCTAGCTCCCGAACTTCTCTATCACCACAGCAACAAAACCTCGAAAACTCACTTAGATAAACTGTAGGAAGCTATAACTAAGAAACCAGTGCCGAACTGACGAACTGCTTGCTCTTCTGTAACCCTAGCACTAGCAGTACAGCACCAGCAATTGGTAAGGAACCAAGAGAGAGAGACATGGAGGGAGGAACGGAGATGGAGAAGTGGTCCGCGAATCGAACCTGGATCCGGCGCCTCGCCGGCAAGGTGTGACGGCGACGAGTCCGCCATTAAGCCTTCTCCGGGATAAGATCGGCTGCAGAGGAAGAAGACTGAAGAGGACTTCTATCTCTGACTGACGCGTGGGCCCCATAACCGGTCATGGGCCCGGCCTCTTCTACTGGGCTTTCCATTTCCATCAAAACCGCCGGACTCGCACCACCTCCTCCTCCGCCGCTCCTCCGGCGACGCTGAGGCCTAGCACCAGCGAAACCCTAGCCTCTGTTAGCTTTGGCCCGATCTTCCGAGGTATTTGCTGAGTACTTTCCGGCGATTACGTATCTAGCAAAGCTTCTCGGATCAACTTCCGGCAACGTGCACACGCGTAGCTAGCCGATGCTTTTGGCTGCAACAGGCACGTACCAATCTGGAGACACACGTAGCTAGCTTAGCTAGAGTGCTTTCCTAGCAGCAGCTTACGTACGATCGTAGCAACCAAATCGCTGGGAATCGATGATGGCCAGAGGCTCGTATCGAGCCTTGCAATTTTCTTTCTTTTTCTGACAACGATTACAGGGGATCTTTACATGTATATATAGCAGCTAGGACTAGAACCGACTCTGTGTGCTACTCATATACTACACGGACTCCTTTCCGTATACAACTCGTATACACATGTCGTGGTTATTCCTAACAGCCTCCTCCTCCGGCGAGAGTCCGTCAACCCCCGACGCGCGGGCCGCCGGCGAAGGAGATGGAGGCTGTCGGCTCTCCCTCGAAGAAGAGAAAAACACCGGGACTCGACCCACCCGAGGCGGCGAATCCGGCAGCGGCTGCTGCGGAAGGGCGCGGCCCGGGACATGCGGCGGAGGAGCAGGAGCCGCCGCTTCCCGGAGCGGACGCGGGCGGGGAGGACCGCATCAGCCAGCTCCCCGACGACTGATGGCGCAGCATCTCGCTGCGCCGGCTTCTTCTCTCTACACTCTCTGTTTGTTTCGCACAACTAGTCTCTCATGAACACAAACTACACCCACACACACATACACCAAGGAAGAAGAACACACGAAGCTTTTCCCAGCGTCATTTCCTTGGTGACACGAGTGGCTACATTGTCTTGCCTCAGCCCTCACGAACTTTTTCCATTAACCACTAACTCACGTACTAGCTACCTGCACGCAGACCACACAACTCGGCCACTAACCCAACTAACTCTTGACTTGATCTCCTTCCTAGACTCGCTCCAGGATCTAACCAACCCAGCAGATGCACTAACTGACTCCCTTGACCTACTCTTCTGCCTCGCACGCATGCAACAATACTTAAATAAAATGACAAGATTAATATCTAACAACGACGTCCTCCAGGAAATCATCTCGCTCCTCCCCACCAAGGAAGGCGCCCGCACCCAGCTCCTCGCCTCCGGATGGCGCAACCTCTGGCGGTCCGCCCCGCTCAACCTCGACCACCACCGGCTCTGCCAAGATCCGAAGGACCTCGACGCCGTCGTGTCGCGCATCCTCTCCGCCCACCTGGGCCCCTGCCGCCGCTTCTGCGCCCCCGTGGACCACCCCTACGGCGCCCGAGCCGACGCCTGGTTCCTGTCCCCCGCCCTCCGCAACCTGCAGGAGCTTGAACTGTTCAGATTCCAACCGGAGGCTGCCTTTCGCTTCTCGGAAACCCTCTGTGTTGCCACCTTTGGAGACTGCCAGTTCACTGACATCACAGCGCAAGCAATTCACTTCCCTAAGCTTAAGAAGCTCGTGCTCCAACATGTCAGCATCTCTGAATCCTCGCTGCACACCATGATTGCTGGTTGCCTTGCTTTGGAGTGCCTGCTGATTGCACATAGTGATGACTTCCGCTGTGTCAGAATCAACTCCATTACCCTTAGAAGCATATGTGTGAAAAACTACAATGGGAAACTCATCATCCAGAATGCCCCTTGTCTTGAGAGGTTGCTCCAGCTAAATTCATTTGAGTTGCATACATCGGTAATCTCCGCAGCGCCTAAACTGGAGACCTTAGGTTGTCTTTCTGGAATATATGATACCAGCCTCGTGCTTGGCTCGACAGTTATACAGGTAACTGTGTCGTTTCTACTTGCCTTCACGGGCCTTCTTGCCTGCATTTCTATGTGCTAGTGAATTACATATTTTCTGCACTTAAAGATGGCCTGATGTTTGTCTTCTGTGTTCATGAAGAGATTGCGTGTTGATACCCTAGCGCCAGAGGTGTGCACGGTCAAGATTTTATCTGTTGATATGCATCTTCTTTGTCTGGATACTATTATTAACTTGATGAGTTGCTTTCCATGCTTGGAAAGGCTATACATCAAGGTGACGGTTATTTTGTGATGGCTCATAGTATTCAGTGCTTGTTTGAAATCAATTGGTTCTAAATTCTCTATTTTATTTTTCAGTGTGCTGGACAAGGGGAAACCAATGTATGGCGTCGTACACACCGAGTTCTTTTAAAATCTTTTGACATTCGTCTGAAGAAAATTTCTTGGCGATATTATCGGGGCACCAAGTCAAATGTTAGCTTTGCCACATTCTTTGTGGAAAACGCCAGTGTGCTAGAGTTGATGACTTTTCAGGTTTATCGTGAACGTTACAATGAGCAGTATTTTGCACAGCAACGTAATGTGCTTCGGCTAGACAAGGCGGCCTCACCAGCTGCTCGGTTTCGGTTTACACCAGTTGACTGCTACGTTACGGATTTTCGTGTCCATGATTTGGATCTAGCTGATCCCTTTGAAAGGAAAGATCCTTACGAGTGTCATTATCTGTGATAACTATGCTAGTTCTCACAACTGTAGTTTTGTATGTTCCTATTATTTTAGAACCTTGGTATTCATGTTGTTAGTTCTGCCGAAACCAATCTGTGCTGCTGTGCACAATGGGAAATTACAGGGTTATGTTGCTTCTGAACATCACATGTGATGTCTATCTGCTGAGTTGTTTGATGATGCCATTCGAACTGATTGTGTTCTCTCAGATCAAGGGACTATCGTGGTGATTGCTTTGGTGTAAAATTGACTTTATTTTTGGCAAGAAATTTGTGTGGAACTTAGCTAGCTGCACATTCAGAATGTTTTGTCTTGTCTCCAGTTTACATAAACTACTATTTGAAGTGTTGATCGATCTCTTCAGCCAGAACACCAGAAGGTGGCTTCATCTTGGAAGCAAGGATTTATTTTTGTTTCCAGGACAAATGATCCTGATGTGTAACCACGCTGATCATGCCCTGTGTTGCGGAATAATAATATCAGCTTGTAGGAATCATGCATCAAGCTGGAGCATGTAGACTATCCTGCTTGACCTGGTCTGTCAGGAAGTGAAGTTCCTGAAGGTTGAGTTTGAGTCGGCATTTTCTTTTCATTCGTTGTCAGAGTTTCTTGGAATGCATAATTTATTGGGCAACACAATTTGTTCCCTTCCTGAAGTTGCAACTTGGTAAAGTAGGTGGTGAATCAATAATAATGTTATATGGTAATTTTTCTACACATGACAAATGGGATCAAGAATGAGAATCACCAGAACTTAGTTAGCTGCCCATTCAGAATGTTCTGTCTTGTCTCCACAGTTCACATAAACTATTTGAAGTGTGGACCTGTCACTTCAAAGGTGACTTCATCTTTCCGGCATAAATAGTCCTGATGTTGGGATCAGGGCCAGTTTTGGCTGCCGATCTGCTGAACTTTTTTTTGGTTTGAAAGCTCAAGTATATATTCCATCAGAAGCAAGATAATGATATCAGCTTGTAGGAAACATCAAGCCTGTACACCCAACCCATTTCAGTCACCCATCATGAGTCCCTTGTTCTCTTTGTATCAAGAGTCAGATAGTGTTCCCGAAGGAGATGTTCATGTGCGGCGAGTATGATTTCCGTCCCTACGTGACCATTGCATTCCGACCCTTTTTGTGGATCATACTTGACCTACACACTGTACCGGAATGAAGTAGCAATCTATTTAAAGAAGTGTCTAGGTCACACATAGAGAGGAGCAGGTTCTTTATTATCATGTATAGTGGTTTGGCTTTAGCTCGAGTTATGGATGCTCTTGGTGGGCTTGTAGGGTCTTGATTTGGATATATAAGTCAGAAGCGCGTTTCACATGGTAGATGTTCATGTCTAGTACGCCTAGGTTTCCTCCTTAATTAACTTGTACGTGGAGTCTTAATCTTCAACCTAGTTCGTAGCGAGGTAGTCTTCTGCAAGTCTTGATGCAGCACTACAGGTCGGTGGAGGATCTAGAAGTGAACCACCCGGACGGGGGAGTCCTTGGATATCGATGGGATGGAAGTGGTGAAGACCCATAAGATTATGGCTTAAACACACTTTATCTCCGACAATTTGCATTTTAGTTTTTGGGACCGATTAGATCTCGTCTGTAGGCGGAGATGTCTCCAAAACCATAACGATTGTATCCCACTTGTGCTAAACAACATTATATAGAGCTGGATATTGTTCTGGAGTGGGCTTTTTTCCTAACCACTTATCCTATTAAAACTTAATCTAGTAACCATCCCTAATGGAAAATGATCCAAAACGCCTGAAATTGTTTCTTTGTCGCCATGAGACCATCCAAAATATAAGAATCATTCAGTTTTCAATAAACCTGTGACAAAGCATGTGAGTCTAATATTTCCTTTTTAGAAGAGTCTGCCAAATCCCATCTTCGATAAGAAGATTAAATTGAAATTTACCTAGAAGCAATGTGTTTTTAACCTAAAGGTCATGAACACACAACCCTCCCTGATCTTTAGGTCAGCAAAGCACATCCCAGCGAATCAGTCGATAATCTTTTTCACTATCCTTTAGCAATATTTTTTTACAATATAAACTCCAACACTAAATAATGATAATTGTAGAGTATTAAAATAAAGAAAAAGACTTAGAGGATGCGGACGTATCAGGAGACGAGTCCAAATTAGACGGTGCTTTACGACGCATCGCATTAGTCATGGTATCTTGGTCCGTTGTCGCCAATCCATCCGCAGTAACGAAGTGACAGCGTCATCATTGTTGAGGATGAAGGTCGAACCGACGAATCCATAGGTGAGACCACGGAAGGGGGCATGGGCGGTGCAGCAGCCCCCTAGCCATGGTACCAGACGGTGGCGTCTGGGGTGGTCGAAGGTGCCCAAACAGTAGTCGTGGGGGCGGTATGGAAGAAATACACGTGATCGTCTCGTGAGGGCGATCTAAAAGGCGATTAGGTTTCCGTCCGAGCCGTCGGTGACATGCAGGTCCGCCCCATCTCCGATGGCCTTCTAGGCCTCGAGGGGCGACGGATCTGGCCTCTCGCCTGCAGGAGGGTTCCGTATGCTGTTTTAGCTAATTTATGTGTCTTTATCCGGGTGGTGAGGTGGCGGCAACGACATCCTGATGTGAGAATAAGGTACTCCATGTCTTATCCCGGCTTCGTTGGTGCGTATAGTGCTAGTGGAGGGCGTATTGAGTTGTGTGTCCGACAGATCTTGTGTGATCTGTTTGTTTTTCGTGTTCATCGGTGTGGTTGTAGGTCAGATTCTTTTGCTCGAATGCCCTACAACAAGCTATTCTACGACAAGTTTTGCACAACTCCAGTGAAAGAGGGGCGATGACAGCGGCGCGCCTTCGGCTCGTCCCAGTGTTCGTAGTCGTCGCTGGGTGGATCAGTGACCTATTTGTATTTATTTATTTTAATATCTTTTATACTGCTATGGATGATTATTAATAGATACGGTGCACTTTTTGCTAAAATGAAAAAGTAGTCGTCGGGGCAGCCTGACGCCGAGAAATCCGCAGACCTGGGCTGCGTACCAGGCGAGGATGGCCTGCTCCGCGGCCCCAAGTGGAGCCACCGAATCCCCTCAACCTCGAGGAGGACGAGGACGCACAAGGGGAGGAGGGCGACGACCTCTGCTCTGCTCTCCTCACCTCCCCATCAGTGTTCCTCGTTCAAGGCCACGTACGGCCCCGTCCGCCCTTCTGCACCGCCGGCCAACCCGAGCTCCTTGCTTGTGCCCGACCTGCTGCTGCCGCCTGCCGGCGTCCAGCCGGAGCAAAATCCGGCGTCTTCCCCGACCACCGCTCCGATCTGCTGCTGCCGAGCTTCCGGACTGTAAGTTACTCTGCCTGCCCTTATGACCAACTAGGAAGATTAGGCGTGCGATTGCAGTGAATGGGGACTTCCGTCCTGCCATGAAGGAGATCTCGCTCTTTCGCAGTGGTAGCTAAGTTGGCAATTCTTAAATATGAAGCTCCTGAAAAGAAAACTCGAGCAGAAGCAATTCTGAACTATTTTTCAACTATTCAAATAAGTCTAGGCTTTTATTTTTTATGTGGCATATCAACTATTCCCTTTTACAGAAGAGTGGGCTCTCGGTTCCAAACTTTCAATGAATGCCAGAATTTTAATGTACCTATAGTTCTATACATCTCAGAATCACTGTCATGTATCACTATTTTTTCCTACACTTCCATAAATACTGGTTTCGGTTTCATTTTTTTCCTCTCTTTACCATACAGATTATTAATACTAGTATGGTTTTATAGCACTGTTATTATTACTAGCTGAATGCCCGTGCGTTGCTACGGGATATCAAGAAAATTGTATGGATACATCGATGAAACAATTATCCTAAGATTGTGAAGCATAAAAATAATATTGACTTAAGCAATAAAAGATAATGCACCAATGCGCTCTTGCGGTTACTACACCCTGTAGAAAATATTACGTTTTATTTAAATTGGAGATGTTGGTTGCACGAATTGATGTTTCCAATAAATCCTGAGCTCTTGACGTGTTTGTATTGATTATTTGTTGGGCATGGATGAACCTGAAATGTGACCTCATGAAGATCACTTCTTCCTTAATCCTGAGAAGAGAAGTTCAATAAAGTTTCGCTCTTTGTTCCATATACGAAATTGCTTTATTTATGAGAAGTAAATCTATTCTGCTGGAGTATTCAGGTTCCCATCCTTTTCTCCGTACACCAGCAAACCTAGCTTCAGGTTTGAGCGCATTAGAATCATGCCTTGTAGTCTTAGCCCATATCATCAGTGTACGACGAGACCAGCCCGAGTGCCCGACGGCGCTAGTCGTGCAGGGGCTCCTCTAGGCCGCCGCGGCCGGGATACTGGTCTGCATGGCGCTTGTCGACATCCTTGCAAAGGACTTCACGAAGCCAGGGAGCAGAGAAGTCTGCAGCTCCGTCTCAACTCTCAACGTCTCGTTTGCAGCTTGGAGCTTTCGTCATGTCCTTGGTAGCTATCTGAACCTGGTCGCCGTGGACAGAATTTCGGAAGGTGTAAAAACCTGATGGGGTCGGCACGGGGAGGACTTTAGGCTACCGGCGGCTGCAGAGGATGGTTTTGGCACGCTGAAGGTGTGGGCTCCAGGTGGCGGCAGAAGATAGTGTCGACCTTGTCGACTTTGCTCTGTTGCAGTCGCCGCCATGGTTTTGCTTGATCTCTCGTCGATCCCTAACTTGAACGCTCAATTTTGATCGTGTTAGCTTGGATCGGTTTGATGCAGAGTTATCTTTCGCTCCCGTTCGCTCCCATATTTAAAGGTCTGTAGAGTTGTTTAGTTCAACAAGTGAATTTGGGTAGGACACGGTCGCGTGCGCATCCCTGGCTCTTTACTGGGCCGGCCACACCTAGCAATCAATTGGGAAACTAATCGTACGAGTTGTCGGTTTAGCGATCGTGATTCGTGAACCATCGTCCGGTTTTCCTAGCGATCACGGATTGGTTTGGTTTTTTCAGCGATCACATGCGTGCGTGCGACGCGACGTACGTACGTATGGTCGCTTTGTATGGTCGCTTAGAGTATTATATAGTAGAGATGTGTATTTTTGTACATTACCAACTAATAGTGTAAGTACCTTATATATTCCTATTACATGAAAATCTGCTATTTAGTACGCAAAATTAACATGTACAGTACCGTTCACACCAAAAGTAACAAGCGTCAAAATTTCCACAACTAAACCGGATGGATTTCACGACATCTACAGTGTCTCCATCGCTAGAATTACGAGAAGTTACTCAACTTTAATTACTGTAGAGTATAATTCCTTCTGTTTCTGCATTGACGCTAAATGGCATGTGCAGGGAGCTCGGTGTCCCCCTTCCGCAGCAAGGAAGGGGCCTGGAGCTGGACAAGGGAGCAGTGCCGCTGGTCTGAGGCTGCAGCCTGCAACTGGTTGAGTCTTAGAGTTTGAGCTGGAGAAGCAGGGCGTGTCAGGCACCATCGGGAGGCGGGAGGCTGTCTCGCTCACGCTGTGGTAAGAACAGAATGACACTGTCACTGGGCTACACTGCCATGCTTGTATCGAAATACAGGATTGTTGCATTTTTCACTGTTTCCCCATGTGCACTGCCATGTTCAGCAAATTTCACTGTTTTCTGGTTTTGCATTTTCTATAAGTTTCCTTAGGTTGTAGAATCAGAGATCATATATGCTATCTAGCGTTGTCTTGTAACTGAAGTTTGGCTATAAATGTTCTTTCCATGGTTGCTATGTGTTACTTTCCAAGCAAAGTATTGTCCTTTTAATCATCGGTATAATTGTTCTGTACTTGTTTCCACGGTATAAAATTTGTACTTTTATTAGCATTAACTGATCAAGAGGATTTGTTAGAACACCAAATGAAATAGGACCTGGGTTGCTAATCAATCTATAATGGCATAGACCTGCCATTTCCTCCTCCGTTGATCATGGTCTTAAACTTTTCTTCTGTAATGTGACAAGTTCCAGTCGCCAATAGTAACATTGATATCTGTTTCTTAAGAGCTATCTAGATATGTGATTTTTTTTTCATGCTGCTATCCATCTTCTTAAGTTTGATTCTGACCACATAATCTTCTTAAGAGGGAGCTAGCGGTGCTCGATCCGCCGGCTGCTCGTGATAGGTCAAGGAAGAAGAAGCTAGAGTCGCTGGATGCTGTGGAGGCTCCCAACCTCGGAGCCAGAATGGAGGGCCAAGAGCCACCGCTGCCTGGAGCGGATGGAGGCTCCAGCGACCGTATCAGCCAGCTCCCGGACGGCATCCTCGGGGACATCATCTCGCTCCTCCCCACCATGGAAGGCATCCGCACCCAGATCCTCGCTTCCCGGTGGCGCCTCCTCTGGCGTTCTGCCCCTCTCAATCTCGACTATCGCTGGCTCTGCGAAGACTGGAAGGACCTTGACTCCTTCGTGTCGCGCATCCTCTCTGCCCACCCAGGCCCTGGCCGCCGCTTCTGCGTGCCCGTGTACCACCTCGTTGGCAACCAAGCCGCCACCGCCGACACATGGCTCCGGTCCCCCGCCCTCAACAATCTCGAGGAACTTGAGCTGTGCAGCTTCGGACATAGGTTACCGGATCCACCGGCAATGCCGCAGCCGCTGCCAGTAGCCGCCTTACGCGCCAAATCCCTGAGAGCACTGCCCAAGTATTTCACTTTCCTAAGCTTAACAAGCTCGCTCTTGAACGGGTCAGCATCTCCGAGTCCTCGCTGCACACCATTATTGCTGGTTGCCCTGCCTTGGAATGCTTGCTGATCATGTATTGCTCTGGCTTTCGTTGTGTCCGGATCAACTCCAATAGCATTAAAAGCATAGGTGTGGAAGGTTTTGCTCCTGATGGTGCGCTCCGATCTGCAAAATTTATCATCGAGAATGCCCCTAGCCTTGAGAGGTTGCTCCAACTTGGTACAATCCAGAATACATCAGTGATCTCCGCGCCTAATCTGGTGACCGTAGGCTGCCTTTCTTCTAGTTGTCATAGCAGAATCACATTTGACCCCACACCGTTTGACTCGACAATTATTCAGGTACCTGTGTGGCCTTGCTATCCTTCAAGAGCCCGCGTTTCTATTTGCTGACTGACTTGCATATTATCTGCACTTATTGGTGGACTAATGTTGTATTCCATGCTTCATGAAGGCATTGCATGTTCATAGACTAACATCAGGGGTGCGCACTGTCAAGATTTTAGCTATCGATATGTGTACTCTTTTTCTGGATGGTGTTATTAACTTAATGAGGTGCTTTCCGTGCTTGGAATCGCTGTACATTGAGGTGAGCTGTCCTGATCTACTTGTTGCTCTGAAATGGTTTGTTTTTTATTGTCTATTATCTTTTTCAGTCAATTGGACCAGGGGAAAAAAACTTGTGGCGTCAAAAACACCAAGATCTTATAAGATCCTTTGACGTCCTCCTGAAGAAAATTTCGTTGCGGTACTATCGCGGTACCAAGTCACATGTTGATTTTGCCACATTCTTTGCACTAAACGCCAAAGGGCTAGAGTTAATGACTCTTGAGGTTCGTCAGAATGATTACAGTGAGGAGTTTGTTGCGAAACAACGTAAGAAGCTTCAGCTGGATAGCAAGGCCTCAGGAGTTGCTCGGTTTCATATCACGCAAGATAGTTCTCATCGCTGCGCTTCGGATTTTCATGTCCATGATTTCGATCTAGCTGATCCCTTTGAGAGGAAAGAGGCTTACCTGTTTTTTGATTTGTCCTAACTTTGTTAGTTGTGGCATCTTTAGTTTTTATTTGAAGGACGTATTATGCTGGAACCTTGTGACATTTAAACATGCTATTCATGTTGTTAGTTCTTGTGTAAACCGATTTGTGCTGATGTGCACTTATGTGACGAGAAAGTACAGAACTGGGGTTCTTCTGAATATCAGATGTGGTTGTTTGACATGAAAAATAATAACTACGCGTATGCGCTATTATTATCTCTCTACGCACCAGGGGAAAATAAATATGTGGGCGTGCCAGTGTACAAGTACACAAATAAAAATATAGGGAAACTTGTATTTTATTAATCTCTCAATGGAGAAACAAAAGTACATGATCCCTTTACAATATGCGCTCCATGGCCTGCTAGCGCGGCCAACCTGACTATGGCGATTGCGGTCTCCTAGTTCACGGGGTCTCGGATGGCTCCCGCTTAATTACTCCCGCGGGTTACACCGCGAGACACCTCCGATTAAGCCGTGTGGTTTTCTTCGTCTTCTTCGCTCCACGCATGATGGTGTGGTGTGTGTGTGGGAAGCGGCAGAGCCCGTGTCCTCGTCGGTACACGCGTCGCTAAAAGCGTGGCCTTGCATCGGCCTCGCCCGCCCCGCCGTCGCGCCTCGTCGGTCTTGAACGGCGAAAGTTGTTGTTGTTGTTGTTGAGGTAGCATGATGCAGTCCGTGAGCTAGGACTTCTAGATGACAAACAGCTTCGTCGGGGTGTGCAGAGGGGTAAGCCTCGCGGGAGTATGTGATTAGAAGACCGGCGTCGGTTTAAACCAACAGTCGCTCAAGTCGGCGCGGCCGGCATGGTCAACGCCTCGTCTTGGACGGACGCCGAGTTCACGGCTGTCTCGTCTTAGTCGGGGACGCCGTCTCATGGACCTTGTGGAGTTATAGTATCGAGAGTGCCGCTGGGTGATGAACAATGATGATGACGCGCGGCCGCAGCACCGTTCCTGTACGCCGGGCCGTGCTTCGCCACTGCCCCTGTACGCCGGGCCCTAAGCTGCACCTGTACGCCGTCGCAGGGGCTCCGAAGTGCACCTATCGCCAGGCTGTAGCTGCACCTGTGCACCAACGCTGAGATGGTAGAGCTGCGCCTTTTGGGCGCCGGCTGTGACGCCACATGCCAAGCTGCGTGCGTCTATCCGCCGGGCTGAACCTTGCATGCCTGGCTGGTTGGCCATGCACGTGTGGTTTGGAGCCGTATGGATCAGTTGTTCCTCTCCTGGCCGTGTGAGCCTAGCTTGCCGGTTGCTCGCGTCCGGCCACCGCAGCTTGGGACCTGTACGCCGCTGCCCGCGTCAATGGTTGTCGACGATGCCCCACCGTCAACGGTCGCCGTCGCGTGTGTGACGCCAAAAGCCAAGAACCTGTACGCCGATAAGAGCTGCACCTGTACGCCGAGGTTCACCGAGCACCGAGCTACACCGGCATCTCGAGTTGTTCCTGCACGCCAACGCCGAGCTGCTCCTGTACGCCAAGCCCGAGCTGATCGTGAACGCCAAGCGCCGAGCTGCGCCGGCACGCCGGGTTGCACATCGACATGAACCTGTACGCCGAATTGGGCCGGGCTTCTCGGTCGGAGTGTACGTCGAGCTACACCTGTACGTCGGGGACGCCTCGACCTTCACCTGCATGCCTGGCCGGGCTGAGTTGTGTCGCCGCTCATGTGCAGGACGGCTACGCATTGGCGTCTCCATGGACGGGGCGACTTGAAAGGTGGGCTGCACGCCGGTAGCCTCACCGACGTCGCCATAGAGGTGGTGTAGATGTTGGGCTGCACGCTGGCAGCTCCGCCGACGTCGTCGCGGGGATGAAGACTACGCCGGGCTGCACGCTGGCTGTCCCGCCGACGTGATCGCAGAGATGGAGAAGATGCCGGGCTGCATGCCGGCCGTCACGACGTCGTCTTCGTCGCATTGGAGAAGACGCCCAGCTGCACTCCCGTGGCCTCGCCGAAAATGGAGATGATGCCGGGCTACACGCCGGCAGCCTTGACGTCGTCTTGGTGGACCTAGAGATGGCGCTGGGCTGCGCGCCGGCAGCCTTGACCTCGTCTTGGTGGACCTAAAGATGGCGCCGGGCTGCGCGCCGGCAACCTCAACGCCATTGACACATAGATGGAGATGACGTCGGGCCGTGCGCCCACCGCCGTGACACCTTCCTCTTGGCGGTGATGGAGAAGACGCCGAGCCGCATGCTGGCTGCCCCGCGAACGTCGCCATGGAGGTGGAGATGGCGCCGGACGGCACGCCAGCCGTGGACTTGAAGATGACTCCCGCAGCTCCGACTTCGCCGTGGCCTTGAAGATGGCGCCCGCGTTGTGACGGTGCCGTGACCTTGAAGATGGCACCGAGATCCACGCCGGCAGCCCCAACGCCGCCGTTGATCACGTGTCCAGATCATGCCACCGTGCCACCGACGACTCCACGGCGGAAAATGCTTGTATGCATGTTGAACAAAGAGAGCGGGAGAGAGAAAGAAAGGGAGAGAGAGATTCCACCGTAATTCTCACCATTAGGGATCATCGATCAGCTTCTCCTCCATGACCTCCTTCCTTGTTCCTGATCGTTGTACGTATGTGTATGGTGTTTTGGCTGTGGGTGCTAATGGATGGATATTGGTAGATGGGTTCTGGACGTGGGAGTTGTGTTCGTGCGTGTATGGGGTAGATGGATTGGAGGTGTGCTGTAATGGATACGATCTCTTCTTCCTTCTGGCTGCGTGTACTGCTACCTCCAGGTGTGATTCCTTAGAAATCATGGCGCTGGATTGATATGCCTCCTCTTCTGGGCGCGCGCGTGTGCCGCGCTGCCACCGCCAGGTGCGTGATGTCTTCTATCTCCGTCCTCGACTTGGGTGTCGATGCCTTTTTATAGGCAGAGGATGAGGCGAAGAAGATAACAACCGTCAGCTGCGTTTCTTGCGCCTTGCGATTATCTGCTCCGCGCGCCGGCCGTATCGAGAAAGTTGGAGCCGTTCCGCTTGTGTCTATCCAATCGATCTGTAGACATCCAGCTAAACAAACTTGTTAAACCGGTTCTGCAGATAATACGTGTACACGCTGCCGGCCGGCCGGGCTGTACGTATTTCTTCGTATTTTGCCACTATGAAATAAATCCATTAAGTTTTCGTGCAAAAAAAAAAAAAAAAATCCATTAAGTTATATTAGCTGCCTTTTTTCTGGCGCTTGTGCACATGCAATCTGCCTGCGACTACACATGGAAATAAACTCCTGCATGCACGTTGAATATAAATTCAAACTATTAGCCAGATTCATGTGTATGCATGTTGAAACGATTGATCAAATAATCAGCTTCATGCAGGCATACACGCAGCCTATGCCTATCGTGAGTCCCAGCTAGTCATGTACAAAAATGCGTCGAACAGTGGTGTCTATCTTTTAAGTCAGTTTTATGAAGCCATGCAAACTGATGATGCTCTTTCATATCAAGGCACTGTGAGCACCAAATCATACTAGTGCAGGGGTGAGAATTGGTTCAGTGCGTATACAAACTTTGACTTGTCTGTAAATGCTACTATCCACTGAATGTATTCCAAGCCTGCAATGGTTTCTTCTGGGCTGCACGTCGATGCATCTGTCAGCTAGTCTCAGTTTATTAGGCAGACCCAGGTTTGTGCTAGTCATTGCATTCATGTCAGGCTGATTTTTAGCAGTTGTGTTTGCGAGATTTCCAGTTTGAGTAACGGTAAACTGTTAAGATTTTCTTAAATGACAATGCCATGCCTTGTACTCCCTCCGATCCATATTAGTGGGCACAACTTTGTCTAGATACACATGTATCTAGACTAAATACTTAACTAGATACATATGAATTTAGACAAAGCTATGTCCACTAATATGGATCGGAGGGAGTACTACATTATATAATCATGATATGTTATGTTTTATTCATCTTAGAAACTTGAGAAGTTTGCTGATTTGTTTGAATTTTCCTGCATTATTCAAGGGGTCTCTTGGTTCCGGCAAAGATCTGCTTTTGTTCGTGTCGACACTGTATTCGGTCCTTATTTGTTTACAACAATGTTTGTTTCCGGGTTTCTGTTTTCGTTTTCGCTTCTGCAAAAAATATGAAAATAAATGTGGCATCACCACCCTGTTTGTTTTGGAAGCTCAAGTATAGAGAAGCTGACTGATTGTACCAACGGGTACGCAGCCACGCTGGAGTTGCTGTCCTGACCTTTGCCTTGTACTATTTATGATACAAGATAGGCTACAGTCCTGGCTAGATTTCTTGCTCCACCTTGGAGAGCCAAGAGTTTGATTGTCCGCCTTGAACTACATATCCTGAAGATTGAGTTAAGACTCGCTGTTTTCTTGCCTCCTTGAACAGCATAATCTGTCTGGCTGTTCGTTGCCAAGCTGATGTAAACACAGATGGGCGACTTCAAACTTGTAGCAGAATCAAGTATGCACGTGTTTATCTACAACAAGGTGTCTATCTACAGCTAGAAAATTTCTGTGGACATTGGCCGATCGTTCAAAGGGGCATATGTCTGAAATAGTTCAGGCACTACTCGTAAGCCCCAAAGATATGATTAACCAGTTGAATGTATCAGGGTGCCATGTATCACTACCTGCCAATGCCATACCTGGTAGTGAGACGTATCAGCTGTTTTTTTTCCTTTTCATAACCCCAGTGAAATAATAACAGCAACATCCTCCAAAAAAACAATCATCAGTAATTGGTACCCAAACAAAATAATAAGCGGATAGAAACTGAGACTCGAAGCGATCGCTCGCCTGTGACTGTGAGCCCACTTAACCGGGCCTTGCTGGGCTTTACGATTTTCTCCACACGCTTGCTTTTCCCCCAAATCCCGAACCGCCGCCGCCCACCTCTGCTCGTCTCGGCTCCGGCGATGGCGATCAAACCCTAGCCTCTAACTGAAGTGCCGGTTCGCTTATCCCACGCGCCGGACGCCGTCCGCCATGGAGCTAGAGAGTGGCCGTTCTGGCTCGAGGAAGAGGAGGCGAGCGGCGCTCGAGGCGCCGGCTGCTGCGGAGGCGCCCGATCGCGAAGCCGGAATGCAGGACCAGGAGCCGCCGCTGCCCGGATTGGATGGGGAACAAGGAGGCGCCGGCGACCGCATCTTCCAACCCCACGACGCCGTCCGCTGCCCGGTGCCGCCGCCCCTGCCCGGAGCGGGTGGAGGTACCGCCACGGACCACATCAGCCAGCTCCCCGACGGCGTACTCGGGGACATCATATCGCTCCTCCCCACCTAGGAAGGCGCCCGCACGCAGGTGCTTGCATCCCGGTGGCGCCACCTCTGGCGCTCCGCCCCTCTCAACTTCGTCTTGGAAATAAGATTTTTTTGTATGATTCAAAAAAAATTGCTTTTGTTTCCGGCATAAATGGTACTGATGTTGCGCTGAAGCCTGTGCTAGCCGCTATGCCGCCAATCTGCTGACCTTCTGTTTTGGAAGTTCATATGTACTACTCCCTCCGTCCAATAATATCCGTCTCAAGTTTGATAAAAAGTGGATGTATTCATACATGTTTCATGTCTAGATACATCCACTTTTTGACAAACTTGAGACAGTTATTATTGGACGGAGGGAGTATATTTCAGCAGAAGCAGAGTAATGAACTAATTTTTTTTTCCGAAATGGGGATTGCCCAGTCTCTGCATCGAAAATATGCATAAGCTTGTAGAAATCATCAAGATGGCGGTGGCCTGGGCTGGCATGGAGATTTTTTATGCTTGACCTAGTCTATCAGGTAGTGAAGATCCTGAAGATGTCGTAGTTCTTTGGAGCGCTGATGTAAATGCTGAAGATGGAAGACTTCAAAGTTGTCAGTGAATCGATCATGCATGCGTACTACACTTGTCACTGAATCTATCATGCATGCGTAACTCAGTGGCGGAACCAGAAACTTTTCAAAGCCTGGACAAACATGATTAAAATACAAGATTTTCGTATAAAATCATTTTATGGAGTCACATAACTCAAGCAGGGGCACCGCCCGCGGGGCGGCTTTCGGGGCAGGAGGGATGGTAGATCCGCCCCTGTGCGTATTGCACTTGTCAGTGAATCAATAGTCCATTTTTATTTTGGGTGTAGTACAGGGTATTTATCTACACATAAAAATCTGAACATGAGAATCAGCAGAAAAATGGCAAGCTGTCTAACCACCGCATCAACTGGTTTTCTTGCATTTGCTAACGCTAACAATGACAGTAATATCAGCAGCGAATTGGTAGCCAACTTTGTTTTTTTGAGATTAAGGTAGCCAACTAAATCGGGAAGAAACTGAGAGACGAACCGGCTGTGTCGAAAAAATAAAAGAGGCCAGAGGGATAGGAAGACCAGAAGTGGCCCACTAGCCATGGGCTGGGCTCTAGATTTCATTTCATCCTGGTACTGTCCACGACTCCACGCCTTTTTCCCCAAATCCAAACCGCCGCCGCGCTCTGCCTCGTCTCGCCTCCGGCGACGGCAGCCAGCCAGACCCTGGGCACCAAACCCTAGCAATCTTCCTGGAGTGACGGTGTGCCCGAGCCACCCGCAGGCCGGCGCGCACAGGAGTCCCTCGGCGGTGGACCTGGAAGGTGGCCGTTCTGGCTCGATGAAGAGGAAGCTAGCGGCGCTCGAGGCGCCCAATCCCGAAGCCGGAATGGAGCATCAGGAGCCGCCGCTTCCTGGAGAGGATGCGGAACAAGGAGGCGCCGGCCAACCCCCGGACGCCGTACGCTGCACGGAGCCGCCGCTGCCCGGAGCAGATGAAGGCGCGGGCGACCGTATCAGCGAGCTCCCCGACGGCGTCCTCGGGGACATCATCTCGCTCCTCCACACCAAGGAAGGCGCCCGCACGCAGATCCTCGCCTCCCGGTGGCGCCACCTCTGGCGCTCCGCCCCTCTCAACCTCGACCACCACTGGCTCTGCCACCCGGATGACCTCGATGCGACGGTCACCTCCATCCTCTCCGACCACCGGGGCCCGGGCCGCCGCTTCTGCGCGCCCGTGTACCACCTCCACGGCGACCGAGCCGCCACCGCCGACGCCTGGCTCCGATCGCCCGCCCTCGACAATCTGCAGGAGCTTGAGCTGGGCAGCTACGGAGAAAGATTTCCCTACCCGCCAACGATGCCGCTGCCGCCGCCGCCGGCCGCCTTCCGCTTCTCCGAAACCCTCTGTGTTGCCGTCTTCGGAGACTGCCACATCACAGACAGCACCGCCCAAGCGCTTCACTTCCCCAAGCTTAAGCAGCTCACACTTAAACGGGTTAGCATCTCGGAATGCTCGTTGCACATCATGATCGCCGGTTGCCCCGTTCTCGAATGCTTGCTGATTCACCACAGCTTTGGCTTCCGTTGTCTCCGAATCAACTCCGTTACCCTTAAAGGCATAGCCCTGCGCGCTTCCCTTGAGAGGAGAGGGATCCATTTCGGGGAACTTGTCATCGAGAATGCGCCGTGTCTTGAAAGGCTCCTCCAACTTGGTACAACCATGGGGCTACGGGTATCGGTAATCGGTAATCTCTGCTCCTAAACTGGAGACCTTAGGCTGCCTTTCTGGTAGTAATTTCCTCCCCACCTCAGACCTCACTCGTGTTTGGCTCCACAATTATTCAGGTAGCTACAGTCTTCTCACTTGTCTTCCCAAGTCGCCTTATTGGCATTTTTATCCACTGATATATTGCATATTGATGTTCTAATGTTATCTTATATGTTTCATGAAGGGATTGCGTGTTGATAGCCTGACAACATCGGTTTGCACTGTCAATATTTTAGCTGTCAATATGTCTACTCTTAGTCAGAGCGTGATTATTGACTTGATGAGATGCTTTCCGTGCTTGGAGAAGTTGTACATTGAGGTGATAGAATTTTCCTTGATGGTTCATACTTATTGTGCTCATTTGTTCAACTTACTGATCTGAAATGGTTCATCTTTTTTTTGGCTATGTTCCTTGTCAGTCAAGTGGGCCAGGGGAAATCAACTTGTGGCGTCGTAAACACCGAGATGTTATAAGACTAGTCACAATGGGGAGTAACATAGGAGTAACATGTGTGTCACATAGGCAAAAAATCTGGCGGGTAATTAATGAGCAGAGAGATGGTTGTGCTAACTAGCTATGTTACCATAACATCACATATTTCAAGACAAGATGAGTGTATAACCTATTAAATATGACACTACACACATGTTATTCCCCACTATGGAGGTAGTAATTTAGAGCAAGTACAATAGAGTGACGTGGGCGGGCTATAAAGATTAAAATAATATATTTGTACTTAGTTGGAGGAGAGAGAAGAGGAGTGAGCTCTCATGCAAGAGCCAACTCTAGCACGTGCTCCTAGACACTTTGTGAGAGTGGATGGTGGGCCATGTATGTGTATCAATAAAGTAGATCATCTTTGTGTCTTACTATTGTACATGTTAGCTATAGAGATGGCTATAGATGACATAGCATTGTCTTATAGCTAACACTTGACTCTATTATTGTACTTGCTCTTAGAGTAGTAACATATGCATGTTACTAGTCTAAGTTAGTCCCCATTGTGACTAGTCTAAGATCGCTGGACATCCGTCTGAAGACAATTTCCTAGAGCTATTATTGGGGTATAAAGTCACATGTTGACTTTGCCACATTCTTTGTACTAAACGCCAAAGTTTTAGAGTTAATGACTCTTGAGGTTCATAAGAATGATTACAGTGAGGAGTTCATTGCACAACAACATAAGAAGCTTCAGCTGGATAGCAAGGCCTCAGGAGGTGCTCGGTTTCGTTTTACACCAAATTGGTCTCACCGCTGCGCTTTGTTTTTTCGTGTCCATGATTTGGACCTAGCTGATCCCTTTGAAAGGAATGAACCATACCAATTTTCTGCTTTGGCCTGACTATAGTAGTTCTGCGCTGGTAGAACCTTACGACGTTTAAACATGATATATCCAAGCTGTTGGCTCGTTTGAAATCAACCTGTGCTGATGAGAAAGTACAGACTGTTTGGCTTCTGAATACGAAATGTGATGCTATCGGTTAAGTCGTTTTATGAAGGAAGCCATGTGAAGTCGTGAACTGATGACACTGTGTATCCGTGATTATCAATACATCTGGTTTGGCATCAAGTTATTTTGTTCTCGGAGTAAGCTATTACTGTGGTTATTGCTTGCACAATGTACACCAGCACTCGTAAAGTCTGTCTTTTGTATTTAGGCCTGAATGTATTGATAATTCTCTCTTTTTTTTCTGGGCCTAGTAACGTATTTGGATTGCCCTGTGATTTCTCCAGTTCACATAAAACTATTTGGATCATAACGGATCCATCGCGTTATCGGAACACCAAAATCGAATTTATTTTGTGCTCCAACATTAATTGGAGAAGCAAGGAGTTGGTTCATTTTTCCAGGGTGTGGCTCTGGGAAAATGATGATCAAGGTTTCATTGTGCAGGGTCTTGGCCCCGACCATTCCTTGCCGGATAGATATCTGTCCATAATTTTGTATGGCAGTTTTGTCGGCTCGCTGCTGGGATGCCAGGCATGAAACGGTTTTAGCCCCTTTTGGTGAATCAACTCTGCCTGTGGAATCTATGGATACAATACAACTGCTATGCTATTAATCGGATCAGAGTAAAGACATAATCTAATCACAAGCAGGTACCAGGAATTTGAGAGAGCACGGATTGTATCAGGAATTTGTATCCTTCTGTTACGGTGTCATGTCAGGAACTCTGCAGGTGTCTGAACTGAACAAGTTTCGAGACAACGACAATCGAAAGCTGATTCAATCTAGACAGAGTCCTCCTCGAGGAGTAGAGGAAGACGACGACTGGGCCGGGCTTAGCAACCCGGTGGGCTCACGGCTGCAGGCTTATTTCGCAAGAAAGAAAGAAAGAAAGGAGTTAAAAACGCGCCAAGGGAAAAACCACCCGAGGTTTCCTAATTCGACAATCGATCTTCGAGCGAGGGTTTGATCGCAGATCGATCGGGCGCGTACTAATGGGGAGTTCCGGGAGCAAGCCGGCGGTGCGAGCGCCGGAGCCGCGGCCGAAGCCTGAACCGAAACCGGAGCCGGTGCTGGTGCCGCCCCTCTTCGACTCCCCCGCCTGCGCCGCCCGCACCAGGTGCCCCTCCATCTGCCACTCCCGTATCAAAGCTCATCTGAATCGCATCATTGCATTGCTAATTGATCGTTCGCGGTCTTGAGCATGCGTGCAGGATGCTGCTGCCGGGGTACGAGCAATGGTTCGGGAAGCCCGCGCTGCGCGGCCTGTTCAACGACCACTTCGATCAAGCCGGGACAGTCAACGCCGGGGTCATGCTGAAGGTGCTGGAAGATCCTCACGTCAATCTGATCGCAACTGTATCCTCAGTCACGCACTTTTTTTTTCCCGTTTGTGTTGTCAATTTCAAGATTTTGTCCAAAATTTTTCCTGGATTATTGCAAGAATAGCTGTACTACATTTTTTTCCCTAACTGAATTTCACAAGGTGTCACCGTCTGGCGGAGAGGTTCAGCTTGGATGGCAGAGGTGGTTACGTACTGCCTAGTTTACCAACATCTTATAGTACTTTTTATGCTATCATTGCTATTAACTGTACTCTGAAAACAATATGACTTGGCTGGGTTTTTGTAGGGGTTTGGATAGTCCAGATAGCTTTGCCGACGTTCTGGTGTCGACTTCTAAGCCGTAAGCGCTTTATTGTTGGGTTTCAGTTTTATGAACTATGTGGATATAAAGTGATCATATTTCTTACAATTTGTGTATCCAGCACTTTGAATCTCAGATCAAGCACATACTCTCCTAAGTATGGTATCGGTGCCTTTGCGGCAGTCCCTTTGAATATGGAGAACATGTAGGTTGTTGTATCCTTTTTGCGGTCGCATACCGTGCAGTTGTTACACATCTTTTCACTGAAATATTTACTTGATATTATTAATAACCACTTTGAGTACACTATAAGATATCCCTGCCATTTATTTCTAAATACGAATACAAACCATATGTGACAAAGATAAGATTTTCCTTTTTGCAGCGCAAATTCAGAAGAAAATGCCATTGTGGGGTTGAGATATGGTTCCCAGAATCTGTCAGTTGGGGCATCGTTTTTGCCACTTCTCTGTAAGCGGTTGCTCACAATTCTAGTTGGAACTTCTTGAAGAATGAAAATATTTTTCTTATTTCCAATCATATTATTAGTATGATCATATTCCCTTTCGTTGCAGCATCCAACGAGGCACCCTCAGTAGTACCCTATGGTGCGTGGCTGGTTGGAAGACTAGGGGGTTTAAGTGCAGGGGCACAATACAAGCCGCTTAGTGAGTGTTATTCTTTTTCTTTTGTACCCATAAAAATTGAGCTATCGCATATTCTCTTATTTTTTTAATGTACATTTTAGAATCTTCTTCTGTATCTAATGTCGCTCTATCAGTTTGAGAGACTGCATAAACTGTTCTATTCACCATGGTACGCATGTGCAAAAGATAAGCAAGTGAACATCACATCATCCAGTTTTCTCTCAAACATTTGGTTTAGATCCAACACACCCACACATTCGCTGAAAAATCAATATAATAGGATATATATAAACGGAAAACACTTTTTGCTCCCGAGCTCCAGTGCTCCCTCTGTTAAAAAATTCGAAAATCATATTTTTAAGTTTTAAAAAAATCTGAAAAAATTCATGCATGTTGCTAATGATGTATCCCACAAACATGAATTTTTTTAATTTGAAATACTTTATATTCTGGGTTACATAAAAATAACAAATCTTGCATATTTTAGAGATTTGAATGTATGTACATTTAGATCCACACATTTGTCTTTTTTATATAGAATAGAATATAAAATATTTCGAACCGAGATTTTGCACGTTTGTGGGACATATCATTGACAACATGGCACACGCAGGATGGCTTTCAGAATATTTTGAAACTTATAAATTTGATTTTTTATTTTTTTTAACAAGAGGGATCACTGGAGCCCGGGAGCAAGAAATCTCTACCCTTTACATAAAGCCTAATATAAATTTCTAGACCTTAAAAGAATAAAAAATAATTAGCAAGCGCATAAAGTATCCACCGGTTTATGTGCTTAAGAATATAAATTTTATAGTTGTAGGTTTCCATAACAGAGTACAAATTATCTCTAGTATTCTATATGGGATAAATAATTTGGGTGCCCAAAATTGTCATCTATTAAATTCAATATTTTTTTGCATGCCAGTTTTCTATGAAGCATTCATATGCCGGCTTCCTACCATTTTTACAAGCCTTTAGTTGTTTTTGCCATGTATCAATTTCAGAGGCTTTTGTTTACCTTTTTTTCTTGTATCAATTTTAGGTACTCCAACGGGTGGAAGTATGCAGTCTTTGCCTTTTGAGGACTTGAAGAACTGGGATTATGGAATCAGTTATGGCGTGGGATCAGCTAGCCCACTCAGCCCTTCATTCAACTTTTCTCTAGAGCTTGTCAGAAGTACACAGGTATGTACTGTAGTTCCTTGTTATGCAATAAGAAAAGCTTCACACCTTTTGTACTTTGCAACGATCTTTTGAGAAGATTATATACACATAGTGCTGGCTTTGTTAGGTTTTTGATGTGTGAAGAGATATGCTTTTATTCATTTGGAACGGATTTTATTTTAATTCCTATTCAGCATAAAATGGTGTGTCATTAGTAACTTCATATCAATTTATGTATTCAGTTCTGTGTTTAAGCATATGGTATTGGTAGATACGTGAGTACACCATGGAGAATTATGCTACAAAATCTGCTGGACTTCTTTGAATTTTTTTTGCTAGGTGAATCCGTAAAACATTACAATTGTTAAATCTCACACGATTTCCTTGATGTGCAGTTGGTCGCATCATTCTATCAGCACCAAGTTGTCCAAAGGAAGGTGAGGAGAGTTCTGTGTTATTATTTTTATTTTTTTTAGAAATAAAGGGTCTCCCCCGGTTTCATTGAAACCACCACCGACGAGATTCATTACAGCATCCGAGCCACGCAGCAAACGTGCGGGTCTGGGTTCACAGCCAAACGGCAAAATAGAGAAACAAGGGCACTACCAAGCCAACTTATTCTAACAGAAAGGGAAACCAAAACGCAGCGCCACCATCTTCCATCTTCAGACCGGGTACTCGCGCAGCAGCATCTTGCACATCTCCTTCTGCTCTTCATAGTCTCAAGGCATCACTTGGTCGTCACCCACCAAACCTACCGGTTCCAGGCGATACACAGCAATTCCCCTCTTTTCTTGTTCAGAATTTGTACATTCCTTGACAGAAGGTCGGAGACAGCGTCGCAGGCAAGAATCTTCCATTGATCTAGCTCCACTGCTACTCTTCTCCAGACCTCCTGCACTCCGGGCCACGTTTTTCCCTGAAAGCACATATCATTACGTAACTTCCAGATAGACCACAGTACAGCAGTGCACATAATATTGATCAGAGAGTTATTCTTATCACTCAGCCACCATCTGGCAATGGATTCAAAATTAGCACCTACTGAAACCCCAATCAAATCAGAAATGTAACTCCACACAATTCTTGCAACAAAGCAATCAAAGAACAGGTGGTGACAGGTTTCAAGTTCAGTGCAAAATAAACAAGTTCCATCCGCTACAGGTCTTCTTTTCGCAAGATTGTCTCTAGTAAGTAGCTTGTTATTAGCCAAAAGCCAGAGAAACACATGTAAGCGGGGAGGGACTTGAAGTTTCCATACGGCAGGTGTATGAATGGGGACAACCCCTCTATCATTGATGATTGCATAGAAGGAACTAACGCTGTAAGTACCAGAGGAGTGAAACATCCAGACGGGATGATCAACCTCCTCATTTAGAGTAATCGTACTAACCAATTGAGTTAGCTCAAGCCAGCGCATATATTGTTCAGGGGTCACATTCCTTCTAAAAGTCAATCTCAATTCACCCTCCTGCCAAGCTTGCGCAACTGTGATATCTTGTTCATTAACAATAACAAACAAGTCCCAGAAACAGATTGCAAGACTGCAAGAACCAATCCATACATCACTCCAAAATTTTACATTCTGACCATTACCAACCTTCCATCTATATCCCATTTTAACTGCACGAGCAGCCCAGATCACACCCTTCCAAAAGGGGGAACAAGCATTAGGGTCAGAATAGAAAATATTTGGAGCAGGTTCGTATTTGTAATCCACAATTTTCCTCCAAATAGTGTGGGAGTCTAAGTGGTATCTTTTCACCCAAGAGGCCAGCAGACAGAGATTAAAATCTCTTAAGTTTTGGACTCCAAAGCCCCCAAACTCCTGCTTCAAGCAGACTAGCTCCCAATTAGCCAAATGATACTTTTTCTTTTCTTCCTCATCACTCCACAAGAAGTGTGACATTTGAGAGTTAATCAACTTAATGGCCCACTTAGGGAACTTAATTACCGAGAGCAGGTACATGGGGATGCTAGCAATACAAGTTTTAAGAAGAATAATTCTACTCTTATAATTAAGTAATTTACCTCTCCAACCAGCAAAACGTTTAAACGTTTTATCCACTACTGGTTGAAGGTCTTCCTTCTTTAATTGATTATAATGCAGTGGTACCCCAAGGTACTTGCAAGGAAACGTAGCTATTTTGCAACAGAAAATCTGTGCGAAAACATTCACCTCTTCTTGATCCATGTTAACATACATCAAATCAGATTTATGATAATTGATACGCATGCCAGACATGTTTTCAAAACATGACAGCAGCCATTTAAGGTTTCTAGCATAAGCTATATCAGGATCAATAAAGAGGATAGTGTCATCAGCATATTGGAGGCTGATGACACCACCTGGAACCACTTGCGGCAGAAGGCCTCGAATCAAACCAGCAGAAGCTGCTTTGCTCAACATTTTCGAGAACACATCGGCCACAAGGTTAAACAAGATGGGTGAGCTGGGATCTCCTTGCTTAAGCCCTTTACCGCCTTTAAAGTATGCACTATTTTCATCATTGATTCGCACGCAAAACGAACCACCAACTAGCATACTTTTAATCCAACCTCTAACAATGGTCCCAAAACCTCTCGACTTAAGCATTTCATCTAAGAAATCCCAATCGACCCTATCATACGCCTTTTCATAGTCAAGTTTAAGAACCAGAGCTTTGTCTCCTCTAATGTGTGCAGCATGGATCAATTCCTGAGCTGCAACAACACTTTCAAGGATAAACCTCCCTTTAATAAAAGCCGTCTGGTTACTTGCTATAATACGGCTACCAATCGCCGAAAGTCTGTTAGTAATAGCTTTAGAAATAATTTTCAAGCTACAGTTACCAAGGCTAATCGGCCGGAATTTCTTCATGTCCCTGGCATCAGGTTCCTTAGGAATGAGAGTGATGATAGCATAATTAAGTCTAGCGACATTAAGGTTACCAGACTCAAACTCCCTAACCAAAGCCATAAGGTCCTCTTTTATTAAATCCCAAAATTTTTGATAAAAGAGGAAGGAAAAACCATCCGGACCAGGGGCACCGAAAGCATAAGAACCAAACACTGCATCTTTAATCTCTTCAACAGAGAAAGGTTTTTGCAGTTGCTCATTTTCTTCAACAGTAACCATATCACCAGGATCCCAAAACCCTGGGCCAATGTTTATGTCTATCTTATCTTCTGCAGCAAAAAGCTTTTTATAGAAATCGGAAGCCACACCTAGCATTTCTTTAGTTGATTCTACTGGCCCACAAGGACCATCCAGGATGGCAATCTGTTTCTTTCTTCTACGTTGGTTTGCAATAGCATGGAAATAAGATGTATTCCTGTCCCCCTCTAGAATGAATCTATCCCGAGACCTTTGCCAGGCTTTTATTTCGTCATTTTTGAGCAATTTGTCAATGTCAGACCTAATTTGAGACATCCTATTTTTTTCCTCATTAGTGAGTAAACAGGATTCAGCAAAAGTATCAAGGATATCATATTCCTGATACAGGTCATTTTTTTGTTTTTTGTTAGCCGCATCAACATTGATGCTCCAACCTCGACAATTCTTTCTAAGCAGTCTCAGCTTAAACTGCCATCTCTCAATTGCACTAACAAAGCTGCAGTCGGTAGACCACACCCGCCTAACCATATCATGAAAATCAGGGTACTCGAGCCACCATTTTTCAAAACGGAAAAGCCTAGGTGGAGGGGTAACCCCAGAGCACGTATCAATCAACAAAGGAGTGTGGTCACTAATAGGTTTAGAAAGCGCTTTGATAGTCGTAAGAGGGAATTTAGATTCCCAATCTGTACTAGCCAGCACCCTATCCAAAGTGGCCATGATAGGATCAGACTGGTTGTTGGACCAAGTGAAACTCCTATTAGATAGCTTAAAGTCAATAAGAAACCACCTGTTAATCCAATCATTAAAGAGCATGGTCCAGTTAGCATTAACTACACCATTACTTTTGTCAGAGGTTGATCTAACTAAATTAAAATCACCTCCAAATAAAGTAGGAACCGAACTCCTTTCCATCACATCATGTAGTTCAGCAATGAACTCCATTTTAAATTCAAGGTAAGGAGTACCGTAAACCACAACCAACTGCCAAATAAAATCATCAGACTTATTTTTCACAGTCACCGCCACACAGTAATTAAAACAAGTGCGACTAAGAACTTCAAATTTATCCTCTCTAAAACCAACTAAAATACCACCAGCGGTATTTTTCGCTGGTAACATTTCCCAGGAAAAATCCCAGGGACCTGAAATAAACTTCAGGAAGTGAGAGGTGAAAGACATTTTTTTAGTTTCTTGAATACCAATAAACTCAAGTTTATATTTGGTAATAAAGTCAGATAAAGCGTGTTTTCGGCCAGGTTTCCCTGTACCTCTAATATTCCATATGCCTCCTATCATTAATTCTTGATTTAGTTTTTCTATTTCTAACCAACGTCCATGGGGTGTTGATATAACCAGATTCACAATCAGGCAGCTGATCGTGAATGCTGTCAACTTCCCCAGTTTTTCTCTGTGGTGTTAAATCAGATAACTGATCGCTACCAATATCACAACTATTAGGTAAGACAATTTCAGGGTTCTGAGTTGCAAATTGATGATTGAGGACAACCTCTTTATCAACTAAATGTTGTATAGTAGCATTAATTTCTACTTCAGAACCACCACAGACTAGATCAACAGACTCCAACATATCACCAAGGATATTAGTGCCGAGCACAGCGAAAGAGTTACCTTTGAAATATGGAGGAACCTCCAGATTTCTCTTCTTCTGGTACTCCTTTGCCTTATCAATAATACTCACATGCCCATGGTTCCTAGCACTCCTACGCATAGACACAGTAGGACCCCATTTCGTCTTCTTCACAACAGGTACCTCAGCCTTGTGAGACACCTCAGATGCAGAAACTCCATCCAGGAAAGGCAACAATGCCCTCTTGACTCCACTAAGTTTATCACATGTTTTCTTATCAAGAACTTCCTGACACTGATCCTCCTCTTCTTGGTCTTCATCGTCAGAATCATTACGAGCACTAAGAAGTTGAGAACAGTACGCCAAACTGGCCGAGGCATGCTCAAACTGAGATAAAGTAGTATTTTCCACCTCCTCCGCATCTACGTGAAAAGGCTTTGCGAAGGGACCCTCCCAATCCCACACACCATCATCAAACAGGGTTTCATCCAGTCTTCTGTGTTATTTTTTACGCTGGTCAGTTTTGTACTTTAGTTTTACTAGCAAATATGCCCGTGCGTTGCTACGGTTTAATATTTTTTATGTCAGGGAGATTTTTCGCGGAGTAAAGGCAGTGTCAAAAACAAAACGATCAATCGGAGGAAACTCACACGACTTACCAAACCACGGACATCTTCCTACTTTTATTATTACGTACAACAAAATAGCATATGTTGATGTGAATAGTGAGATCTTGTTTGCCATATCGGAGGAAACTCCAGAAAACATTTTGCCTTGCTTGATCAATGCTGATGATTCATGCAGCCCTAGTCTTTTGCTGAAACCAGATCTGCTGCACACCGTCTAGGTTCACTTATGCAGTCATGCCAAGAACAAAATCTGCCATATATTGTCAATTGAAACTCTGAATACTGAGTAGTCAAATACCACTCTGAATATTGAATAGCACATCTGATAGCAACATGATGAGATGGATTTCAGTAGCTTTCACCAAAGAAGTGCAAAGTGGCACAAGAACTGAACCTCCTTGTTGCATCCGGCCAGCACCAAACCTTAAATTAAGCAATGACTACTCCCCCATGGACCCCATCTAAGAAATGATACTACAAACTTCAGCAGGGAATCACGTGTGTTCTTGGACTCCTCCCTTCCAGCTGCCATTGTTACGACCTATATCAGGACAACCGGCCATGGAAGCTGTGCAGCGTGGCCCTTGTGGAGAAGCTCAAGACCTGCTGCGTCTGATCCCTATATGCCTCACCTTGGCTGTGTAGTACTTCGCCAACACACAGGCACAGACATGGTTCATGCAGCGAGGCACAGAGACGGACTCTAATATCTGGACCGTGTCGCTCACGTCCGTCGGTGTGCTCTGTCGCCTGCCTCATGGTCTACAACAGGGGCACGTCACCATGCCAGGCTCGCGCCTCTGCAAGTCAGGTGAGTCGGGCACCACGACGACCGTAGCAGTGGCCGCGGGCACCGATGCGCGCATGCTGTGGATGGCTGGGGATCATCAGCTTATTGGTAATAGGGTGGTTGTTGCCGTGGTACGGTGGTAGTGATGGTGATCTGGGATGCGTGCTCCGTCGTGGCAGCTGGAGTTCTTCTCCGTGTGTCCGGCCAGGCCATGGACAATCCAAACCGGCGAGCACGCCAATCCCGATTCCCGACGACGTCGCGACCATGGCTGTGGCTGCCAACTGCCTGAGATGACAGGGCGACAGCGACGCCTTGGAAGTTGGAACAGATTGAGTCGTCGCTTGTCAAACCTAGACGTACGAAGGCGAGGATTTCGCATGCAGAGGTGACTTGCGATGGAGGCTGTGCGTTTCTTCGTTGCCTTTTATATCGCATCCGCGATGGTTGCCAGGTTGATTGGAAATCGATCCAGCAAGTAAGCGACGTACGAAACCAAAACCAAGGAAGCCACGAAAAAAAACGAACCGGTACAACTTATGGATGGCATGGTGGATAATTTCTTGCGAGTTTGTGGGCAATTTGGATGACGTACCACAAGAAACCTTAGTGCATTTATTATTAGGTATAGATTTTTTGAGAGGGAAGGACATACAGTTCATTCATCATGATCTATAAGGACTTGCCTCCCATTATGACCTACTATAACTAGTATTTTTAGACTAATTATTTCCGGACTATTTTTCTCATCCATTCACTATAACAATTTGTTAAGGGTTGACTTATTTGGCCTATTTAAATCTAACTTCTAATACTTGTAAGTTTATTATTATGTATGTGCCTAGTAATTTTCGTCCTTTTGTCTAGTAGGATATGTAACTGCTACGCAAGTGCATTGAAAGGGCATATTAGCCGTCGAGTGCACCATTTATATACTTAAGTACAATTTTCCTTAATATGATGTACAAGTGTTAACAAACGAAAAACAATAATGTTACTAGGGGTCATAATCAACCAGCGAATAACACAACTGCAGTTAGCAGAAATAATTTTGGTTCATGCAATTTCCTCAGTATATGTACAAAATTCTTTTAGATATCTCATTGTGACCCGCGAATTGTGGAGATTTTATTAAATATGCGCCTTTGTGTACATTAGGTAAGATGGTTTGATATTGATGGCAAAGAGGACACCAAAATCAAAGAGGACACCAAAATCACAAACTACATTGATTTTGGACTCGAACTAGCCACAAGGTAAGCCTCAAATGAACTCATAGTTTCCAGTTTTTCATCAGTTCAGTTGACTATACTTCGTTTTTAAATGATTCTTAGGGTGGGTAAGGACAAACCAACCGACGATGCTGACAATCCCTCGCTTCAGATTGCTGCAAACTGGCAGGCTAATAAGAACTTTCTTGTAAAGGTTTGTTACACATCTTTATTAATATGTCTTCAAAGTCCATGTCTGGAGCATGAGAGTTCTTTATAAATAATGCTGGGATCAAAATAGTTTCTTGACATAATTGCAAAGTTCTTTGGAATAATTAGTTTCTACAAAACATAACTTTTTGTATTATAATTTGCGGAAGCCATCACCGTGGAGTGTACATATTATAAATTAGAATTTTGTATCCGCAGCGATGTATTTATTTATTCAAGTATTTCTGATATTCAGTGTCTCTTTCTTAATAGGGCAAGTTGGGTCCCTCCAAATCATCTGTAGCTTTGGCATTCAAGTCCTGGTGGAAGCCATTGTTTACACTTAGCGTTACAGGTATGGAAACCTTCGCATTACTAGATATAGTTTTGTTTGCAATAACAACACTTGGTACTTCTGATCAACTTGAAAAAAGGAAAGAATTTCACATCTTCTTCAGATTGTGTATTTATGGGACCTTCTGCGTTTGATAAGTGGGAATGCATATTGCTACACTATAGTGAAGTAGACGAAAGTAAGACATGGTAACATTAACAGGACTGTTATTAATAAGGCTGACAATAAGAAATCTCCACGTCCGAAAGTATCTATTTTAACTGAAACGACATTGTAGCAAATGCCCACCGTCACTGATGACTGCCACAACTGTGTTTCCCATTTTGCAGCTGTAAAAGATCATTCCAAGGGTACAACAGCATATGGATTCGGAATTCATGCTGACGATCTAAGAAACAGCGATGCCGATGCTCATCTCCAATCATAAGACTATATACCGTTGTTTCCATCGCTATGCGATATGAAGAACTACTACTAGTAAAGTTCCTTTTTGTGAGAGGCATATGTAAATTATCATTGGAGGCACGACTCACGAATAGCACTATGTTTACCGATCTTAACTGAATGCAGTTTTGCTGTTCGGACACAAGTAAAGTTGGACGTACTAAAACACTAGTGTTTGATGGAAGAACGGGAAGAAGTGCGCATTTGTAACAGGCATCGATTCGAGGAAATATAACCACTTAGCACTAGCGTTAACCACTATCGACAAAATAATATCGAGCCCAAAATCTAACTCCGAAACCTGTCGCCATCTATCTTTTTTTTAGGGCAAACGTCGCCATCTATCTTAAGTGGATTTGGCTTCCGCCATGTCGACTGGAGCTCCCATCCCTATCTGCGCATTGCTTTCTCCTCCTTCATCGGATGGTGCTCTCTCGGTCGTTTTATAAACAGAGCGAATCAACATTATTTATTCTGTAATGCTCAATTATTTTATGGGTTGCTCTTACTTTTTCTTCACTTGCCTCGCAGAGCGCACTTAAAAAAAGTCTTATCTTTGACATACGCCAGCAAACTCGTCCTTCGCCAAATATTTCATCGGTCTCTTTAATGATGTGACTGACCCATGGAGCCGCCGGCTGTATGTCTTGTTACAGTTTGAATCAAATAGAGTAAAGCAAAAAAAATAAGGAACGAGTCGTTTCCGGAAGTAGTAGTTCACTTATTGCATGTGCCCGAAAACTCCAACTCCCTCTCTTTCAATCTCCTGTTTAAACAAGGGAAAAAGTAGTGCACTATTTGACTATTTCGTGAAAATTGTTTGTGGCACTTGAGCAGCACTGATCCTGTTATCACCGTAGCAATTATCAGTCGGTCCGTATCTAGACCTGGCCCTCGTGGTATTGCTATGATATTTCTGTTTGTATCGATATGACGGAAATTCTCTTCCTCACGTAGCCTCCCCCAAGGCGACTGGGGGAGAAACCCTAGCTGCCCCGCGCCGCCACCCCTTCCCACCACCCTCTCCCCTCGTCATCTCTAGAGGTGGTCGACGGAAAACCCACGTCCACCGATGAAGGGGACGGGGGGGCCTGGCGTCTCGCGGACATGGCGTGGTTTGGAAGGGCTGCGCTTGGCTGTGGATTGGATCGGCGACACATCCTCCTAAGGGTGGTTCTCCTGACGGCGCGGCGTGGAGGGCGGCGTCGGCAGGGAGAGTCGACCATCCCGCAGCGCAAAGGATCCCGGAGCAGCTGCTCCGAACATGGCGGTGACAGAGTCCCTTTCGTCAGAGATGACTGGTATGGAGGTGACTCCTTGTGGCGGCGTCTGGGGCGGCAGATCACAGGATCTCGAGCCCAGGTTCTTCGAAGGAGGCACGTGGTGGCCGGAGCTTCCTTCGACATCGTCGGCGCTAGATGCGGGAGATAGGCGGTCGCATCTCCAACAGCCTTCCTATATTTGCTATGGATTGCTAAAAACTGAAATTTTAGCAATTTGGCTATGAAATGTAGCTCCAGAAGCATTGCTAAAAGTGACCCCGACCCTTAAAGCCGCCCAGACATTTTATTTGCAAAATATTTTAGACTAAAATTAATAAATCTCAGGAAATATACAAGGTTTCTATTTTAATTATAAATCAGTGTTATAATGTAAAAAAAATATTTTTTAACTGTGAACATTTTTCGAACTACCTTGACCAATTTTTGTATCCAATATTAAATATAGCTTTGAAACCCATGAATATTTTTTTTAATCGTGAAGAGTTTTTAAGCCCCATGAATGTTTTTTCCATACCCGGGAACATTCATTGAACCATTGACATGTGTTTTTCAATCCCATGAAATTATTTTTGAACAGCGTGAACTTTTTTCCGAAATCAACGAAAAAACCTTTTTCAAACCTGTGAACATTTTTTTTGAATCCAGTGAATTTGTTTTTCCAAAAGGGTGAAACACAAGTTTGTTACGTGATCATTTTAGAACCTCCATGAATTTATTTTTGAAACGTGTAGCACATTTTTGAATCGCGAACATTGGCATTTTTTTTTACCCTTGAACATTATGTCAAATTCTAAACATATTTAAAATCATGAACAGTCTTTTTGAACCAGAGAGACCCCGCTAAGGTATGCATTCAGATGTATAAAATATCCTGAAATTCGGCCGCCTCCTCCGTACAATCGATTAGGAAGAGCCACTGCCTGCTATCTTACACGTGGTCACGGAGGTGTCAAGAGAAACGGAAAGACATAGAAGAAGTCAAAATACCATGAAATCCGATGACGAGGTCTCCCATTGTTGGCAACTGCCGGGAGGCGGGAGTACAGTACATGAGACCCCACCGAGTTGTTAGCAAAAAACCGCGACTTTGAAGCAAGAATTCCGAAAACCGCAACTTCGATGTGGGATCACGTAAAACCGCAGGTTTGGTGGCAAGCATTCGCAATTTCCAAACATTCGTCACTAAACGCGAATTGACACCGAATCTGACGTGTGGGGCCCACTCAAAATCTGATGTGGCATATTGTCAGGACCAATTTGCATATTTTTAGTGGGTCCCACTTGTCAGCCCAATGGGAGGCAAATAAAAAAGTCTTAAAAATATCCCCACCCGTGGGACCCACATGTAAGTGGGTCAATTTTTTTCTTTTTCTTTTTTTCCTCACCTTTTCTTCCTCTCTCCCTCCGCGTGGCCGCATGGGGACGGAGCCGCCGGCCACCGACCGTCGCGCCGCCGGCCACCGACCGTCGCGCCGCCGGCCACCGACCGTCGCGCCGCCGGCCACTGACCGTCGCGCCCCTGCTCCCGCTCGCCGCCACCGACCGTCGCGCCCCTGCTCGCGCCGCCGGCCGCCGCCTCCTTCTCCCGCTCGCGCCGCCGGCCGCCGCCGGCCTTCCTCCGCTCGCGTCGCCGGCCGCCGCGCCGCCACCCACGCGACCCTGGTCCCTAGGCGTGGCCCAGCTCGCCGCCGGACACCGCCGCCCTGCCCGCCACCTCGCCGCCCCCGCCCTCCGCGCCTGGACGCGCGCCGCGCCCGGGCCTGGCCGCGCTCCGCCGCGCCCTCGGCCTCCCTGGCCGCGCTCCGCGCCTGGTCGCGCCGCCGACTTGGGCCGGTCGAGGAAGGCGGCCGTCGGGGGCAGCAGGGGCTTCGCCGGAGATGGAGGAGAGAGAGAGTGATTTTTTCTTTAGAAATTTTGATTTTTTTTCGCTGACAAGTGGGACCCTGTGCAAATATGCAAATTGGTCCTGACAAGTGGGACCCTCCACGCCACGTCAGCTGTTAGATGGGCCCCACACGTCAGATTCGCTGTCAATTCGCGTTTAGCGTCCAATGTTTGGAAATTGCGAATGCTTGCCACCAAACCTGCGGTTTTCCGTGATCCCACATCAAAGTTGCGGTTTTTCGGAATTCTTGCTTCAAAGTCGCGGTTTTTTGCTAACAACTCGACCCCACCATATAGCACCAGTCAATCTAAGCACAGTGTGTTCAACTGTTCATAGGAATTGTGTGGCTAGCCCATAGGCCTGGTCCTGCATTTCTCTGTTTCGTATTCACCCGTACCTATTTCTGGCACGATCGATGGATATATATACGAGCGACCATGATGACGTGAGGAAGACAGAGCTAGCCTCGCTCAAGAATCATCCGACTGAACCAGCCAGCCAGCCACGGATTTTACCTCAGCATCGATCGGGTGCAAGCAAGCAACCATGGCCGGCGAGGCAATCGTCTCCGGTGTGGTGGCGGACATGGTCGGCAGGGCGCTGTCCCTCCTCGCCGGCCATCTCCTGGACCAGCAGCCGGAGCGGAGCACCGAGGCCAAGCTGCCAAGGCTACGGCACCTGCTGGTCAGGGTCGAGAGCGTCGCTGAGGCGGCCGGGGCGAGGCGGATCACGAGCCACGTGCGTGCCGGGGGCGATACCTCCTCGACGCGCTCCCCAGCGGGGACCAAGGCCACGGCAAGCTCGTGCCGGCGCGGTCTTTCTCCCTTCCTAGTTCCTTCAACCCCTCTAAGCGCCTCCGCGTCGCGGCCAGTTGGCTGCTGGTCCGTGACGCCGACGAGCTCGACGCCGTCCTCGCGAACCTGGAAAGAGTCGCCAGCGGCCTCACGGAGTTCATCATGCTGCTGCAGATGTGCCCGCCGGCGCCGCACCAGCCACTGCCCACCACGGGCATCTACGCGGACAGCTATATGTTTGGCCGGCACCCCGAGAGGCGCCGCGTTCTGGACTTCTTGCTGCAAGATGGTGAAGGCGGTACTGAGCCGGCGGTGGCAGAGCTAGGCATCCTTCCAATTATCGGTGCCGCCGGCCTCGGCAGGACTACGCTCGTGCAGCACGTCTGCGAGGACCCCGCCGTGCGCCGCCACTTCTCCCTGGTCATGATGCTGGACTTCCACTGCATGAGTCTCATGGCTGCCGGCAACACGGCGGATTTCCTGCGCTCCCTGTTCACGCAGAGCGCCCTCTCCCGCGACGGCGGCGAGAAGCTGAGTCTTCTCGAGCGGAAGCTGCGCGGGGAGAGGTTCCTGGTTGTGTTCGACAACGTGGACGCGCGCAGGAGACAGGTGGTGGACGCGATCATGCCGACCCTGCGGCGCGCCGGCACGCGAGGGAGCAGGGTCATCGTCACGAGCACCGACGCCGATCCCGTCGCTGGCCTCGGCACGGTGGAGCCGATCGAACTGCGTCCTCTGCCGCGGGAGGAGTACTGGTTCTTCTTCCGGGCGCACGCGTTCGGCAGCGGCGCCGCCGAGGCGGACCCGCGGCTGGTGGCGGCGGGGCAGGCCATCGCCAAGAGGCTGCGCGGTTCCTTCTTGGGCGGGAAGATAGTGGGCGCGCTGCTGAGGTCCCGCCCTGACGTGGGGCTGTGGCATAGTGTTCTCAATAGCAGCAGCCTCAGCGTCGCCGACGTGTCGTGCTGCCTCGGCAACGGCAGCTACGTAGAAACGATGGCCGGCAACCTCCTCCCGCCGCATGTGACCGTTAGTTGCGTCACCGTATCTGGTTCGCCCATGGAAGGGCACGTCGGAATTCAAGATTCCTCGTTGTCGTTGCCCCTTCCTGCTCCTGACGACAGCGGCCGCAAGCCTGAGTTGCCTGTGCTGCTGTGCAAGTCTGTTTTCCCTTCTTACTGCCTCTACTACACTGCCCATTGCACGGTCCACCGGGATCCTCTGACTTTCCCTACCCTGACTTCCCCTGACTTGGGGTCGCTGACATGTGGGTCCCGCGCACGGTGGGCCCCACACGTCGGTGACCCAAAGTCAGGGGAAGTCAGGGTAGGGAAAGTCAGAGGATCTGTGTCCTTGCACGGTCGACAAATTAGTAAAGCGATCATAGTGCTTCTCCTTGTTAGTTCAGAAAGGAATTTCAACATAAAAGTTCAGAAAAAATTTATGTGCGCTTCTCTGTAGATATACAAGATATTCTATCTTCATTGGACACGGGATTGATAGAATTAGAGAGAGAGAATAATTGACCACACTTGTGGGTTTCCTGTTATCTCATATTTATAGAAGATTACATGGAAACAACAGATTACAAATCCTAACCATAATGGCTGATTATAGGCAAGAGATCAAGCGCTAGTATGGTAGGATATAACCGAATATCCTAGAGTGTTCGGTTTACCTAACATCCCCCGCAGTCACAACGGGAGATTCTCGGACGTTGAGGCTGGATCGAAAGTCCAAGAACAAGGGGGACGGTAGGCCTTTGGTGAAGATGTCCGCGAACTGACGAGCAGACGGCACATGAAGAACTCGAATGTGCCCAAGCGCTACACGATCTCGAACGAAGTGGAGGTCGATCTCGATGTGTTTGGTGCGTTGATGCTGAACAGGGTTCGTGGACATGTAAACAGCGCTGACGTTGTCGCAGAAGACAACTGTAGCACTGGGCAGTGGTCGATGAAGCTCATGGAGAAGTTGGCGCAGCCAACTAGCTTCAGCAACAGCATTGGCGACGGCTCGATACTCCGCTTCGGCGCTGGAGCGAGAGACAGTGTGCTGTCGCTTAGAGGACCAGGAGACAAGGTTGTCACCAAGGAAGACGCAATAGCCGGAAGTAGAGCGTCGTGTGTCGGGGCAGCCAGCCCAATCCGCATCGGTGTAAGCCACAAGTCGGTCCGTGGAGGAAGGTACGAGCTGAAGGCCTTGATGAAGAGTGCCCTTGACGTAGCGCAGAACTCGCTTGACCAGGGACAAATGCTGCTCGCGGGGGTCATGCATGTGAAGGCAAATCTGCTGGACGGCATAGGAGATGTCCGGACGTGTGAACGTCAAGTACTGAAGAGCACCGGCGAGACTCCGATATGCGGAGGAGTCGGCAACCGGAGGACCAGCAGTGGAGGCGAGCTTTGGAGACGTGTCCACTGGTGTCGAAGCAGGCTGGCAGGCGCTCATGCCCGCACGCTCAAGAATCTCGAGAGCGTACTGGGTCTGGGAGAGAAACATCCCCTGGGAGTCACGTCGAACGGCAAGGCCGAGGAAGTGATGAAGATCGCCCAAGTCGGTCATGGCGAACTCAGAGCCGAGGGCGGTGATGACGCGCTCAAGGAGAGTCGAGGAGGACGCGGTGAGGATGATGTCATCGACGTAGAGGAGCAGGTATGCCGTGCCGAAAGTTCCATGCATGATGAACAGCGACGTGTCGGACTTCGAGCAGGTGAAGCCGAGAGTGGTGATGAAGGTCGCGAACCGATGATACCACGCTCGAGGGGCTTGCTTCAAGCCGTAGAGAGCACGGTTGAGGCGACACACATGGTCGGGGCGAGCCGTGTCGACGAAGCCGGTGGGTTGGTGGCAGAAAACCACCTCGTCCAGACGCCCGTGAAGAAAGGCGTTCTTGACGTCGAGCTGGCGGATCCTCCAATTGGAGGAGAGGGCGACGGAGAGGATGGTCCGAATGGTGGCCGGTTTCACCACAGGGCTGAAGGTCTCGTCGAAGTCGATGCCGTGTTCCTGGGAAAAACCACGAAGTACCCAGCGCGCCTTGTAGCGGTCGAGGCTGCCGTCAGGTTTGAACTTGTGGCGAAAAACCCACTTGCCGGTGACGATGTTGGCGTTGGTGGGAGGACGCACGAGATCCCATGTGTCATTCGCGAGAAGAGCACCGTACTCGTCAGTCATGGCCGCGAGCCAGTTCGGGTCTTTGAGAGCACCACGAACCGATTTGGGAAGCGGCGAAGGAGCAGCGGCGGGGACGGCATCGGCTGCAGCGTGAAGGTTGAGGCGTTCACGCGGCCCGATGATCTTGCCTGCCTGTCGACGAGTGACCATGCGATGATGCACGGGCTCGGCAGGAACCGGCGAGGCAGGCGGACTCCGCGTAGGGACGAAGCGCCAGAAGAACTCGGCGATGCAGGCGCGGAGACAGGCGAGCTGGAGGCGGGCGAAGATGGGCCGCTGTCGGGCGAGGCCGGGGCCGTGTGGGCTGGTGTAGAGACCGGCGAATGGGCCGGCGAGCCCACGGAGGGAGCCGAAGAGGCCGGCGTGGGCAGCGTCGAAGGGGCCTGCACCGAGGCGCGCGAGGACGAGGTAGACACCGCTGCGGGTGGCGCAGAGCGCGGCCCAGCAGTCCGTCGAGGCCCGGATGGCCGATGCGGTCCAGCATGCATGGGATGCACAGGGACCGAGGCGGGGACGTCGATCACGTCGTCGTCCAGAGGTGAGGACGCGGACGGCTGCAAGTTAGTGACAGAAAAATGTGGTGCAAAGGGAAATCGAGCTTCGTCAAAAATCACATGGCGAGAAATAATGATACGACGAGTCTCAATATCCATGCAGCGGTAACCTCGATGATGGGAAGGGTAACCAAGAAAGACACACGCGGTGGAGCGAGGCGATAGTTTGTGAGACATAGTGGCGGAGAGGTTGGGGTAGCAGAGGCAACCAAAGGTGCGTAAGAGAGAGTAATCGGGGAGGTGGAAAAAAGAGCGAAGTAGGGACATGGGGCAGCAAGGGTTTGGTGGGTAGTCTATTGAGGAGGTAGGTAGCGGTGTTAAGCGCTTCGACCCAGAAGGTGGGAGGCATGCTTGCTTGGAACATAAGGGTCCGTTTGATGTCGTTAACAGTACGAATGACGCGCTCGGCTTTACCGTTTTGGGGAGAGGTGTACGGACACGAGAAGCGTAGCAGGAACCCATGTTTGGCAGAGAGATCCTGGAGGGCGTGGTTGTCGAACTCACGCCCATTGTCGCACTGGATGGCCTGAAGAGGTAGAGAGAATTGGGTAGCAACATAATTGCGAAAGTTAGATAAAAGGGAGAAAGCTTCAGATTTTTTGCGTAGGGGGTACGTCCATAGGTAATGAGTGAAATCATCTAAAATCACAAGAAAATATTTATAACCAGAAACACTTGCAACAGGAGATGTCCACAAATCACAGTGTATTAATTCAAAAGGACGACGAGTACTAGTTGTAGAATGAGAAAAAGGCAAGCGAACATGACGGCCAAGTTGACAAGCATGGCATAAACTAGGATCCTTGAGCACTTTATTAATGGGAAGTGATGAAGCGAGACGCCGGAATGCGTCGGGTCCAGGATGGCCGAGGCGGCGGTGCCAAAGAGTGGAGTCGGCGGCGACGGCGAGGTTGGCGTGCGGCAAGGACGAGGTCGGGTAGAGGTCACCCGAGCTACTGCACCGGAGGATCACGGCTCCTGTCCTGAGATCCTTCACAGAAAAACCCCAAGGGTCAAACTCAACCGAGCATGAATTATCACGAGTAAACTGACGGACAGAAATTAAATTTTTAACTATGCGAGGAGTGACAAGAACATCACGAAGAGTGAGATGATGGGAAGGAGACGAAGAAGGGAGAGAAGCATGGCCGGAGTGAGAGACAGGAAGGGAAGAGCCATCACCGACCATTATAGAATTATGTGGAGGGTTGGAGGAGATAGAGGTGAGGTTACCGGCAGAAGAGGACATGTGGGCGGTGGCTCCAGTGTCCATGATCCACTCCTGAGGGGCTTGCAGAGTCATGGTGTTGAAGTGGCTCGCGAGGGCAGACGGGTCCCATGTCGGTGTCGAGGGAGAGCCGTAGTAGGGGTAGCCACCGTAGTTGTACGTCGCCGCTGGTGGAGGCATGGGCGACGGACCCGGCAGGGCCATGTAGCCGTGGGCAGGGCGAGGCGGCGGACCACCAGGTCGAGGGCCGAGGAGGCTGTGGCCGTGGGCGTGGCCACCATGTCCCGCCATGGGGTACATGTGGATAGCGCCGGTCCACGGATTCTGCGGGCTGGGGAAGACAGGGGCGCCGCTGCCCCCGTAGGTCTTCTTCTTGCCCTTGTACCGGCCAGAGCCGGAGGTGTTGGAGGAGCCGGGGGTGCCGTAGCCGGGATGCCCGGCATGAGGTTGGTGCGGCGTCGGAGGGGGAGCACCGCGGGGGCCCCGGCGGATGGTGCCGTGTAGAAGACGGCGGGTGACGTCGAGCGGGTGGCCGACGGCTTGAGTTCCTGGAGAAGAAGCATATTACGGAACTCAAGAAAGGTGGGGAAGGGCCGGAGGAGAGGGGCGAGGTTCCCGATCTCCTTGTAGTCGTCGTGGAGGCCCTTGATGGTGTTCCACACCAGCGCGTCGTCGGTGACCGGGGCGTTCACGTCGGCGAGGGCGTCGGCGACCGTCTTCTGCTCCAGACAGTAGGCGGTGACGCTCTTGTCGCCTTGCTCGATGTTGCGGAACTTCTGGCCGAGGTAGCCCGCGCGAGCCTGCTGGTTGTCGCGGAAGAGGGCGGTGATGCCGCCGAGGACGGCGAAGGCGGTGTGGCCAGATGCCATCACCATGTCGGCGATGTCGGGGGTGATGGAGCCGTACAGCCAGCGGAGGACCATGGCGTCCATCCGCAGCCACTCGGCGTCGGCGGGGGGGATGGCCGTGGTGAGGTGGTCGGCGAGGGCGAATTGGTTGACGGCGATGGAGAGGAAGTTGCGCCACTTTGTGAAGTTGGAGGTCTTGAGGTCGAGGGTGACAGGGAGGAGACTCTTGATGTTTTGGATGGCCATGGCCTGAGACCAGAGGGCGGCGTGGGGGTGGGGAAGGGCGCCGGCGTCGGTCATGGCGGCGGCGGCAGGTGCGGCTGGAGAGGGGGGGGGGGAGTCGCGGCGCAGAACCCTAGGGCGGCGGCGGTAGTGGAGAGGGGCGGAAGCGTATCGTTTGGCTGATACCATGATAGAATTAGAGAGAGAGAATAATTGACCACACTTGTGGGTTTCCTGTTATCTCATATTTATAGAAGATTACATGGAAACAACAGATTACAAATCCTAACCATAATGGCCTGATTATAGGCAAGAGATCAAGCGCTAGTATGGTAGGATATAACCGAATATCCTAGAGTGTTCGGTTTACCTAACAGGGATGATGATCATATGACCTTGAGCAGCAGAACCTCAAACACCAGCAGTTCGGCGGTTCCTTGGTCCATGAAAGCAGGCTCTGACACGGTCTCAACTGCCAATGCCAAAGCACAAAAGATCACAAATCATCAGATACAGCAAAAGGAGAACGATGCCTCTCGAGAATAGATATGTAAGGGACATGATAACATTCAGATCAGTTTATCAGCTAGCTAGGTTGTACCTCTTCCGGCATGGGCTGCAAGCTCTCGTCGATGTAGCCTACTTCAGGAGGTATCTGGGCCCTTCTCTTGCATGCAAAGCCATGGAGAAATAAAAGTTGCAGTGGCTAAAACCAGAAAACTATCAGTAAAGGCATGAAACCGTACCGTACCTCCGGCTTTCATGCCGATTAACACTTCTTTGAGGCTTCTAATTATCTACAAGACATAAAGATTTATCTGTAGGAGAAAATCTTGAAAGGACTTGAAATTGCCTGGAATTACTGTCAAATCATGTGCTGATAGGTCAATGCCAGCAGATATCTTGTCCAAGAACCTATTGCCCATCGAGTGGAACTGTCACCGGCTTACTCTCGCCGCTGAACTGATTCGCCGTGCTGATTGGCATTGCATCAGCAGGCAAACGAAACTGCCAAACAAAATTATGGACAGATATCTATCTGTCAAGGAATGATGGAGAGCCAAGAAGACCCTGCAGAAGGAACCGTTGATCATCATGTTCCCAGGGCCACAACCTGGAAACAGGAACCAAACTCCTTGCTTCTCCCATCAATGCTGGAACAAAAAATGAACTGGAGTTTGGTGTTCCGATTGAGCACGATGGTTTCATAATCCAAAAAGGTTTTATGTAAATTGGAGACATCACAGGGCATTCGAAACGTGAAGCTACACCACGCAAAACTTCCATTGGGCGAGAAACAAAACAGAAAAACAGAATTACCAGTCCGTACATTCAGGCCTACACACAAAAGACAAACCTCACGGAGTGTTGGTATATACGTTGTGCAAGGAATAACCACAGTGATACTTTACTCCGAGAATATTCACGGGAAAAATAACTTGGGCTGAGATGGAGCATGACACACCAGATGTAGCCATAAGGATACACAGTGCGTGCCATCAATCCACATGGCTTCGTAAAAAGACTTAACTGATAACATTAAATTTCGTATTCAGAAGCCAAACAATCTGTATTTTCTCATCCTATAAGAGCACATCAGCAAAGGTTGATTTAGAAAGTGCTAACAGCATGATATTTCATGTTTAAACCCCTAAGGTCCCAAGATAATACCAGCGCAGAGCTACTGTAGTCAAGCCAGAGTAGAAATTTGGTATGGTTCCTTCTTTTCAAAGGGATCAGCTAGGTCTAAATCATGGACGTGAAAATACCAAGCGCAGCGGTGAGACCAATTTGGTGTGAAACGAAACTGAGCACCTCCCGAGGCCTTGCTATCCAGCTGAAGCTTCTTACGTTGTTGTGCAATGAACTCCTCACTGCAATCACCCTTGTGAACCTCAAGAGTCATTAACTCCAGAAATTTGGCGTTCAGTACAAAGAATGTGGCGAAGTCAACATGTGACCTGATACCCCGATAATAGCGCCAGGAAATTGTCTTCAGACGGATGTCAAGCGATTTTATATCATCTCGGTGCTTACGACGCCACCGGTTGATTTCTCCTGGCCCACTTGACTGATAAGGAACATAGCCAAAAAAAATGAACCATTTCAGATCAGTAAGTAGAACAAGTGAGCAGCAGACAGTATGAACCATCAAAGAAAAATCGTCACCTCAATGTGCAACTTCTCCAAGCACGGAAAGCATCTCATCAAGTTAATAATCACGTTCAGACTAAGAGTACACATATGGACAGCTAAAATCTTGACAGTGCACACTGATGTTGTCAGGTTATCAACACGCAATCCCTTCATGAAACATAGAAGATAACATTAGGACATCTACCAGTACAGATAATGCAATATATCAGGGGATAAAAATGCCAATAAGGCGACTTGTGAAGACAAGTGAGAAGACCATAGCAACCTGAATAATTGTGGAGCCAAACACGAGTGTGGTGGGGAGGAAATCACTACCAGAAAGGCAGCCTAAGGTCTCCAGTTTAGGCGCACACATTACTAATATACGTAGCCCCATTGTTGTACCAAGTTGGAGGAGCCTTTCAAGACACGGCGCATTCTGGATGACAAGTTCCCCAAAATGGATCCCTCTCCTCTCAGGGGAAGCGCACAGGCCTATGCCTTTAAGGGTAACGGAGTTGATTCGGAGACAACTAAAGCCAAAGCTGTGTTGAATCAGCAAGCACTCGAGAACGGGGCAACTGGCGATCATGCTGTGCAGCGAGCATTCTGAAATGCGAGCTCATTTAAGTGTGAGCTGCTTAAGCGTGGGGAAGTGAAGCGCTTGGGCGGTGCTGTCTGTGATGTGGCAGTCTCCGAAGACGGCACCACGGAGGTTTCAGAGAAGCGGAAAGCGGCCGCCGGTGGCGGCAGCGGCATCGTTGGCGGGTAGGGAAATCTTTCTCCGTAGCTGACAGCTCAAGCTCCTGCAGATTGTCGAGGGCGGGAGATCGGAGCCAGGCGTCGGCTGTGGCAGCTCGGTCGCCGTGGAGGTGGTACACGGGCGCGCAGAATCGGCGGCCCGGGCCCGGGTGGTCGGAGAGGATGCCGGTGACCGTGGCATCGAGGTCATCCGGGTGGCAGAGCCAATGGTGGTCGAGGTTGAGAGGGGCGGAGCGCCAGAGGTGGCGCCACCGGGAGGCGAGGATCTGCGTGCGGGCGCCTTCCTTGGTGGGGAGGAGCGATATGATGTCCCCGAGGACGCCGTCGGGGAGCTCGCTGATACGGTCCTTGGCGGCGCCTTCATCCGCTCCGGGCAGGGGCAGCACCGGGCAGCGGACGGCGTCGGGGGTTGGGAAAATGTGGTCACCGTCGCCTGCTTGTTCCCCATCCACTCCGGTCGGCGGCGGCTCCTGGTCCTGCATTCCAGGGTCGGGATTGGGCGCCTCCGCAGCAGCCGGCGCCTCGAGCACCGCTCGCCTCCTCTTCCTAGAGCCAGAACGGCCACCCTCTAGCTTCATGGCCGACGGCGTCCTGCGCATGGGACAAGCGTACTGGCGTCACTCCAGTTAGAGGCTAGGTTTTGGTGCCATCGCCGGAGCAGAGATGCGCGGCGGCGGTTTGGGATTTGGGAGACAAGCAAGCGTGTGACCATGAAAATGAAATCGTAAAGCCCAGCAAGGCCCGGTCCTGGACTAAAGTGGGCTCACAGTCTACTGATGATTTGTTTTTTCGAAGATGTTGCTGTTATTATTTAATTAGCCTTACAAAAAGGCAAAAAAAAACATCTGACACGTCTCACTACCAGACATTTTGTTCTTTAAAATGGGGATACCCCCAGCCTTTTTATATTAAAAATCGTTTGAAAGTACCCATCCAACCTAATACAATTTATTGTATCACACAAAGTGGAAACAAATATCAACCAAATGAAAATTGAAAGTCTAAGCATTTAGGCTTCTAGGATTTAACCATCCTCCCGGGCACAAGATAGAATGCACAACCGTCATCATGTGAGTAAATCCGGTATCCATAATCGCCTTCTGATCCGCAATAGGAGTAAGGACCACATGTGTCCAGTAGATTGCTTTGTTAATAACCTACAAATAATGAGCAATAGGACTTTTGTTAAACACAACGTCGTTCCTGCAATTCCACATTGACCAAAGCAAAGCTGATACGCCTACAGGTATCCGCGTTTTTGTCTTTTGTCAATTCCATTAAGCCAAGTAACAAACATATTCACAATGCCGGTAGGTTTTGAGATATTGGAAATAAAGAGAACAAGTCTCCAAATATTGCGAGCAAAGGAACACGTAGGAAGTAAACATATCGGATCAGATTTTGCCTCTATCATATTCTTTAACACATTTTTACATTGGATTCAGGCGGAACGGATAAAGAACGGATGTGGATTCAAATACGGATATTTGTGGTCGCAGATTCGGGAACGAAAACGGAGCGAAAACAAAACTAATCGGATATATGTAAACCGCCAAATCATACAACCAAAGATAATTGTTTAATAACTACTCCGTATTAACTAACAAAATTGTATTCCATACCCTTTATAATGAATATTTAAGTGAGTAGTTGTTCAACGGACGAACTTGTCAACTCGCTAGCTGCAAATTATGTTGTATTAGTTTAGACATTTCGGTAAATTTTTTGGATTATTCGGATTAAAACCGTTAGATAATCCTATTTAATATTCAGATAATCCATATTTTGGGTTATTTAACATACCATATCCGGGAGTCAAGTTCGGAATCAGATATTATTATCCACCGGATTCATTATAACCGGATATGAGTTCTTCAAAACTCTTTTTGTCTGGATAATTTTTTTTGTTATCACTTTGCCAAAAAAATCTTGATCTATAGCCTTTTAACTACCCCTCTTTAGGTACTTCAAAGAAGGACAACATAAACAACATTGGTACGCCGTTATATTTGCCTAGCTAGTGCCGTGAGCTCCAGCCTTGGCCGAGTGCCACGCTCGGCAACTTGAGCCCTTTGCCGAGCATTTTTGTATGACAAGTGTGACAATTCTTTTTAGATAAAAGGGCTCTCACCCTGATTTCATTAAGGAAACCACCTAGTAACACTCGGCAAATGAGTTGTTTTGTCGAGTGCCTTCTCTTTGCAGTGCTCGATAAAATGCACTCGGCAAACTTCCACGCACTCGGCAACAACACTGATTTCAGTAGTGCTTAATTTCAAGACGAAGCCACCATTTTTTTGTTCAGACTGAAGTGAGACGTCACACAACGTTGGAATATGAAACTAACTACTTTCCACACGAATCTTGTAACTGGGCAAAGCAAAAACTACGATGGCACCAAAGCAATAGCAATGCCTTGATCTGAGAGTTCGAGCTAGAACCGTCCCAATTGATTCGCACGGTTTTCTTCAAAGACCCGTACATTGCCGCACAAACCGACTATACTTGTTCAGTTGGTATCGCACACGGACTCCAAGTCCCCGTCCGTCCTCCAAGAAAACAGGGCCGGTGCCGGACTTGTAATCCCGATCCACCACTTCTTAATTCGATCGGCCAATATAAGCTTTGCCTCCGGGACACCTAGCTAGGTCTTTCCAAATCTCGCCTCGATCCCCAATGACGCCGGCCCCAAGCTCGTCGGGCTTCCGACTCGACATGGGCGTTGCCGTGCAGTCGAAGCCGATCGCCGGCGACACGGCCTCGCGCCGGCAGCTGCTTGACATCGAGGAATCGCTCTTGCCGCTAAAGAAGAGGGCGACGAGCGGTTCTTGTAGCGGCGGTGCCACCGACGATTCGTTCGTGATAATTCCACCCAAGAAGAGAAGGGTCTTCGATACCGGGAGCGACGCCACCAGCGCCTACGGGGTTACGCTTCAGACCCACCCAGTTCGACCCAAACCGTCCAGTTCGAACGCGATCACCACGTCCAAACAGACGCTGCAGCACACGAAACTCATGCACGGCGCCATGACCGGAGGCGTCGGATGTCACTTCTCACATGCTCTGGCCGCGCGCAACGGGACCATGGAGGACGCCGAGACGTCCGCGGCCGGGCCGGCACGAGCGAAGAAGAAAGCAAACAGGAACAAGAGGCCGCGGCGGTCGGCGCCGGAGAACGTCCCGTTGGTCCACAAGACGCTGCCTCGCCTCGGCACGGAGCTGAGCGACCGCCTGCAGATGCTCGGCGCCACGGCCACGGACACGTCCCCGCCGCGGTTCGTTTGCAAGAAGACGCTCCATAAGAGCGACGTGGACAAGAACCAGAACCGGCCGCGCAAGCCCGAGGTCCTCGCGCGCCACCCCATCACCGCCCTCTACGCCGGGAACGACAAGGAGGCGTACTTCGTCCACGAGTGCACGCTAGGGCTGGCCGTCACCGCCCTCGACGGCCACGGCAGGGAGTTCGACATCAGGCTCAGATATCTCTCCTCCAACGGCGGTTTCCGCTTTATCGCCGCGTGGAACACCTTCGTGAAGGTGAACGAGCTGGGCCAGGCGCTGAAGAAGGGTCGCCGTGTCGACGTGGAGGTCTGGGCGTTCCGGTCCAGAAGCTGCCCGTTCAGCCCCGGCTCAAAGACAAAGACAAGCAGCAGCTAGTCGAGGGACTCAAGGATCATCCGGACGGCGCCCTGGGGGTACTCTTCCTACCTTATGTCCACAGCGCCGCCGAGAAAGAGAGGCCGCCGGTACATGAGACGAAGAGGCAGGCATCGGGCAAGGTGGTGCCAGAAGAGCAGAAGATTGAACATGATAATTGTACTGCGAGCGAATCGGGGCAAGGCGGCTGTGGAGCGTCAGATGACATTCGATGAGGTGGTTGCGGCGGTTGGACCGGAAGAGGCGGAGTCGTTGGTTGGGTTCTTGATGCTCCGATCAGCTTGTTGCTCTCCCGTTTCGATGCTCAATCATACACATATATATGAGTAGTAACACCACGAGTCCACGATGTCACAATTTTGTGTCGATCATCAATGTGTATATATATAAGAAAATGCAAATCATTATATGGCACATCAGATAATTTTAGACTAATTAATTTCCCTGATCCAACGGTCCAGATGACTGACATTTTGGGTAGTTCACTAATACAAGTCCCGCAGCAAGATTTGTGGTAGTAGGAACAACCTTTGGCCTCACGTATGGCACAGTGTGACACTTATCGTGATTAACAATTCTCCATGGCCATATGCATTTACATCAGCATTGTGTTTGCCTATGCAATCCAAGGAACTCTGACAACAAATGAAAAGAAAATGGCGATGCAAACTCAAAACTTTCCAGACAGACAAGGCCAAGCAGGAAAACCACCATGACACCGCTGGCGCTCAATCCATCCACAGCTTGATGATTTCTACAGGCTAATATGATACTCTGCTTCTGATGAAATATATATATTTGTCTTCCTCGAAAAAAAATGAAATATATATTTGTCCAAAACGAAAAAAAAAGGTCAGTGGCAAAGCAGCCAGCACCAGGCTTAACCATGCAACAGCTGGACCATTTATGCCGGAAACAAAAAACAGTCCCATGCGTCAAAGATGAATGTTCCTGCTGAAGTGATAGATCAGCAATTTCACTTCCTGTGTCAAGAGTGAAAACAGACTAGGTCAAGCATGAAAATATCCATGCCACCGCTCAATCCGTCCCCAGCTTGATGATTCCTACAAAGCTGAAGAGAAACTTGCAGGGTATTAGCAACATGAAGAGCTATCCCTCCAGCCGCGACGTCCAGTACTTCCAGCCGCGCCTCGCTCCATACACCTCCTTCATCACTTTATCGAGCACCTTTGCGCTAAAGAGAAGCTTGTGCTTTCCTCCCTGTTTCACCTGCAAAGCACTCCAGGTTTGAATCCACGAACAAATTTGAAAAACAATAGAACAAGGCTCATCAGGCCACTAGTTCTGAAAACAAGCTAAATTTCTTACTTTCCAAATACTCCAAAATACAGTAGCAATACTCACAGCAACCAAGTCCCTTTTCTTTTTCCCATATCCCCTAAGCCAACTTGAAACGCATTGATCAGTTGAGCTAAGTTGACAATTAATCCCAAACGCCGAACTGACTACATTCCAAACATACCTGGCCAAGGGGCACAGGAAGAAAAGATGTGAGATAGACTCATTATTCCCACAAAACAGACAAGTTGGCTCGCATCTTCCACCCTGCGGAGTAACACGTCCCTAGTTAAAATGATGTTTTTAAGCATTAGCTAGATGAACGCTTTGACCCGTAACGGAATTTTAACTTTCCAAATGAACTTGTATGGTACCGAATTACTCAGTTACATAGCTAAATAAAAGGACTTAACAGAGAAGTTTCCAGACTCTGTCAAGGTCCATCTCAACCTATCATGTCCTTCCCGTCCTTCCCCTAAAGTCACCTCATCTAACAATTCAACGAGCTGTGCCCATTGCACCCCAAGAGCACCAACCCGTGCTCTCCTAAATTTCAAGGTGTTGATCCCCCAATAATAACTTCCCTAACCGTCAAGTTTTTCGTCCTCGAGATCATGAAAAGTCTGGGGAATTTAACCGCTAGACTAACATCAGCGATCCAAACATCCTCCCAAAAACTTGTTTTGTCTTCTCTTCCAATCTCAATTTTACAACAAGGCCAGAAGAGTTTTTTAACCTCCATCAGCCCCTGCCAAAAATGAGAATCTCCTTGCTTCACCTCCACTTGATAAAGTGTATTCCTTCTAAGGTATTTATTTGTCAAAATTTCCTGCCACATTCCAGTTTCATTAAATAACTTCCACAACCATTTGGCTAATAGAACAATGTTCATCAAATCGAAATCCAAAATACCCAAACCACCCTGGTCTTTTGGTGTACACACTGTTTGCCAATTAACCAAGTAATATTTATTTTCCCTATTGTATAAGTAGAATTCTATATATTACGTATTACCTGCAATGACCTCATGGGAATACAAGTTGCTGTTTTACCTATCATTTTTACACATGTTTACTCTTCGGGAACCATTGCCCTACTATCCACCGGACATGCATAGAGGAATGGCGCCATGGCTGATTGCCGTATGACAAAAAATGGAAGAAACCAGCAGACTTGAGTGCTGTTGTTACCATTTGCAATTGTTTACCTGACTACCTGCTTTACATACAGTGTCTCCTTTTCAGATTGCCACATGAGACTCCTTGGTCGTCGGCATAAAACTATATATTTGATGATGCGCTAGAGAGGAGGAGCGACCAAAGGTTCGCCAGCGTCATCTGAAACTACAAACTAGCTTTAGTGTGAATGTTTGTCAGCGTCAACTGAAACTAGCTTTAGTGTTCAGATTGCTGAGAAGGCTCCAACCTCATGCATGTACGCAACACACAGGGCCAAAACACCAGGTTAACAACGCGGCAGGAGACACGCTTTTCCACCTAGTTAGTTGTTTAGTTGCAACGGGCAAAATAAAACCAAGTTGATTCATCCTCAAAAGAAAAACAATCATTTTATTTGTATATTGTTTGCCATTATTAGTTGTTTAATCATGATGGACCAGATCATGGCAAGGTTCTTCTTCCTTGAAAGAAAATGCATGGTGCTTGACATTGACCGGGGTCTCTTTCCTCACGTGTGTTATGAAATCGGTTGGTAGGTTTAAATGAATTAATAGCCTTCCACGAGTATATCCGGTTTGCAATTATTAGTTTTTTTATCGATCAAAGGAAGTTGCTTTATTGGTTGAAAGATAAGGCACGGGTGCTTCCTCTAGGCATTGATCGATTCCCAAAATCAGTAGGTAGAGTACAGTCATTTTTCTTAGTTATATCCTGTTTGGCACTATCAGTTGTTTCAAAGCAAGTTGCCTCTTCGCTGAAAAGACGAGGCATTGTGTGCTTCCTGCACGGACATTGATTGAGTCTTTCTTTCTCACATGTGTTAAAAAAATTCAGTCGGTAGATTTAAATTATTTCCTATATTTATATCAGGTTTGGCACCATTAGTTGTTTTCAAAGCAAGTTGCTTCTTTATTTGCTGAATGTAGAAACGGTGTTGTCTCTAAGGATATTGATCGAGTCGTTCTTTCTCACCTGTGTCCTAAAATTAGTCGGTAAATTTAAGTCATCTTTGAATATTTATATCCTGCTTGGCAGTGTTTGGTTTTTTAAAGCAAGTTGTTTCTTTGCCGGAAATCCATAATGGGTAGTGGGTGCAGATGCAGCCACTTCCCAAAAAACAAATTTAAAAATGTCAAAAAATTCAAAATGAAAATTTTGGATATACTTAAAGACTTTTTTATTTGTCTTTTTTGCACAGGTCATAAAAAATGTTTTTTCTCCATGATTTTTTTACTAACACCAAATATTCTAATATATATCCAAATTTTTTCTGTAATATTTGACAATTTGAAAAATAAATAAAAATATTTTATCACCTACTACCCAAAACGCCGCCTCCCTTCTTTGCTAGAAAATGAGGCACTGCTTCCTATAGGGACATTGATTGATTCTTTCTTTCTCACGTGTGTTACGCAATCAGTCCTAGATTCAAATTATTTTCTATATTTATATCCAACTATGGACATGTATAATGGATCACGTCAACTTTTCCATAAAATGGACATGTTAGATTTTTTACTTAGTTGGAAAATAGAAAAAAAAAAGGTTGCCTCCTTAACAAATGGTGATCTCTTACAATTAAGAGAAAGTTATTTTGTCCATTTCACGATATGCCTTCTCTTATGAATATAATTTCACATTAAAATTTACTTTTTTTCCAAACGGAGATCTTAGTACCTGCATTGAAGCGATGCACACAACTGACGTTAAAATTTAATTAATTTTCATTAATTGCTTGACATGACAATGAGAGATAATACATTGTATGAGCTATATATTTGCCTTCCCTAACTAACGTGGAGAGGTAAGAGAAGACTCGCGTATCTGCAAAAGTACATGCCCATAGTTGTTCTCAGAGCAAGCTAGTTCTTCGTTGAAATATTAGGCCCTATGCTTCCTTTAAGGACATCAATCGAGCCTTTTTTCTCACTTGTGTCCTTAAATCATATATCGAGGCTAGAAAATATAAGGAGAACAACGGGGAAAGCAACAGATGGGGAAGAAAAGACCGGACATATCGTTGAAAACACCCACCGAGATTTATCAATTTTTGGAGCCACATTTCCCTAACATTCTGGTCTTATCTAATATAACAGGCAAATTGATAAAATATGATGAAACATGGCTCAAAGTTTCCCATATGGGGGTACTCTGGTAGCATGTTCGCTAATGGAATATGTGTCATAACTCATAACGCACAAATAATGGGTAAAAGGTGAAATTCACTCTTTCTATGTTTGTACATTGTTTGGTATTATTAATGATGAACTTTTTACGGTATATAGTTTTTATTTGGTACCGGTGAAAATAAGTAAATAAAAGTCACTCTTCCTTGTTGATGACCCACAAGTATAGGGGTGTATCGTAGTACTTTATAAATAAGAGTGTCGAACCCAACGAGGAGCAGAAGGTGCTGACAAGGAGTTTCGGTAAAGGTTTCACTGTAAACACTAGCAGACAAGTTTTTAGGGGTTTTTGATATAACAGGTAAATAAAATACGAGTAAGTAAAAGACAGTAATAATAATTGCAGCAAGTGGCCCAATCCTTTTTAGAGCAAAGGACAAGCCGGTTGGTTTACTTATGATGGCAAAATGTTCTTGAGGACACACGGGGTTCTAGTCAAGTGCTTTCGCTTTATATAGTTGATTAATCTTTATTGTTTTGATAAGTGTTGTGTGGGTGAACCTATGCTAATGCACCGCCCTTACTTGGACTAACACATACTTGTGATTATACCCCTTGCAAGCATCTCCAGTTACAAGAAAGTAATTAAGATAAATCTAACCAGAGCCTTAAACTCTGAGTTCCTACGCTCCCTCATGCATCGGTTTACTAACGGAGGTTTAGGTTTCTGTCACTCCGGCAACCCCACAATTAGCAACCAAATACACAATGCATTCCTCTAGGCCCATAAAGGTGAAGTGTCATGTAGTCGACGTTCACACGACACCACTAGAAGAATAGCACCACAACTTAAATATCAAACCATTAAATATTACTCAACATAATTCACTACTAACGACAAGACTTTCCCATGTCCTCAAGAACTAAATGAACTACTCACAAGACATCATTTGGATCATGATCAGAGGTGATATAATGATGAATAACAATCTGGACATAAACTTTAATTCACCTATAAAACTCAATAGCATCAATCACAAGGAGTAATTAACACCGGGAGAGTTCCCCTTATGAACTAGACAAAGTATAGCCCTAGATGTTACAACGGAATGAGATGGAGCAGCGGTGATGATGGTGATGGTGATGGAGATGATGATGATGATGATGATCCCGATGAAGTCCAGCGTGATGACGATGATCTCCCCTCCTCCGGGAGGGAATTTCCTCGGCAGATTTCTCCCTGCCGGAGAGCTTTTTCTCTCTTTGTTGTTTCCGCCCGTGGAGGCGGCGCAATATTTCCTCTGGCTCTCCCCTCGAAGATTAGGGTTGAGGGGATGAAGTACGCGAAGGGGCAGCGCCTGAGGTGGGCCAGGGGCTCCACACCATGCCTCCGCGCGGCCATGGTGGGGCCCACGCCCAGGGGTGGTGTGGGCCCCTCCTGGCCCATCTCAGCCTCCCCTTTTGGCTGCTTCCATCTTCTGATAAAATAGGAACTTCTGTATATTTGACAAAAAATTTAGAGCTCCAGAAATATAGTGTCTTGACGGTACTTTTTCCAGCTGAAATCTGACTCCGGCTGTTAATTATCCAATAATCATCAAACATGCAAAATAAGACAAAATAACATAAGTAACACATCTTAATATGAAATATATCAATGAATAACTGTAAATTATGATATAAAATAGTGATGCAAAATGGACGTATCACTTGTAGCCATGGAATTACCGACCAATGCATGACATCCTTGTACATTAGTGTTTTATAATCTTCACTTGTTTCCAACCTTCCATGCAGCCTTGACACCCATCTATACAAATTTTTATATTGTGCTGTCATGGCAGGTAAGGTATATACCTATTTACACCACTGAAATAAAAACTTTCCACGAATCAGCAGTACAACAGTATAGCAGAACAAGAAGTAATCATATAGGAATTTATCTTTTTTGCAATTAGTCGCACATTTCATTTGTTGACTTCTTATTACTTTAAAAAATATTAGGTAAGCGTGCACAACGACATCAAACAAAGTAATATTATGTTTGGTCCGTCCTTCAATGCCAAGCTCAGTGATTTTGGGCTCCCGCTGTTCCTTGATAATGTCTCGATGTCGCATATGACAAAGGGGGCCAACACTTGGGGCTACATGGCCCTAGGATGGTGGCACGCCGAAAGGACAAGTATCGAATTAAACTTTTGCAGTTTCGGGGTTGTCATCCTTGATACCTCGGCGGTAGGCAACCACACTTCTTCATCTTAGAAGACAAAGTCAAAGTCAACCAGTTGGCATAGATTTGGGATTTCTGGCACATCAATGATTCAAGTGTCATTTCCTTTCGGTAAGAAATCTAGATGTTTCTCGATGGCTTCCAAATTGAATGTGATAACTCTTTCCAACAAACTCGTGCCTTTCTCGCTTCTTGGGCGATGAAAATGGAAAATGTTGGGCCATTTGGGTGTCAGATGGGCAATTTTCAATGAATCATAGGTTAAAACTCTTTGCCTGCGTGGGGGGGGGGGGGGGAGGGGAGGGAGGGAGAGAGGGGGTGGTGCAGTGGCCCCCTCCCTTATGTACACTAAGCTCCGCGTATGGAGATCATCAGCCACTTTATATATTAGTAGTCAGAGTTAGAATATTCATTATTAGACAAGGAGGCATTGACTGCACACCCATGGGTGAGTGTGGAACTAGTGCTTAATTTAGGTAAGCTAAATGTAGAAATATATTTTTGTTATTTATTGTTGAAATTTGAAAACACTAATAACTCTACAAGAATGACGATTATATTCGGGCATACCATCCTTCCACACGTGTGTTTCATGAAATCATCATATGTTTCCAAACTTCCATACAACCTCGACAGTCAAGTGTACAAATCCGATATTGTGTTGTCATGGCAGGCCAGGAAATACCTATATTACGCCATCGAAATAGACTCTCCACAAACCATCGGCACTTTTGTATTGGTAGAATACGAAACATATATATAGGGAGTTATTGTTTTATGCAATTAGTTGCACATTCAAATTGTTGAATTCTTGCTTCGAAAATATCAGGTACACCATAGTGTTCACTCTAGCTTCAACGCTTATGTACCTGCACGAACAAACGGAACTCCGTGTCGTGTATGGGGACATCAAACCAAGCAATATTATGCTTCACATGTACGGAACGTTAGGATCGGCGATCTTGGGATCTTGAGGCTCCTCACCTTTGAGGATCTGGAGGCCCGATGCTTCAATCGAGTTTGCTTTTCTCACTTGTGTCATGAAATAATTAAATGACATCGAGATTAGAAAATATAAGGAGGACGATGAGGAATGCAACTGATGGGGCAGAACATATTGGACATGATCATTGATACGTCTCCAACGTATCTATAATTTTTGATGTTCCATGCTTGTTTTATACCAATTGCTACATGTTTTGCATCTACTTTATGGCACTTTTATACATTTTTTGGGACTAACCTATTAACAAGATGCCGAAGTGCCAGTTCCTGTTTTCTGCTGTTTTTGTATTCCAGAAAAGCTAGTCTGGAAATATTCTCGGAATTGGACGAAACTTCACGGACATCCCTATTTTTCCAGAAGACACCAGATGGAGCGAAGAAGCAACGGAGAGGAGCCACAGGGGCCCCACACGCCACTAGGGCGCGCCAGGCCCCTGGCCGCGCCCTAGGGTGGTGTGGGCCCCACGGGGGTCGTCAGCCGCCGCCCTTTCGCCTACTTATTCCCCCCGAGAAAAAACCCTAAGTGCCTGAGCCATATCCACGAAAAGTTCCAGAGACGCCGCCGCCATCAACCCTAGCTCGGGAGGGTCAGAACCTCTTCCCGGCACCCTGCCGGAGAGGGGAATCGTCACCGGAGGCTTCTACATCGCCATGCCTGCCTCCGGAGTGATGCGTGAGTAGTTCATCCTTGGACTACGGGTCCATAGCAGTAGCTAGATGGTTGTCTCTCCATTTGTGCCATCATGTTTAGATCTTGTGAGCTGCCCTACATGATCAAGATCATATTATTGTAATGCTACATGTTGTGTTTGCTGGGATCCGATGAATATTGAATATTATGTCAAGTTGATTATCAATCTATCTATGTTATTTAAGATCTTGCATGCTTTCCGTTACTCGTAGATGCTTTGGCCAAGTAGATGCTTGTAACTCCAAGAGAGAGTATTTATGCTAGATAGTGGGTTCATGCCTCCGTTTAATCTGGGACAGTGACAGAAAGTTCTAAGGTTGTGGATGTGCTGTTGCCACTAGGGATAACCTAACGATGCTATGTCCACGGGCATATGTGTTTGTTTACATTACGCTTTACTTAATGCAATTATCCGTTGCTTGCAACTTAATACCAACGGGGGACTCGGATGACAACCCGGCGGTGGATTATTAGTCATAGATGCTGTTGGATAACGGTCTATGTATTATGTCGTAATGCCCAATTAAATATCATAGTATCATCATGTCATGTATATGCATTGTCATGCGCTCACTATTTGTCAATTGCCCAGCTGTAATTTGTTCACCCAACATGTTAGTTATCTTTTATGGAGAGACACCACTAGTGAACTGTGGACCCCGGTCCATTCTTTTACACTGATTAAACAACCACAAACTGCAAACTGTTCCTTTTTCATTCTCTGCAATTTAATACTCATTTTCCACACCATACGTTTAATCCTTTGTTTTCAGCAAGCCGGTGAGATTGACAACCTCACTGTTTCGTTGGGGCAAAGTAGTTTGATTGTGTTGTGTGCAGGTCCACGTCAGCGCCGGATCCCGTGTTGCGCCGCATATATTTCGCCGTTGACAACCTTCTGAAGAGTTGCTGCTCCTACTGGTTCGATAACCTTGGTTTCTTTCTGAGGGAAAACTTGCTGCTGACTACATCATACCTTCCTCTTGGGGTCTCCCAACGAGCGTGCACGTCATCAAGCTTTTTCTGGCGCCGTTGCCGGGGAGACAGCAGTCTTCTGCAAGGGGAGTTTCACGCTTCCAATCTCTTTACTTTGTTTTTGTCTTGCTTAGTTTATTTTATTTTATCTTGTTTGCTTTCAATTATCAAAAACACAAAAAAATTAGTTACTTGCATTTAGTTTATTTTCAGTTTTGTTTTCTGTTAGTTATCATGTCTAGCCCTGTTCCGTAGTAATGTCACCTGAAGAAGAGATTTCACTTTCAAGCAAGGGAGTGAGGAGAGTTTTAAAGATGCTTGGTCTAGAATATTTGAGTCCTATGCTAAAACTGAACCTAAAATGACTTAAGCCTGCTCTTAGTAGCTTTTATTTTGGTCTTGTTCTTTGCTATAGATATGCTTTAGATGCTGTGGTGGAGGAGATTTCCTTCGTCATGATGGGGATCAAGCTTTTAATGCTATAAAAATTGATTACAATTTCTAGCCCTCCAATTAGTAAAATTGATTTGGTTCTCACAAGCATAATGATAGATTAAATGCTCTTGAAACAAATATATCTGGTCTAAAAGAGGGTATAATCAGATTCGTGAACATTATGATAATGTGCCAATAAATTTTGAACCATCGGGATGGATTCCTCAGAAAGTTGTTATCAATGGTGAAACCTTCATGCTCGATGTGATATTATGTCTGAATTCTGTTTAATGCCTAGGAAATTTATGATTCCTTAAATCTTTGGGAGCTTTCCAAATGCGAAATTGATAACTTTGGGTGATAATACATTAAATACCAAAGGTAGCCGAAGGGTATTTACAAAACTCTTAGGGATAACAATATCTATTGATTATGTGTCATTGAATGTGCAGGAAGGACAAATTACGCTTGGAGATCCTTTGAAACGCTTTGGAGCAATAATAGATGTGGGCCAAGGAGTTATGAATTTCGCCTCTCACCTATGTGTAACCAAGTATTTCCTAAAGAAAAGGTAAGAGGGTAAGCGTAAGATTGTTGATGCTTCTTCACTTGGTAATACTTGATGCATGCTTTGTGCCTAGCTAAAAGGCGTTAAAGAAAAGCGCTTATGGGAGGCAACCCATTTTATTTTTCTGCAATTTTTCTTTTATTGAGTCAAGGTGTTGTTTACTTCTGTAGCAACTCCTTTGTATCTTTATTTTCTCGCATTGTTGTGCCAAGAGTAGCCTCTAATGTTAAGATGATGCTTAATTTTGATTGCTGCGCAGAAACAGATTTTTGCTGTTCACTGTACGAAATTCCTAAAATCACCAGATTGTTAAAAATCTGAAATTTTTTGTGCGTAATCTTTATGAATGTCTGAATCTTTCATTAGTTCAAGTTTTCGATCTGAGCGTCGTAAGTGCCTCGAAAAAATTCGTCTTTGCGGACTGTTCTGTTTTAGACAGATTATGCCTTTTTATTTTGCATTCTCTCTTTTACTAGTGTTGAGTGAAATTCTTTTTTGGGTGGAAGAGCTTCACATAACATCAGTGGCTGTAGCTAATGTTTAAAGTAACAAATCATATTGCGTCTTTATAGAACATGTGAATTTTTGATTATGCACTAACCCTCTAATGAGATTACTTTGAGTTTGGTGTGACGGAAGTTTTCAAGGGTCAAGAGAGAAGGATGATATAATAGGATCAAGAAGAGTGAAGAGCTTAAGCTTGGGGAGGCTCCCATGGATCTCCCCAGCATATTTCAAGAAGACTCAAGCGTCTAAGCTTGGGGATGCCCAAGGCATCCCCTTCTTCATCGTCAAAATTATCAGGTCATCTCTAGTGAAACTATATTTTAATTCTTTCACATCATATGTGCTTTTCTTGGAGCGTCTGTGTGCTTTTATTTTCAGTATTGCTTTTATTTTCAATAAAGCTTGACTGGACCCTAGCATTCTTGATTGGGAGAGAGACACGCTCCGCTTTTTCATGAGAATACTCCTATTCTTCACTTATATTTGTTGAGTATTCATATCTAGCGCTGTTCAGCTTTTAGCTCTTGTTTTCATGTATCTCTTGTCAGAGCTATTAGCTTTCTTTTGTAGAAAGTACTCTCTTGCTTCACTTATATTTGTTTGGAGAGTGATTGAAATAAATTGATTGGTGTTTGGTTGGTTCAGAAAATGTTGCATGTGGTAATTGGTATAAGGAAAAACTTGCTTAATCTTGTAGATCACTAATGGATAACTTGATGCTTGTCAATTGTTTTGAGTTAACAAGTAGATCATGATTAAATTGTGCATCACATGAGTTAAGCCTATTAGTGAAGAACTACCGTAAAGCTTGTTGAAAATTTGGTTTGCATCGGTGGTATCTCTAAGGTCTAGATATTTTCTAATAACAGGGTTTGGTTAACAAGGAAGACGGTATGAAGTCTTATAACGTTTGCAATATGTTTGTCATATAAAACTTGGTGTACGGGTTGATATTCTTGTTTGCTTACATAACCTTGCTAGCCTAAACTCTGTACTGAGAGGGAATGCTTCTCGTGCATCCAAATCCTTGAGCCAAAATCCATGCCATTTGTGTCCACCATAACTACCTATATGTGGTATTTCCTTGCCACTCCAAGTAAATTTTTCATGTGCTACCTTTAAATTATTCAAAATGTTATTATTCCCTTTTTGTGTCAATGTTTACTAGCTCATGAGGAATTAGTGTGGTTATTCTTTATTCTATTTGTCAATGGACTTTTACACCTGGACTAGTGGCATATACATCCGCTTATCCAATAACTTGCAAAAAGAGCTGGCAACGGGGTGCCCAGTCCCAATTAATTACAACTTTAACCAATTAATTCTCTTCACACTTTTGCCCTGATTCATCAGTAAGCAATGACAAACAGTGAAATACCTGAATGTGTGTAAACCAAAGAGAAAGAGGGATGATCTGCCTTGCTGGTAGAAATAACGTCCTTCATGGGAGCCGCTCTTAAAAGTCCGTTTGACAGGTAGAATACTGTTCTCACCCGCTACCATTCGTTGACAATTAACAAACACCTCTCAAAAATAGATACTCCTCCATGGTATGTGATTGATGGAAGGCACCCGAGGATTCGGTTAGCCATGGCTTGTGTTAGCAAGGTTGGGAGGAGTATCAAATATTTTATGCAATCTCTATATGCTTTCAAAAACCTAAAAGCTCTAGCACATGACTTAATCCCTGCTTCCCTCTGCGAAGGGCCTTTCTTTTACTTTTATGTTGAGTCAGTTTTCCTATTCTTTCTGTCTTCCACAAGCAAACACTAGTGTCAACTTTGTTACAACATGCGTTATATGCAACGTATTGGACTTGTTATACTACTTTGTGTTGACATATCCATGAGATAAATATGTTGAAAGTTGAAGCAAATGCTGAAACTTAATTCTTCCTTTGTGTTGATTGAATACCTTTTATTAGAAACTATTGCTTTATGAGTTAACACTTATGCAAAACTGTTTGATGCTTGTCTGAAAGTACTATTCATGAAAACGTTTAGCTTGTGTGATTCATTGTTTACTCATTAGAGAGCCGTTTTGCTACCCGCATGGGTAGCTACACACCCATGCGTTATACGGAGATGCAAGCCGTATGTATCCGTCTTAGCTTGTTTTCCTAGCAAAACACGGATATTTGGTGTACAAAACTGGTTTCGGAATTTTCAAAAAAAATTTTTTGGTCGTTATTTTTAGTTTTTTTTCATAGTTGACTTTTTTGTTGACTTTTGGGTCAAACTTTACTAAAAAAATCACAGCGGATGGAAAAAAATTCGAAAAAATTTCAAAATACTTTTTAATAATTCTATCAACTCTACTAGTGACATCCCCTTGTCTACTTGAGTAAACTCATTTTACCGTTGCATATACGTTTCGGTCAAACTTAGGGTGTGTAGCTACCCATGGGGATAGCAGGCTTCATTTGTTACTCATTATCTATTTGGTAGCAAATTATAGACCATTGACTTGGATCACTTCATTCATTTACATGTGCCTTACAATATTATATGATCAAGATTATGTTGGTAGCATGTCACCTCAAAAATTATTTTGTTTTTATCCTTTACCTACTCGAGGACGAGCATGAACTAAGCTTGGGGATGCTGATACGTCTCCAACGTATCTATAATTTATGATGTTTCATGCTTGTTTTATACCAATTGCTACATGTTTTGCATCTACTTTATGGCACTTTTATACATTTTTTGGGACTAACCTATTAACAAGATGCCGAAGTGCCAGTTCCTGTTTTCTGCTGTTTTTGTATTCCAGAAAAGCTAGTCTGAAAATATTCTCGGAATTGGACGAAACTTCACGGACATCCCTATTTTTCTAGAAGACACCAGATGGAGCGAAGAAGCAACGGAGAGGAGCCACAAGGGCCCCACACGCCACTAGGGCGCGCCAGGCCCCTTGGCCGCGCCCTAGTATGGTGTGGGCCCCACGGGGGTCGTCAACCACCGCCCTTTCGCCTACTTATTTCGCCCGAGAAAATAACCCTAAGTGCCTGAGCCATTATCCACGAAAAGTTCCAGAGACGTCGCCGCCGTCAACCCTAGCTCGGGAGGGTCCAGAACCTCTTCCCGGCACCCTGCCGGAGAGGGGAATCGTCACCGGAGGCTTCTACATCGCCATGCCTGCCTCCGGAGTGATGCGTGAGTAGTTCATCCTTGGACTACGGGTCCATGGCAGTAGCTAGATGGTTGTCTCTCCTATTTGTGCCATCATGTTTAGATCTTGTGAGCTGCCCTACATGATCCAGATCATATTATTGTAATGCTACATGTTGTGTTTGCTGGGATCCGATGAATATTGAATATTATGTCAAGTTGATTATCAATCTATGCCCTATGTTATTTATGATCTTGCATTCTTTCCGTTACTAGTAGATGCTTTGGCCAAGTAGATGCTTGTAACTCCAAGAGAGAGTATTTATGCTAGATAGTGGGTTCATGCCTCCGTTTAATCTGGGATAGTGACAGAAAGTTCTAAGGTTGTGGATGTGCTGTTGCCACTAGGGGTAACCCAATGATGCTATGTCCACGAGCATATGTGTTTGTTTACATTACGCGCTTTACTTAATGCGATTATCCGTTGCTTGCAACTTAATACCAACGGGGGCCTCAGATGACAACCCGGTGGTGGATTATTAGTCATAGACGCTGTTGGATAACGGTCTATGTATCATGTCGTAATGCCCAATTAAATATCATAGTAATCATCATGCCATGTATTTGCATTGTCATGCGCTCACTATTTGTCAATTGCCCAGCTGTAATTTGTTTACCCAACATGTTAGTTATCTTTATGGAGAGACTCCACTAGTGAACTGTGGACCCCGGTCCATTTTTTTACACTGATTAAACAACCACAAACTGCAAACTGTTCCTTTTTCATTCTCTGCAAGTAAACATCATTTTCCACACCATACGTTTAATCCTTTGTTTTCAGCAAGCCGGTGAGATTGACAACCTCACTGTTTCGTTGGGGCAAAGTATTGTGATTGTGTTGTGCGCAGGTCCACGTCAGCGCCAGAATCTCTAGTGTTGCGCCGCATCATATTTCGCCGTTGACAACCTTCTGAAGAGTTGTTGCTCCTACTGGTTCGATAAACCTTGGTTTCATACTGAGGCAAAACTTGCTGCTAGACTACATCAAACCTTCCTCTTGGGGTTTCCCAACGAGCAGGCACGCCTTGCATCAATCATCGATAACGCCTACCGAGCTTTATAGTTTTTCGTGCCCAATGGACCCAACATGCCGGTCTTATCTAATGAAACGGCTAAAAGGCTAAAATGTTATGAAAGAGGGTTCAAAACGTTTCTTATATGGGGTACTCTTGTAGAGTATTCACTAATAAGTGAAATAATATGTGCTATAACTTATAACGCACAAATAAGGAGCAAAAAGTGAAATTCACTCTTTTCTATATTTATATTATGTTTGTTATTACAAATGATGAACTTTTTATGGTACTTTTTTTTTGTACTCCCTCCGTTTCTAAATACTAGGAGAATGCCCGTGCGTTGCTACGGATCCTATTTTTTTCCGTAATGTTTATCAATAAAATACATGCAACATTCATGTAAGAATAAGACATACACAAGATATTTAAAAACTGAATAAGATTCCACTTCGCTTGAAATGTATGTCGACAAAATGTATATAAAGAACACAAATGTATAGCTCTCTCATTGCTTTCTTTTCGATCTTGTAGAACTCGATAAGATTTCGTTCCCACCCAGCGCCATCGTGTCAATGCGTATTGTTTTCATAACTGCATATAATTAAAAACATATATATTAATAAAAATTAATAATGAAATTTTCGATAAGCACAAAACAACCAAACGGAGACAAATATTGCACGTAGGTCTAAATTAGCTAATCTGGGTTTGGCAAACGATTGCTATAGTATACTACTGAAACAGGTAAAAGGGAAGACAAAAAAAAGTATCCCAGCATCACTCTCTGGATATGCTCCGACCTCTCTAGCTCGGTAGCTCCCAATCTCTGATCCCTCACTCCTCAGTCCTCGTATCCTCTGCTCCTATCTTCTTTTTCCATGGGCGCGTCGGCTGCCCTCCAGGCCGGCCTCTATATCCCTGCCGCCGGCCCCCCCACGCTTGAAGCTGATCCAAACCATGCCGCCTTGCGCTCACGACCTGACAACGCGGGTTCCGGCAGGACGCCCTCGATGTCCGGTGCCACGCCCTCGACCTCCGGGCCTCTGGCGCCACGCCCTCGACCTCCGGGCCTCTGGCGCCACGCCCTCGACCGCGGGCCCTCCGTCCCTCCTAACTCGCACGCGATTGGCACATATCGAGCCAGGCCGCGCCGCCTTGCGCAAGGCCATCGCTGCTTCCACCATCGGGGCATGTCCCTGATGTCTACGCACGCTTCTATTCTTGTAGACAGTGTTGGGCCTCCAAGTGCAAAGGTTTGTAGAACAGCAGCAAGTTTCCCTTAAGTGAATCACCCAAGGTTTATCGAACTCAGGGAGGTAGAGGTCAAAGATATCCCTCTCAAGCAACCCTGCAATTAAGATACAAGAAGTCTCTTGTGTCCCCAACACACCTAATACACTTGTCAGATGTATAGGTGCACTAGTTCGGCTTAGAGATATTAAAATACAAGTGATATGGATGATTATAAGTGGTAATTGCAATCTGAAATAAAAATGGCAGCAAGCAAACATGTAGCAGAACTGGTTGTAAACGGTGTTTCAATGCTTGGAAACAAGGCCTAGGGATCATATTTTCACTAGTCGACACTCTCAACAATAATAATATAATTAAATACATAGATATTTCCTCTTCACTATGCTACTCTGAGCTATTCTCTCGTTAGATAACGAACACCAATCCACTGCGTAGGGCTATAACAGCACACCTTAAAGTCGCATTCCCATGTCTAGTTAACTCCACACTGTCAACTTGAGCGCCCTAGAAGGTACTAGACCAACACCGCAATTTCATAGAGACATCCAACGCAAATAATAACTCATGATAAGTATTCCTGTTATCTTTAGCCTAAGAGCCACATACGGGGCGCACACTGTCAACTTTGTACCGTGGGACAAAGGTGACTCCGGAGATTACATTAATAAAACCACTCGAGTAGCACATAGGATAATGAAGAGTAACATCTATGGATTCAACTAGATTACAAAGCTCATGATCACATATAGATCACATCATGGGAGAGAGAGGTGAACCACATAGCTACCGGTAGAGCCCTCAGCCCCGATGAAGAACTACTCCCTCCTCATCATGGGAGGCAGCAACGGCGATGTAGAGGCCTCCGGTGACGATTCAACTCTCCGGCAGGGTGCCGGGAGGAGGTTCTGGACCCTCCCGAGCTAGGGTTGACGGCGGCGGCGTCTCTGGAACTTTTCGCGGATTTTGGCTCAGGCACTTAAGGTTATTTTCTCGGGGGAATAAGTAGGCGAAAGGACGGCGGCTGGAGACCCCCGAGGGGCCCACACCACCCCAGGGCGCGGCCAAGGGGTCAGGCGCGTGATACGTCTCAAACGTATCTATAATTTTTGATGTTCCATGCTTGTTTTATACCAATTGCTACATGTTTTGCATCTACTTTACAGCACTTTCATACATTTTTTGGACTAACCTATTAATAAGATGCCGAAGTGTCAGTTCCTGTTTTCTGCTGTTTTTGTATTCCAGAAAAGCTAGTCTGGAAATATTCTCGGAATTGGACGAAACTTCACGGACATCCCTATTTTTCCAGAAGACACCAGATGGAGCAAAGAAGCAACGGAGGAGATGCACCAGGGAGCCACACGCCACTAGGGCGCGGCAGGCCCCTTGGCCGCGCACTAGTATGTGTGGGCCCCTCGGGGCTCGTCAGCCGCCGCCCTTTCGCCTACTTATTCCCCCCGAGAAAATAACCCGAAGCGCCCGAGCCATTATCCACGAAAAGTTCCAGAGACGCCGCCGCCGTCAACCCTAGCTCGGGAGGGTCCAGAACCTCTTCCCGGCACCCTGCCGGAGAGGGGAATCGTCACCGGGGGCATCTACATCGCCATGCCTGCCTCCGGAGTGATGCGTGAGTAGTTTATCCTTGGACTACGGGTCCATAGCAGTAGCTAGATGGTTGTCTCTCCTATTTGTGCCATCATGTTTAGATCTTGTGAGCTGCCCTACATGATCAAGATCATATTATTGTAATGCTACATGTTGTGTTTGCTGGGATCCGATGAATATTGAATATTATGTCAAGTTGATTATCAATCTATACCCTATGTTATTTATGATCTTGCATGCTTTCCGTTACTAGTAGATGCTTTGGCCAAGTAGATACTTGTGACTCCAAGAGGGAGTATTTATGCTAGATAGTGGGTTCATGCCTCCGTTGAATCTGGGACAGTGACAGAAAGTTCTAAGGTTATGGATGTGCTGTTGCCACTAGGGGTAACCCAACGATGCTATGTCCACGGGCATATGTGTTTGTTTACATTACGCGCTTTACTTAATGCGATTATCCGTTGCTTGCAACTTAATACCAACGGGGAACTCGGATGACAACCCGGCGGTGGATTATTAGTCATAGACGCTGTTGGATAACGGTCTAAGTATCATGTCGTAATGCCTAATTAAATATCATAGTAATCATCTTGTCATGTATATGCATTGTCATGCGCTCACTATTTGTCAATTGCCCAGGTGTAATTTGTTACCCAACATGTTAGTTATCTTTATGGAGAGACACCACTAGTGAACTGTGGACCCGGGTCCATTCTTTTAAACTGATTAAACCCAAACTGCAAACTGTTCCTTTTTCATTCTCTGCAATTTAATACTCATTTTCCACACGAGACGTTTAATCCTTTGTTTCAGCAAGCCGGTGAGATTGACAACCTCACTGTTTTGTTGGGGCAAAGTATTGTGATTGTGTTGTGCGCAGGTCCATGTCAGCGCCGGAATCCCTGGTGTTGCGCCGCATCATATTTCGCCGTTGACAACCTTCTGAAGAGTTGTTGCTCCTACTGGTTCGATAACCTTGGTTTCATACTGAGGGAAACTTGCTGCTAGATTGCATCATACCTTCCTCTTGGGGTCTCCCAGCGAACGTGTGATTCACGCCATCAAGCAGCGCGCCCTGGTGGCGTGTGGCTCCCCTGTGGCTCCTCTTCGTTGCCTCTTTGCTCCATCTTGTGTGTTCTGGTAAAATAGCATCCCCCGTGAAGTTTCGTCTAATTCCGAGAATATTTCCAGACTAGCTTTTCTGGAATACAAAAACAGCAGAAAACAGGAACTGACACTTCGGCATCTTGTTAATAGGTTAGTCTCGGAAAATGTATAAAAATGATATAAAGTGTATATAAAACATGTAGCAATTGATATAAAACAAGCATGGAACATCAAAAATTATAGATACGTTTGAGACGTATCAGCATCCCCAAGCTTAGTTCCTACTCGTCCTCGAGTAGGTAAATGATAAAAACAAAATAATTTTTGAGTTGACATGCTACCATCATAATCTTGATCTAATAATGATGTAATGGTAAGTGAGCTGAGATAAAATCATTTAAAGCAAATGTCTATAATTGATATTAAACAAGAGATAATAAAGCAAAATAGTTGAACAAGTTAAAAGTTTTCATGAATGACGGCCTTTAAGACATGAAACCGTACAAGGTTCATTATAGATGTTTTAAGTATCCAGTGTAGGAGTTCTATCCTTCAATTCCAAGCATCAAGCAATTTTTCATAACATAGAGAACGGATCCAGTCAAGTAAAAGTAAACATGAACGTCATGAATCCACTGTTTCGAGGTTTACGCAACCGGTGAGCGTAAGCATTTAGTATTGGCACCAGGATGTTATGGCAAAGAGAACGTTAATGGGGGTTTGGAAGGCCAATGGAAGAAAGTCTCACAAAGCTATAAGTGATCATTAGACAAGAGGAAACCTTATAATCGAAGCTATGCAAGGAGTAGTGATTGCCATGCAACGGATGCACATAGAGCTATATGTGTATGAAAGCTCTCCAATGGAACTAGTGGGGGTGCATCCAACTCGGTTGCTTGATACGTCCATTTTGCATCACTATTTTATAGCATAATTTACTGTTATTCATTGATATATTTCATATTAAGATGTGTTGCTTATGTTATTTTGTCTTATTTTGCATGTTTGATGATTGTTGGATGATTAACTGCCGGAGCCGGATTTCAGCTGGAAAAAGCACCATCAAGACACTATATTTCTGGAGCTCTAAAAATATTTCCAAGAAGACAGATGTTCCTATTTTATCAGAAGATGGAGCTAGCCAAAAGGGGAGGCTGAGATGGGCCAGGAGGGGCCCACACCACCCCTGGGCGCGGGTTCCCCCTTGGCCGCGCCCAGGTATGGTGTGGTGTCCCTGGCCCACTCCAGGTGCTCCCCCTTCGCGTACTTCATGCCCCAAAAACCCTAAGACACGGGGTTGGACAAGAAAATATTCCGCCGCCTCCACGAGGCGGAAACAGCAGAGAGAGAAAAAGCTCTCCGGCAGGGAGAAATCTGCCGGGGAAATTCCCTCCCGGAGGGGGGAGATTGTCGCCATCCTCATCGTCATCGTGCTGGACTTCATCGGGATCATCATCATCATCATCTCCATCACCGTCACCATCATCACCGCTGCATCATCTCATTCCGATGTAACATCTAGGGCTATACTTTGTCTAGTTCATAGGGGAGACTCTCCCGGTGTTGATTACTCTTTGTGGTTGATGCTATTGAGTTTTACCGGTGAATTGACGTATATGTTCAGATTGTTATTCATCATTACATCACCTCTGATCATGATCCATATGATGTCTTGTGAGTAGTTTGTTTAGTTCTTGAGGACACGGGAGAAGTCATGTTGTTAGTAGTGGAACTATGTTGAGTAATATTTAATGGTTTGATATTTAAGTTGTGGTGTTATTCTTCTAGTGGTGTCGTGTGAACGTCGACTACATGACACTTCACCTTTATGGGCCTAGAGGAATGCATTGTGTATTTGGTTGCTAATTGAGGGGTTGCCGGAGTGACAGAAACCTAAACCCCCGTTAGTATACCGGTGCACAAGGGAGCGTAGGATCTCAGAGTTTAAGGCTATGGTTAGATTTATCTTAATTACTTTCTTGTAACTGCGGATGCTTGCAAGGGGTATAATCGCAAGTATGTATTAGTCCAAGTAAGGGCGGTGCATTAGCATAGGTTCACCCACACAACACTTATCAAAACAATGAAGATTAATCAACTATGTGAAGCGAAGGCACTTGACTAAATTCCCGTGTGTCCTCAAGAACATTTGGTCATCATAAGTAAACCAACCGGCTTGTCCTTTGCTCTAAAAAGGATTGGGCCACTTGCTGCAATTATTATTATTGTCTTTTATTTACTCGCATTTTATTTACCTGCAATATCAAAAACCCCTAAAAACTTGTCTGCTAGTATTTACAGTGAAACCTTTACCGAAACTCCTTGTCAGCACCTTCTGCTCCTCGTTGGGTTCGACACTCTTATTTATCGAAAGTACTACGATACACCCCCTATACTTGTGGGTTATCATTGCTCAGGAAGACCTAGAGCACTTTTGAGTAAGCTCATCATTGGAATATACAACCCAAGTTCTATAGTGTAAATTCCCCACATAGTTATACTAGTAAAACATGAAAACTCTCTCACTTGGAGTATAGGTGCTAAACATGAGCACAAATGTTGACTATGAATACTGCAGGTGTAAACATGAGCACAACTTTGATAAAGGATAGTAGTGTTGCCCCCCTTTTCTTTATTTTTTTCTTTTTTCTTTTTTTTCTTTTTCTGTTTCTCTTTTCGATGGCCTCCATGGCTGTTTTCAAAAGGGGCAAATACTCTAATATGATTACAACTTTTGGTACAAATAACTCATAATGAACAAAACATGATGTAAAGAACTGTATGCCTCTGCCAGTGTAGCAGGATGTGCAATGATCCAGCGTAACATGGGTAAACCACACATCAGCTATATAGAATCATGCAAAGCAATATATAAATGATAAATGACAACAAGTCATGTAATGTAAGATGGAAGTTGCATGGCAATATATCTCGGAACATCTATGGAAATGCTGTGGTAGGTAGGTATGGTGGCTGTTTTGAGGAAGATGTATGGGCTTATGTGTAGGAGAACAAGAGGAAGTCCTCCCACGGGTTTTGGATGTACTGGCGAAGTTTGGACCAAGTCTCATTATGAGAAGAGGGCAATGCACAGCACCGAAGAGGCTAGCAAATTTGGATGGTGGAAGTGCCAAAACCGTACCTCAACATTAGTCAAAAAGAACTCACAAGTTTATTGCAAACAACTAGCAGGTTCAACATTAAGCGCTATGCAGGAGATGGAACTGTTCCTCCTGGAGATCATTTGCTATTTATTCATGAATTATGCGAGTTGTTCAAGTGTGCAGGTATTTCAATGGAAGAGGTCAAGAAGAAATTGTTCTCTATATCGTTGACAGGTAAAGCTGCAAAGTGGTATAGGATGCTAAAGAATGGTCGATCTATTGGCTGGGAGGAAATTGTGCCTCTCTTTTATTCTAAATTTTATCCTCCAAGTGAAATTCATCAAGATCGGAATCATATATAAATTTTTGGCCTCATGATGGAGAAAGTATTGCCCAAGCGTGGGGGAGATTGAAATCATTAATGCTCAAATGCCCCATTCATGAGCTTCCTGGTAATGTCGTTATTGATAACTTCTATGCAAGGCTTTCTCTTCAAGATAAAACTCTATTGGATACCTCTTGTGCTGGATCATTTACACGTAATAAAGAAGAAGTTAAATGGGACCTTCTTGATCGGATTGAGGAAAATACTGAAGGATGGGAGAACGACAAAGGTAGAGAATCAGGTATAAAGTATGATTATGAATGCATTAAAGCTTTTATGAATACTGATAATTTTCGTAATCTCTATGATATGTATGGTCTTGATTCTCAAGTTATTGCAAACTGTTATAAGGCTTTTGCCTCTTATCTTGATGTTCCTAAAGAAGTTGCAATAAGTACCATTTGCCTTATAAAGATAATTAATTCTGCCAATGACAAAAACATTGAAGTTCATACTGTTGATCGTATCTTGCCAGAACCTTATATTGAGAAACCACCTTTTCCTGTTAAAATTAAGGAACATTCTATCATAGCTAGTGTGGTTAATAAAAGTGCAAAGAAAGCTTTAGAACCTGCTGAACAAATAGAGTTGAACCCACAATAGCAATAGTAAAGGATTTGGTAACTGAAAATGTAGAAGGAGGACATATTGTCTTTTGTGAGATGCCTCTAATATTGTTTCACATCCTAGTAGAGCTAGGAAATCAAGTGTTCCTGCTTTCAGTAATAGGAGAACATTGCTATTATGGTTTATGTGATATTGGTGCAAGTTCTAGTGCTATTCCTTTTGATCTTTATAAAGAAATTATGCATGAAATTGGTCCTTGCGAACTTGAGGAGATTGATGTGGTTATTCAGCTGCTAATAGGAAACTATCTCCCAATTGGTATTGTGAGAGACGTTGAAGTTTTATGTGGTAAGACTAAATACCCTGCTGATTTTCTAGTACTTGGTTCTGTTGCTAGTAAAACTTGTCCCATTATTTTTGGTAGGCCTTTCTTAAATACATGTGGTGCAATTATAGACTGTAGAAAGAGAAAATATACTAAATTTGATGGAGAAGCTTATGAATTCAATTTTTCTAAGTTTGGTAAAAATCTTTATGAAACTGATTACCTAATGAGAATTTAGCAATTGAACAACTTGCTTCTATTGCTGTTGCTCCTAACAATGCCTTGCAGCAATTCATGGAGGAACACGAAAGTGAAGTATTTATGGAGGAAGGAATGAGATTGACGATGCCTTTCTTCGTCAACCACCAATACTTAAGCATAATTTGCCTGTGGAAGATTTGGGTCTCATGCCTCCTAAGGAAGATCCTGTTTCGATTTAAAACCTTGCCTGATAATCTTAATATGTTTACCTTGATGAAAGAAAATATATCCTGTTATTATTAGTTCTAAACTTTCAGGTAATGAGAAGCAAGGTTATTAGAGTTAAAGAAACATCGAGGAGCTATGGGATACTTTGGATGATTTAAAGGGGATTTCTCCTACTATTGTCAACATGCATAATATTGAACCTGATGCAAAACCGTTGTTGAGCATCAACGTCGTTTAATCCCTAAGATGAAAGAAGTGGTAAGAAATGAGGTATTAAAACTTCTTGATGCTGGTATAATTTATCCTATTGCTGATAGTAGATGGGTAAGTCCTGTGCATTGTGTCCCTAAGAAAGGAGGAGTTACTGTTGTACCAAATGAAAATGATGAACTTATTCCTCAAAGAGTAGTAGTTGGGTATAGGATGTGCATTGATTTTAGAAAGGTCAATAAAGTAACTAAGAAAGATCATTATCCTTTGCCTTTTATTGATCAAATGTTAGAAAGGTTGTCTAAGAAAACTCATTTTTGTTTCCTTGATGGTTATTCTGGATTCTCACAAATTGCTGTTAAAGCACAAGATCAAGAGAAAACTACTTTTACTTGTCCTTATGGAACTTATGCTTATAGACGTATGCCTTTTGGTTTGTGTAATGCTCCTGCTACGTTCCAAAGATGCATGTCTGCTATTTTTCATGGTTTTTGTGAAGAAATTGTGGAAGTATTCATGGACGATTTTTCCGTCTACGGAACTTCCTTTGATAATTGCTTGCACAATCTTGATAAAGTTTTGCAGAGATGTGAGGAGACTAATCTTGTTCTTAATTGGGAGAAATGTCATTTCATGGTTAATGAAGGAATTGTCCTAGGGCACAAAATTTCTGAAAGAGGTATTGAAGTGGACAGAGCTAAAGTTGAAGCAATCGAGAAAATGCCCTGTCCAAGGGATGTGAAAGGTATCGTAGTATTCTTGGTCATGCCGGTTTTATAGGAGGTTTATTAAAGATTTTTCTAAAATTTCAAAACCCCTCACTAATCTTCTTCAAAAAGATGTACCTTTTGTTTTTGATGATGATTGCAAGGAAGCTTTTGAAACTCTAAAAAAGGCTTTAATCACAGCTCCTGTTGTTCAACCTCCTGATTGGACTTACCTTTTGAAATAATGTGTGATGCTAGTGATTTTGCTGTAGGAGCTGTTCTTGGACAGCGGGTAGACAAGAAGTTAAATGTTATTCATTATGCTAGTAAAACACTTGATGCCGCTCAAAAGAATTATGCTACTACTGAAAAGGAATTTTTAGCAGTTGTTTTTGCTTGTGATAAATTTAGACCTTATATTGTTGATTCAAAAGTTACTATTCACACTGATCATGCTGCTATTAGATACCTTATGGAAAAGAAAGATGCTAAGCCTAGGCTCATAAGATGGGTACTTTTACTGCAAGAATTTGATTTACATATTGTAGATAGGAAAGGTGCTGAAAATCCTGTTGCTGATAATTTGTCTAGATTAGAAAATATTTCAGATGATCCTATACCTGTTAATGATAGTTTTCCAAATGAACAATTGGCTGCGATAAAGGTAAGCTCACGCGAAAGTCCTTGGTATGCTGATTATGCTAACTTTATTGTTGCCAAGTATTTGCCTCCGACCTTTACAGCTCAGCAAAGAAGAAAGTTCTTTTATGATTTGAGGCATTATTTTTGGGATGACCCACATTTGTAAAGAAGGAGTAGATGGCATTATGCGAAGATGTGTTCCTGAGTATGAACAGAAAGAAATATTGAGCAAATGCCATGGAAGTGCTTATGGAGGACATCACGCTGGAGATAGAACTGCACAAAAGGTTCTACAATCAGGTTTTTATTGGCCTACCCTTTTTAGAGATGCAAGAAAATTTGTTTTATCATGTGATGAATGTCAAAGAGTAGGTAACATTAGTAGACGTAATGAAATGCCTATGAATTATTCTCTTGTTATTGAACCTTTTGACTGTTGGGGATTTGACTTTATGGGTCCTTTTCCTCCTCAAATGGTTATACTCACATACTTGTTGCTGTTGATTATGTTACTAAATGGGTAGAAGCTATACCAACTTCTAGTGCTGATGGTGAGACATCATTAAAAATGCTTAAAGATATTATCTTTCCAAGGTTTGGTGTGCCTAGATATCTCATGACTGATGGTGGTTCTCATTTTATCCATGGTGCTTTTAGAAAAACTTAGCTAAGTATGATGTTAATCATAGAATTGCTTCACCATATCATCCTCAAACAAGTGGTCAAGTAGAATTATCAAATAGAGAGATTAAATCTATTTTGCAAAAGACTGTTAATAAATCTAGAAAAAATTGGTCTAAAAAGCTTAACGATGCTTTGTGGGCTTATAGAACTGCTTATAAAAATCCTATGGGAATGTCTCCTTACAAAATGGTTTATGGAAAAGCTTGTCATTTGCCTCTAGAATTAGAACATAAAGCCTATTGGGCGGTGAAAGAACTTAATAGAGATTTTAAACTTGCCGGTAAAAAGAGATTGCTTAATTTGAATTCTTTAGATGAATGGAGAAATGCAGCTTATGAAAATGCTAGGCTCTTTAAAGAGAAAGTTAAGCAATGGCATGATAGAGAATTCTTAAAAGAGAATTTAACGTAGGTGAAAAAGTTTTATTGTATAGGTCTCGTCTCAGACTTTTTGCAGGAAAATTACTTTCAAAATGGGAAGGACCTTATATCATCGAGGAGGTCTATCGCTCAGGTGCGATTAAAATTAACTCTAGATGGGGACAGACCACAAGTGGTTAATGGTCAAAGACTCAAGCATTATATTTCTGGAGATTCTTATAATGAAGATGTTGATTTATCAAAGTGGTAACTCCAGAGATTTTATAAAAAGTCAAATTCAGACAACTGCAGAAGCTGATTTGGAATAGGTAACAGTTTCGGTAAGAAAAACTTCGCAATTTACTTTCCAACTTAATTATTTATTGTTTTTATTAAATATGGAAAATTATGACGAAAAAGGGTAGGAAACGGTGCCCGAGGGCACCACACCACCCCAGGGCGCGGGCCCACCCTGGCCGCGCCCTGGTGGCGTGTGGGCTCCTCGGAGTCCGTCTCCTACCCCGTTTGTCCTGTACCTTCCTTTTGTCGTAAAACTTTTTGCTATATAATCCCCGGATCTCTCGAGGTCCGTATATCGTGTTTTCGTCGAGTTTTGTTTTCAAGCTGTTCTGACAGGAATTTCAAACCCTACATGGCGTCGCGAGGAGTGTATGGTGAGAAGTATGCAGCAAGGCGCCGTCGTGAACTTGAACGTGACGTGGACGAGGGAACCTTCGTCGGTTGGGCGACGGAGGAGGAGATTGCTGCTAGGAGAGCTGACATGGATCGAACGTCAGAAGGAGGTGCAAGCTGGCCAGCCTCGCCAACAGGAGAGTCAAGGCCGAGCAACTCCACCTTTGTGGGTCAATTAATCCTCAACGTGCTTTTTCTCATAATGTGCAGGGAGTCACCCCACCAATTCCAGATTTGCGGTTTTCCCTGCAGCTGCTGAAGCCTCCGAACCACGAACGAGTTTTGTGATCAATATCGTATCCTGAGAGCTGAGGTGGAATACTTCAAGATGAGAATAATAGGCTCCGCCGGATGCTCGAACGTTTTCTAACCCCGATTGCTGTGGTACCACCTTCACCGCCAAGAGATCAAGCCTAAGTCGTCAAGGGGTAATGGCACTCCCTTGGCTTGTTCCAAGCTTGGGGGAGTGCCCAGTATCATCTTTATCCTTTCGTTTTTATAATTTCGTGGTCATATCATGAGTAGAGAAGTTATCTTATAAGATGGTTTGCAATGTGGAGTGTCACCCTTTAGTTATCCATGTATCCGTTGGTTTGAGTGTGTCTTTGTTCAGAATATTAATGAGAAGTTCCACCTTTACTTTCAGTACACTTTATTTTAGCTTGCAATACCCTCTATGTGCTGATCTTGCCATTGGTATTGGCGCCACTTTTGGGTACATCAAGTAGATTATATTAGTTGTGGCAAACTTAGTATTGGTCATTAGCAACAATACCATGAAACTTAAGTAGAAGGAGAGACTTACATGCAAAAATATTATCCCATTACCTTTCTTTCTTGTTAGCCAATGAGATTAGTATTCTTCGAGTTAAAACATTTGTGCTACAGGGAAGATAGCATGATTGGGTTCTATTACATGTATGTTTGTGTGTATCCCTCAACTCTTATGCTTGCTACACAACCTTGCTAACCTTAACCACTGTACTGAGAGGGAATGCTTCTCGTGCATCCAAATCCTTGAGCCAAACCCATGCCAATTGTGTCCACCATAACTACCTATATGTGGTATTTTCTTGCCACTCCAAGAATTTTTCATGTGCTACCTTTAAACTATTCAAAATTATTATTCCCTTTTGTGTCAATGTTTACCAGCTCATGAGGAATTAGTGTGGTTTTCTTTGTCCTCTTTGTCAAATGGACTTTACACCTGGACTAGTGGCATATACATCCGCTTATCCAATAATTTGCAAAAAGAGCTGGCAACGGGGTGCCCAGTCCCAATTAATTACAACTTTAACCAATCAATTCTCTTCACACTTTTGCCCTGATTCATCAGTAAGCAATGACAAAACAGTGAAATATCTGCATGTGTGTAAACAAAGAGAAAGAGGGATGATCTGCCTTGCTGGTAGAAATAACGTCCTTCATGGGAGCCGCTCTTAAAGTCTGTTTGGCAGGGAGGAGACTGTTTTCACCCGCTACCATTCGTTGACAATTAACAAACACCTATCAAAAATTGATACTCCTCCATGGTATGTGATTGATGGAAGGCACCCGAGGATTCGGTTAGCCATGGCTTGTGTAAGTAAGGTTGGGAGGAGTGTCAAATATTTTATGCAATCTCTATATGCTTTCAAAAACCTAAAAGCTCTAGCACATGATTTAATCCCTGCTTCCCTCTGCGAAGGGCCTTTCTTTTACGTTTCATGTTGAGTCAGTACACCTATTTCCTTCTTCCTGGAGCAAGCATTTGAGTTGTTGTGATTCAACCGTATATATCATTAATATTGTCAATCATGTCTTTTATCCTTCCTTGTTTTGACAAAGACTTTTGCCTCTAAGAATACAACTTTGCAAGTTATCAATGACTGTAAAGGGGTGTGATGATTGAGTGTGGAAGTTTTGCAATATAAGCTCTAATATAAAGACTCCTTTCGAAAGATAAGTATTGACTGCTTATTGTTCTATGACTAAGAATGAAGTGTGCCATTACTAATTTATAATTTCCTTCGTGTATTTTTATTGTGGTTTGTTCACTACTCATGTTCAAGTTATGATATATGAAGAGTAGTTGCTGTTTAAGATGAATTGTGTTGCTTAGTAAATACTGATGCTTCTTGTCCGTATTCTTTATTATCGACGTCTCACTCCATAAACTCTTGTTCTAGTTTACTGAGCTCAGCTTTCGCTTGGGGACAAGCGAGGTCTAAGCTTGGGGGGGTTGATACGTCCATTTTGCATCACTATTTTATAGCATAATTTACTGTTATTCATTGATATATTTCATATTAAGATGTGTTACTTATGTTATTTTGTCTTATTTTGCATGTTTGATGATTGTTGGATGATTAACTGCCGGAGCCGGATTTCAGCTGGAAAAAGCACCATCAAGACACTATATTTCTGGAGCTCTAAAAATATTTCCAAGAAGACAGATGTTCCTATTTTATCAGAAGATGGAGCTAGCCAAAAGGGGAGGCTGAGATGGGCCAGGAGGGGCCCACACCACCCCTGGGCGCGGGTCCCCCCTTGGCCGCGCCGCGCCCAGGTATGGTGTGGTGTCCCTGGCCCACTCCAGGTGCTCCCCCTTCGCGTACTTCATCCCCCAGAAACCCTAAGACACGGGGGTTGGACAAGAAAATATTCCGCCGCCTCCACGAGGCGGAAACAGCAGAGAGAGAAAAAGCTCTCCGGCAGGGAGAAATCTGCCGGGGAAATTCCCTCCCGGAGGGGGGAGATTGTCGCCATCCTCATCGTCATCGTGCTGGACTTCATCGGGATCATCATCATCATCATCTCCATCACCGTCACCATCATCACCGCTGCATCATCTCATTCCGCTGTAACATCTAGGGCTATACTTTGTCTAGTTCATAGGGGAGACTCTCCGGTGTTGATTACTCTTTGTGGTTGATGCTATTGAGTTTTATCGGTGAATTGACGTATATGTTCAGATTGTTATTCATCATTACATCACCTCTGATCATGATCCATATGATGTCTTGTGAGTAGTTTGTTTAGTTCTTGAGGACACGGGAGAAGTCATGTTGTTAGTAGTGGAACTATGTTGAGTAATATTTAATGGTTTGATATTTAAGTTGTGGTGTTATTCTTCTAGTGGTGTCGTGTGAACGTCGACTACATGACACTTCACCTTTATGGGCCTAGAGGAATGCATTGTGTATTTGGTTGCTAATTGAGGGGTTGCCGGAGTGACAGAAACCTAAACCCCCGTTAGTATACCGGTGCACAAGGGAGCGTAGGATCTCAGAGTTTAAGGCTGTGGTTAGATTTATCTTAATTACTTTCTTGTAACTGCGGATGCTTGCAAGGGGTATAATCACAAGTATGTATTAGTCCAAGTAAGGGCGGTGCATTAGCATAGGTTCACCCACACAACACTTATCAAAACAATGAAGATTAATCAACTATGTGAAGCGAAGGCACTTGACTAAATTCCCGTGTGTCCTCAAGAACATTTGGTCATCATAAGTAAACCAACCGGCTTGTCCTTTGCTCTAAAAAGGATTGGACCACTTGCTGCAATTATTATTATTGTCTTTTATTTACTCGCATTTTATTTACCTGCAATATCAAAAACCCCTAAAAAGTTGTCTGCTAGTATTTACAGTGAAACCTTTACCGAAACTCCTTGTCAGCACCTTCTGCTCCTCGTTGGGTTCGACACTCTTATTTATCGAAAGTACTACGATACACCCCCTATACTTGTGGGTTATCATTGCTCAGGAAGACCTAGAGCACTTTTGAGTAAGCTCATCATTGGAATATACAACCCAAGTTCTATAGTGTAAATTCCCCACATAGTTATACTAGTAAAACATGAAAACTCTCTCACTTGGAGTATAGGTGCTAAACATGAGCACAAATGTTGACTATGAATACTGCAGGTGTAAACATGAGCACAACTTTGATAAAGGATAGTAGTGTTGCCCCCCTTTTCTTTATTTTTTTCTTTTTCTTTTTTTTCTTTTTCTGTTTCTCTTCTCGATGGCCTCCATGGCTGTTTTCAAAAGGGGCAAATACTCTAATATGATTACAACTTTTGGTACAAATAACTCATAATGAACAAAACATGATGTAAAGAACTGTATGCCTCTGCCAGTGTAGCAGGATGTGCAATGATCCAGCGTAACATAGGTAAACCACACATCAGCTATATAGAATCATGCAAAGCAATATATAAATGATAAATGACAACAAGTCATGTAATGTAAGATGGAAGTTGCATGGCAATATATCTCGGAACATCTATGGAAATGCTGTGGTAGGTAGGTATGGTGGCTGTTTTGAGGAAGATGTATGGGCTTATGTGTAGGAGAACAAGAGGAAGTCCTCCCACGGGTTTTGGATGTACTGGCGAAGTTTGCACCAAGTCTCGTTATGAGAAGAGGGCAATGCACAGCACCGAAGAGGCTAGCAAATTTGGATGGTGGAAGTGCCAAAACCGTACCACAACATTAGTCAAAAAGAACTCACAAGTTTATTGCAAACAACTAGCAGGTTCAACATTAAGCGCATGGTTAACATTTACCCCAAGGAGGGCCGTTCACGGCGGCACAAGTACCCCGTTAGATCCCTCGACCTTCACACACAACCTAGTTATTACGAACCACTTTTCAGACATGGAAAGCTATCAAGTCCAACTACGCCTTCAACAATTTTAGTGTTTGTAGTACGGTGCAAGCTTAAAGACAATAATCCACTAATGATTTTAACTTAATTAACCAGCAAGCTTTACCATCTATTATTTAATACCTCAAAACGTTTGCAAGGAATCAGGTTATCAAAGTTCAATGATCTACAAGATTATGCAAGTTTTTCATTATACCACTACCACACGCAACATTTTTTGAACCAACATATTAACCAAGCAACTCTCCAAACAAATATAAGTGAAGCAAGAGAGTACTTTCTACAAAAGAACTAATAGCTCTGACAAGAGATACATGAAAATAAGAGCTAAAAGCTGAACAACGCTAGATATGAATACTCAACAAATATAAGTGAAGAATAGGAGTATTCTCATGAAAAAGCGGAGCGTGTCTCTCTCCCAATCAAGAATGCTAGGGTCCAGTCAAGCTTATTGAAAATAAGAGTGCAATACTGAAAAATAAAAGCACACAGACGCTCCAAGAAAAGCACATATGATGTGAAAGAATTAAAATATAGTTTCACTAGAGATGACCTGATAATTTTGCCGATGAAGAAGGGGATGCCTTGGGCATCCCCAAGCTTAGACGCTTGAGTCTTCTTGAAATATGTTGGGTAGATCCATGGGAGCTTCCCCAAGCTTAAACTCTTCACTCTTCTTGATCCTATTATCACCCTTCTCTCTTGACCCTTGAAAACTTCCGTCACACCAAACTCAAAGTAAATCTCATTAGAGGGGTTAGTACTCAAAATTTTTAATCCACTGGTTCTGTTGTGACACATTGCAAGAACTCAATAAAATATTAGCTACAGCCCTCCAATAGAAAGCCTTGCCTAAAGCCCAGAAGAGACAATGCAAAAAAAACAGAGAGAGAATCTGTCAAAACTGAACAGCCAGTAAAGATGAATTTTTTCGAGGCACTTACGTCGCTCCGATAAAAAAACTTCGAACTAATGAAAGATTCATACATTCATAAAGATTACGCACAAAACTTTTCAGAGTTTTTCAAGAATCTGGTGATTTTAGGAATTTCGTACAGTGGACAGCAAAAATCTGTTCCTGCGCAGCAATCAAAATTAAGCATCATCTCAACACTAGAGGCTACTCTTGGCACAACAATGCGAGAAAATAAAGATACAAAGGAGTTGCTACAGAAGTAAACAACACCTTGACTCAAATAAAGAAAAATTGCAGAAATAAAAATAATGGGTTGCCTCCCATAAGCGCTTTTCTTTAACGCCTTTTAGCTATGCATAGTGATTTTTATGATGCTCACATAAAGATGAGAGTTGAAACATAAAAGAGAGCATCAAGAAGCATATATAAAACATGTTTAAATCTAACACTCTTCCTATGCATAGGAGCCTTGTAAGAAATAAAGTCAATGAAGAACAAAGTGACTAGCATAGGAAGGCAAAACAAGTGTAACTTCAAAATTTTCAACATAAAGAGAGGAGAGTTAATATTATTGAGATATATGAAACCGTGTCTCCGTCTCTCATAATGACCAGTAGATCTTAAAGAAACCATCATATAAAAGCAACTCAAGAGAAAGCTCAAAACTTTCATCACAAAGAGAGGAAATTTAATAACATGAAGATTTCTATACCCATATTTTCCTCTCTCAAAATAATTTTCAGTGGCATCATGAATAAGCTCAACAATATAGCTATCACATAAAGCATTCTTATCATGATGCACATGCATAAAATTATCATTACTCTCCACATAAGCATAATCAATTTCATTGGTAATAGTGGGAGTAAAACTATCACAACCATCATTGTAATCATCATATATTGTAGGCATAGTATAATCATAATAAACTTTATCCTCCATAGTAGGTGGCACCAAAATACCACTATCATTATAATCATCATAAATTGGAGGCAAAGTATCATCAAAGAAAATTTTCTCCTCAAAACTTGGGGGACTGAAAATATCATATTCATCAAAACCAGCTTCCCCAAGCTTAGTGCTTTGCATAGCATTAGCAATAATGGTGTTCAAAACATTTATAGTAATAACATTGCTACCATCATGCAAATAATTTTCCATAGGTTTTTTAATTTTCTCTTCAAAAGCATCATGTCCTAATTCAAGATAAATTTCATAAAGATCTCTAATTTTTTTTGTTGTTTTCCATTAAGCCTAGCTAGTGAAATAAAAACAAGAAACAAAAAGATATAATTGCAGAATCTAAAGGAAATACCTTCGAGCACTCACACGTCAGCAACAGTGCTAGAAAATAGCTAAGTAGCTGGAGGATGTGAGTACCTTTTACCTTATCTCCCCGGCAACGGCGCCAGAAAATAGCTTGATGTCTACGCACGCTTCTATTCTTGTAGACAGTGTTGGGCCTCCAAGTGCAGAGGTTTGTAGAACAGCAGCAAGTTTCCCTTAAGTGAATCACCCAAGGTTTATCGAACTCAGGGAGGTAGAGGTCAAAGATATCCCTCTCAAGCAACCCTGCAATTAAGATACAAAAAGTCTCTTGTGTCCCCAATACACCTAATACACTTGTCAGATGTATAGGTGCACTAGTTCGGCGAAGAGATATTAAAATGTAAGTGATATGGATGATTATAAGTGGTAATTGCAATCTGAAATAAAAATGGCAGCAAGCAAACATGTAGCAGAACTGGTTGTAAACGGTGTTTCAATGCTTGGAAACAAGGCCTAGGGGTCATATTTTCACTAGTGGACACTCTCAACAATAATAATATAATTAAATACATAGATATTTCCTCTTCACTATGCTACTCTGAGCTATTCTCTCGTTGCATAACGAACACCAATCCACTGCGTAGGGTTATAACAGCACACCTTAAAGTCGCATTCCCATGTCTAGTTAACCGCACACTGTCAACTTGAGCGCCCTAGAAGGTACTAGACAAACACCGCAATTTCATAGAGACATCCAACGCAAATAATAACTCATGATAAGTATTACTGTTATCTTTAGCCTAAGAGCCACACACGGGGCGCACACTGTCAACTTCGCACCATGGGACAAAGGTGACTCCGGAGATTACATTAATAAAACCACTTGAGTAGCACATAGGATAATGAAGAGTAACATCTATGGATTCAACTAGATTACAAAGTTCATGATCACATATAGATCACATCATGGGAGAGAGAGATGAACCACATAGCTACCAGTAGAGCCCTCAGCCCCGATGAAGAACTACTCCCTCCTCATCATGGGAGGCAGCAACGGCGATGTAGAGGCCTCCGGTGACGATTCCCCTCTCCGGCAGGGTGCCGGGAGGAGGTTCTGGACCCTCCCAAGCTAGGGTTGACGGCGGCGGCGTCTCTGGAACTTTTCGTGGATTTTGGCTCAGGCACTTAGGGTTATTTTCTCGGGGGGAATAAGTAGGCGAAAGGGCGGCGGCTGGAGACCCCCGAGGGGTCCACACCACCCCAGGGCGCGGCCAAGGGGTCAGGCGCGCCCTGGTGGCGTGTGGCTCCCCTGTGGCTCCTCTTCGTTGCCTCTTTGCTCCATCTGGTGTGTTCTGGTAAAATAGCATCCCTCGTGAAGTTTCGTCCAATTCCGAGAATATTTCCAGACTAGCTTTTCTGGAATAAAAAACAGCAGAAAACAGGAACTGGCACTTCGGTATCTTGTTAATAGGTTAGTCCCAGAAAATGTATAAAAATGATATAAAGTGTATATAAAACATGTAGCAATTGATATAAAACAAGCATGGAATATCAAAAATTATAGATACGTTTGAGACGTATCAGTCCCCTTGCCACATTGTAAGTTTTTTCTACAGTCTGTGTACATTCCAATGTTAAGATCTTATGTTTGCTTTGTCCTCTTTTTGTTTTGTCATAGACGTGTATAATGAGAAAGAGGTTAATTTGTGCGGAAGGCTACCTACTTCGGCAGGTCATGGTGTACAGCCATAATTGCTTAAATTCACAGATTGATGCACAGCCATAATGTAGAATCGTTCTCCTATTTCGGCAGGTCATGGTGTAGAATCGTTCTCCCATTTCTTAAATGTACAGCCATAATTGCTTACTGCGTACATTTTGATGCATCATAGCTCAATGTAGTTTCGCTAAAAATGGGCATCCACAGATTCACTTCATTTATGTAATGCCTCTTGTAAGCATATATTGCAGCAACTAATTGATGGCATCTGTGACCTTTTGGTTCTTCACTCACTGGGGATTATTGAGTGAGCACACATTATTCAAGGTGCCTTTGAAAATATGACAGTGTGTGGAATCTTTGTATTCTGTTATGTACCTAGAAAAGGATGTACTTGATATTTGCCATGCATAATAGGAGTATAGCTTCAATTTAATTGCAACTGAGGGATAGACATGCCGATTAAACGATGAAAAGTACTGAGGTGTGCTGGTTTAACTGAAAAGTTTTATTTGTCATTCGTTGAAGTGGTAGTTTCTTTGTCCTAGCAACCTTATGTCTAGTGGATTGAAGATGAAAATGGGGAATTGTGACATGTACTTTACTTATGACGAGGCATTTACATAGGTACTCCTGGTGCAGCTTTCATCTAGTTGTGCCGACAAGCTTGTTTAGGCTATGTGAATATTGAATGTACCACTATCTGATTCATTCCATTCTATGAATGTAATTGCAAATTATAGCAACAATTGATCGATCACACAGGCGCCTTTGGAAATATGACGGTGTGCTGAATTGTTTGTTCTTTCCTTTCATATAGGCGGCCGAAGATTTACTTGACCTTTGTCATGCCGTAATAGGAGTATAGCTTCGAATTAAAGTATCAACTGAGCAGCATACATGCCAATTAAATTCCTCTCAGTAATGGTGTGTGCCAAGTGAACTGAAAGGCGTTGCCTCTCGACTCATAGATGTTACATGTTTAGCAACTCAGGATCTGTCATGATTTGTGTGCCCGTCCTCTGGCTTGAGTCGAGAGAGTATATACGCATAACCCCAAATTTCACAAGTTTTAGCAGACTCTTGGGGAACTATGTTAATTTAACATTCCCTTGTTTATTTGGACTTCGAAAGTACCACTGCTGCTTTCATAAGGTCAGTTTGGAAGCAAATTTCATGAGTTGTAATATGCCATGGGACCCGTTTCTTTCATTTGCCATATTTATGTGAGATGTAGGTCACATGTCATTAAATTTTTGCAACATTTCTAAAGGAATGTATTTCCGTGCGTGCATGCCAGGTGTACTAATCACCAATCTATCTTCATGGAGATGCAACTCATACCAGCATACATTCTTATTTCACTGTCAGCACCCAAATTCTGGATCCAGATGGAATTGCTTGATCTTTGCTGTATATTTGCTCAACTTGTAATGCCCATTTATTGAAAGCAAAATGTTATGATGTGCAGTATAACTAAAGTTGATCCTTTCAAAGAAATTGATCTGGCAATTACTAACAGATGACACCCTGTTTTAGGTTGTTGAGAGTGGTGGGAAGAACATCGAGATTGCAGCGATGACAAAGAACGATGGCCTCCGGCAACTTGAGGAGACCGAAATTGATGAATATGTTGCCGAGATTGAGGCAGAGAAGGCCGCGGCTGAGGCTGCAAAGAAGGGTGGTCCGAGATTGAATTGTGGATCCTATCAAGCTGTTGCAGGTCAATTAAACTACTCTATGCCGACAGGTATCGCAAAAAATTGTGAACACGCTTGGAAAAGGTTAGAATTGAAGCAACACAAAATTGTTAGAATCAAACTACTCTATTCTTTCAATTTTTAGATGATTGTGTACCTCTAAACAGATGAAGGTCGGAGAAGATGATGATTGGCGGCCACCGGAGAGGCAACTGGTCCTGCAGCGGTTTGGGGATGATGATCAGCAGCCGGTCCGGCCGCCGGAGACGTCATATCAACCAGCGTCGTTGGTACGGTGTGGCACCGCGGTCAAGGACGGCGATGTCGACCTGGTAACATCGATACTGTGCAGCCACACGGCGACATGTTGTTGTATTGCAAATTTGCTGGCTGATTGATTCGTTGGTTCCTTCGTTGGTCACGTAAAGGAAATCCTTCGTTGGTTCGTACCTGTTTGGTTTTGATTGCTGTTTTATACTTTTGGCAAGTTTTGATTGCTGATTGATGCGCTGGTTCCCTCTTGGTCACGGAAAGGGGAACCTTCGTTGGTTGATTTTGGTGGGCCGGCCCAGTTATAGCGACGGGGTGATGTGTCGCTCAGTGATTGGAGCGATAGTCTGCATGGATGGACGAACGTAACTCCCAATTAATGGTGTAGTAAAGATTGACTCGCGTGATTAGGGGATGCCTGGGTGGGAGGCGACGGAATGTTGGACGAAACCTAATGACGAAGTGGGCTAATGGCAGACTAAGGAAACCAAACTCTTCTTTTAGATAGGAGAGAAGAGATAAGAAATTTTAGTTTTTTCCCGGATTCACTTGTAGAAATATTATAGTGTGTTACTCATCGTCACCGAGCGGAACGCAGAGCGGAAAAGATAATCGATCCTTCTTGATGATAAAAAAATTTAAAAACGAATCCAACTCCCCTGACGTCGCACGCCGATGCCCTGGCCACGCCGACGCACTACTCAAACGTGGCAACTCGCCACCGCCCCCGGCAGGAAGCCACCCGCCGCCTGCTCTCCAGTCTCCATGCCCACGCCCACGCACTCCCACTCCTGAAACGCCGCCACCGCCCGCGGGAGGAAGCGACCATACCCGGACGACGATGCCGCCAACCGACACCGACCGCGGGAGGAAGCCACCCGCCGCCTGCACGCCCTGCCCACGCCGACGCACTCCTCAAACGACGCCACTGCCCGCGGGAGGAAGCCACCACCGCGTCACTGCGCGGACGACGACGCCGCCACCGACCGCCGGAGGACGCCACCGCCGCCGCATTGCCCGCAGGAGAACGCCGCCGCCGCCGCCATCGCACTGCCCGGGACAGGACACCGCCTCCGCACTGCACGACGCCACCGCCCTCGAACTGCACGGGATTACCCGGGCCGCGGCCGTCCAACTTCCAAGGTATCTGAATTGCTCATCTCAATTACACCTGACCTGTATCTGAATCTGAATCGCACTTGTACTGCAGAAAAATGTAGGGGTTTTCAAATTGAGAACCTATGTTTTGAGAAAAATTGCTCATCTGAACTGCATTACCTTGACACTGAAATGTGCTGTAATCCAGGTTCAAGAATTTCCAAATAGAAAAGGGTGAATAAATTGTTTCTTACTTTCTAAGGCTGCAGCAAAATTGTTGTTCATGGCGCGCACGGACGAGGAGGTCACCAAGTGGCTCGCGCATACGACCAGATCGGCGGCCGCAGGCGTGGCTTGGCCTTGCCGGTCGAGGGCATGCTCGGTGCGTACACCGCTGGCCGTGGCCACGGTACGATCAACGTCTCCAGCCGTGGTCGCTGGAGTGGTGTTGCCTGACATGAAGTGGCATAGGCTCTGGCCGCGGTCACCCTGGACGCGGAAACTGCGAGCAAGCCGACATGGAGCATGGCCACGCCGTTCAGGGCGACGTCAAGCATGCTCACGGTGAATGTGCAGGAGGTGGTGCAGATCCAGTACTAACTCAACTCAATCGACTCCAGTTTCGTAGGATTAAAATTGTTGATTCACTTCGGTATGAGAGTAATCTTGTTGATGCACTTAGGTTCTGATAGTACAGGTGCAAACTGCAAACTCAAACAAAAATTGCATTGGTGTGACTAAGCTGCAGTCTGCAGGTACCGACATATTCCACATATTACAGTATCCTTGTATGTTTTTTACCATTACTTTCTCCCAAACAATGCCAACTAAATGATAAGGTATTTCCTTTATTTCTGTCAAAAGCCCACCCAAATGTAGCACGAATTCTGAAAAAACAAGCGTTGTGCAAAGAAGGTTCCTAAGCCACCCATTAGTCCATTACTTCTATTAGTGAAGCTTCATTTGTTAATGATTCTGAGGAAGCTCAGAAGGCAGAGCTCTTTGGACCAAAAGAGGAGTCCACTGCTTTGCTCGGAAACAAGTGGTCATTGCCATTACAAAATATTGAATGGAACAGGTTGAGTGGTTTTCATGAAGTATTCTTCCAGGAAGAAATACAAGGGATAAATCTGAAACTGCGGACTCAAAGAATGGTTAATTAAGTTCATGTTTTTTCTACCATTATCATCCAGACCTAAAGATATGTTATAAGTCTAGAAAACTGTTGAACGCTTCTCTTCGCTTGTAATGTTACGCCTCACAGCTGGCTGGCTTTGGTCATATTCGGGGTGTACTGTTAAATGTTTTAGTGCACCACCATTTCCAAAAAACTTGTAGCTATTCTATGTCTGTTCTGTTTAGTGGTACAGAAGGTAAATAATCTGTATTTTTGTTCCAGGGAACTATGCTGGTTTAAACATCGTAGATATGACAAAGATAATGGAAATCCACAAATGGGTTCAATGATCTTAGAGGTATGTTGATATTCTTTGGTCAAAGGGAGAGCTTCTTATGCTGTTGGGACAGAGTTATGAATCCCTCATATAGTCATATTTAACATGTCTTATAAAGCTCGGAAGAGTTTATTTTTTTGATGTTATGTTTTATCTCTGTGCTATGCTGTTAGAATTCTGTTTTGTGATAGCATTTCTGCGGGGACATATCAGGTGAAAATGGACAACTTCTGCAAATCTGAAAATTTTCTTTCTATGCCGTCCGATGGTATTTCAACGGTAAGAAGACACCATTCACCCAGCACCACGTGCTTTGTTAGAACAGCCATGAGTATTTTGCGAAATCCACCCTGTCGTCTGATTCGCTTGACTATGAGATGCCGGATATGAATCACTAAAATTCCTCTTCTTGAATGCTAGTACAGTACTACAGTTCCTTTTGGATCAATGAACCAAAAAGAGCTAAATTTATCTCCTCTTGATTCCGATCTGAACAAATTAGGAGCAACACTTGCATATTTTTCTAGCTAATCCTCGACAATAAATTTCCCCTTCATGTCTTCACACAGTACTAGAAAAAAGGCCTTCCATTTTGGCCTTTTGTCCCGGACACATTACAAACCGCAACTAAAGGGTTCATTGGTCCCGGTTCGATTTGCCCTGGCGACAGGGAGCATTGGTCCCGGTTCGTTGTGGACCTTTGGTCCCGGTTCGTGTTACAAACCGGGACCAAAGGGTCACCACATGCGGCACATGCTACCGCAGCTGTGGGTCCCCCTGGCATGGACCCTTTGGTCCCGGTTCGTGTTAAGAACCGCGACCAAAGGGTCTTCCATGCATATATCATCTTCCACCCGAGCTCCACCAGCATTTTGAGCTCGGGTTCATCTCATTTCTTCTCCATTTACTCTCCCTCACTCAAGTTAATCCCCATTTTTTTGCACCATTTGTGAGGATTGAAAGCACCCATCTATTCAAGGGTTAGCAACATCATCCTTTCCTCCGGCGTTTCAAGTTTAGCTCATTTTCGTGCAAGTTTATCTAGTTTGATTTTTGTAGTGCTTGCAAGGTGTTTGATGAAATGCCCAAGTTAGGGATTTCATTTATTTTATATGCATTTTCATCTCAAATTAAAGTATAATTTGTGGTTTTATATAGTGTCGTCCCGTCCCCTTCCTCACCGCCATCGATAGCCCGCGTCGTCCCGTCACCGGCACCACCTCGGTGAGCCTCTTTTCTTTATCTTTTATTTTAAGAAAAATTAATTGTATGATTTAAATGCATATTTATTTCTTGTATAATTTTCTTATGTTTTTTTATATGTATAGTGTCATGGTTTTGATATCCGTCCCCGTCGGCCCTCGTCCGGTCTATGATTCGGATGTGGTATATTTTTATAACTATTTGTTTCGTTTCGTGTTTATGACAATAATGCCGACCAACTTGACATAGATATATTTCTATTTAGGAGGTAGTTGAACCAGAAATTCCAGCCGACCCTATTGTCGAGTTTTTAGAAAAAGAAAACAACGATTTAAAAGCAAAATTGAAGATAAGTGAAGATCTTCGTCTCCAATGCCTAGAAGAGAAGGTGGTATTGGAATTAAAGATTGCCGACAATCGTTGATGCTCACGGGGTCAAGCTTGCCGACGTCGTCGCTTCTAACGAGAGGAAGATGGATGCAATGCGCGTCAAGATTAAGAAGATTAGAAAATATGTCATTAGTCAAGAGGCTTGCACTAGTAGGAAAAAGGCCATTAGTGGCGCACCAAAAATGCTTTCTGTGGCGCATTGAGTATGCGCCACAGTTAGCTCGCCACTAAAATGTGTTTTCTGTGGCGCACCTAGGTATGCGCCACAGAAAGCACAGGTTTCTGTGGCGCACCGCACAGGGTGCGCCAAAGAAATATTTCAGTGGCGCATTGCCCTGGCGTGCGCCACAGAATTGCATGCGCCACAGAAACAAAAATGCATGCGCCACAGAATAATTTACAGGTATTCTGAAATTGCTGCTGCCTGCTGTATAAATACAGGTATATTACAGGAAATACAGGTATATATACAGGATTTATACAGATATAATAGAAACAATAAATATTTGACACGGTATATGAAAACAGACACATTACTTGGAGCCCGAGATACATAAATATAGTGACAAGTGCCGAATATTTACACAAGTTATGATACAAAAGTTCATCGATCATGTCACACGTTACAAATGAAGTGTTCACCGTCTACACTAGGATCAAATCGAGTACATCGGCGATGATGGAGAACACGTCTAGCTCCACTGGTAGGATTGAGCCTTCTTCTTCATCGGCTCCGGGAAAGGTTTATAGCAGTCTTTCGTCATCCACGTCCTCATGTCATTTTGCCTGTCTAGGCGTTCTTCGATCTCCCACTTAGACAACCCTGGAGATGGATTGGAAAATATATTTGGTTAATAATATAAATAGAGTATGATTTATTCATCTAATTAAGTGGATAAGTCTATAATAAATAAAATAAAGAAGCACTTCTATCGAGTGAGGCAAGGCTTTCTTTTATAATACATCCTACCTCTGGCGTTGTGTAAGGACCCCCATTCTGCCATGACATCTTCCAAGATGATTTGCGATAACTGCATCTGGATGCGATGAAAGTCTTCTCTAAGGTCAGCGTCGGTGATATCCCCACTAAGTTTGCTCCATTCTTGGAGACTCGTTGGCCACCTCGTTTGCTCTGCATCCCGGACAAACCCTTTCATGTGATGGAGGACGTAGAAGGCATCCTTCACGCTGCCAGGCGCATGCTTGATGCAATGTAACCCGGTCCCATGCCGGAAACTGTGTTTGTTGTCCTTCGTGAAATGTTCCCCATTCTTATCTTTGTGGAAGTGGCCTCCCATTTGGGCATAGCCCTCGAGAGCTTCATCGAGAACACCCTTTATTCTGGTGTAGTCTTTAAGACTCCCCGAGTCGAAGTAAGTGGCAATGGACCACCTCGGGCTTACGACGATGAGTATGCAGTACTCGTCCCTGCTCAACACAATTGAAACGGAATGTTGGAAAGGATCAACAACGGAAGAAATCTATAAGAAAGCATAAGATATGACGGCGGCGACCGGATGTGTACTTACTCGGAAAAGAAAGGCAGAAGAAGGCTGTTCTTATCCTGGTTGTTCAGCATGGTTCTCTGGAGGAACTCCGTGGCCATGGCCCGTGTCGTTGATCCTTGCACCAGCTGGCTGTCGCGCATGTAGTAGGGCTCCACTACCTTGACGTACGGGATATTATCTCTCCTGATCCTCATCGCCTGGTTGAGCGCGTATAGGCGGACCAAGTTATAGTCCAGCCGTTTGTAGTGAAACAGATTGAAGACGTCCTCGTACGATATGAAGAACAGATCCGCGGGGGCTTCATGGACGAAGTCGGCCAAGTCGTTTGGCACCTTGACAGTGAACACCGGGTAATTTGGATCCTCTTCTGTAAGAAGGTTGCCCTCTAGCTTCAAGATAGCATTTTGCAAAGGAAGCATGCATCCGTCTGCGAGGCGGAGCAGGTCCCGAGACAGGATCGGTTGACCAGCTTGATGAACTCGGGTCATGCCATCCGCACGGGGTGGTACCATGTCTTCATACCCCCGGATAGTCGTCTTAGAAGCTGGCTTACTTCTCTTCCTGTGCTTCTTCTTCTTTACCTCTGGGGATGCTGGGGGTGCATCTTCTGTACCCACATCGATTGAGTACCTGTTGGAGCCGAAGCTGATCACTGGGGGAGGCCCTTTTTTCCCTCCCTCAATCCAAACCTTGACACCCTCACAGACGGTAGGAAAGAGCGACGTGAACGTCTTTGTCACTGCCTCTGCGATGACCGTCTGAATCATACTATTTTCCTCTATCGGTTCCTCGCCTCCTGTTCGAGAACCCCCGGCCTCGTTATTGTCAGCCATGTTCCCAACTATAACAAACAAAACGTCGAAGTTAGCACACCAAATATAAGAAAAAAATCCACGACACGATGGTCGGAGCACAAACAACCACATGAAAGTCAACATAAGTGGACAAGTCAACCATGTGATGCATGAAAATAAAACATTAGTCTTAACCAAGTACAGTGGAAACATCAGTCTACATAGATAAGTGGACAAGTCAACCATGTGATGCATGAAAATAAAACATTAGTCTTAACCAAGTACAGTGGAAACATCAGTCTACATCGGATCTATGGGTCGTTAGGATCATTCATCTTGGCCCAGAACATCGGATCTGCGGGGTCATCAGTGTCCTTGCTCCCCCACGGCTGACCCGAAGAAGTGCGGAACGGAGGTACGCCGTCCCGCCTATTCACCTCGACCCAGTGCCTAGGGTCGCTGTGGTGATAAGCATCGGGGTTCGGCGGCCCGAACATCCGCCGTAGCTGCTGCTCCGACTCCAGCCACTCCTGGTGCCGCCGCTGCTGCTCCTCCTCAAACTCCTGGTGCCGCTCCTGCTGCCGCTTCTGCTCAGAGTCGGAATCCCAGTCCTTCTCCAGTCCTCCTCCTCCTGATGCTCCTCCTCCTCCGCCCAGATCCCAACAGAAGTGATGTCGTCGTCAGCAGGACCGGCGCCTTGGGAAGGACCGGTGCCGTACGAAGGACCAGCACCGTCAAAAGGACTAGCGCCAAACTGCTGGTAGGACATCAAGTTTGGCTCGTTCTGCAGGAGATGCCTCACATACGGGTCGTCCTGGGGGCGTGCGTTGCGGCGTGCGATCTGCACTTCAGCCTGCCGGTGCTCCTTCTCCATGGCCATTTCTACCTCTCTGATCCCCTCCGGTTTGAACTCATCCACACGGTGGCGATCCGCTGGGTAGTTCAGATCCTTATCTTTCTTCTTATCACCGTACTCGTGTACGGCGAAATAATCATAGGCGCGCGCCGCCTCCTCCGGTGTATCAAACTGCCCAGCCCAGTGCTTCCTCTTGTTGATATGGATCTGACATCCATACACGTACCGACCAAGCTTCTTCCTATAGGACACCCTCACACCCTTAAACCCGGCCATTCCGTGAAACTAAAACATATTAAAAACAAATTCATTAGAATCAAAAAACTACACAACTATATACTACAAACTACACAAATGTGGAAATTACATAATATAAACCAATGAACACAACTAAAATTATTTTTAGCAAAGTCATGCCAAAATTATATTCATGCATGTAGGGACATTGATCAAATATGCAAAAGTATAACTAATACATCTTGATCACATGAATAATTTGGTCCATGTTTATTTAACCCTAATACATCGCGAATAATATCACTAATACATATATCTCTCCATGCATGAAACTCTCAAACTAACTTCGACCGGGTCCTGAGCCGCGGGGTGCTGAGCCGCGGGCGCTGCACATCCAAAGATAAGGAACCCTCACAGGGTCATAGCTCACGTGATAAGGAACCCTCTGAAGAAACGACCATCCATTGTTGTACCGCCTATCCAACCAAACCATGTAGCGACGGACGTGCTCGTCCTCCTCCTTGATACGGCGACGTACCACCTCCTCGGGGGCCAGCTCCCTCTGCACCGAGCACGGCCCACGCGACCGCCACCAAAGAAGATCCGGGTCGACGACGTCACCCGGATCCCTCACCAAGATACGCGTCCCGGAAGGTTGCACCTCCCAGTGCCAGCCCGGCGGAGTCCAGTCGCGGACGTCGCCACTCTGGTCCAACAGTGACATCATCGCCGAGAACAATAAACTAAGAACACAATTTTTAAACTCATTTTTAGCAATGTGGAAATTAGACAATATAAACCAACAATGAACACAACTAAAATTATCTACAATCTAAGCTACACAACTATATGTCCCTTTTTTAGCAAAGTCATGCCAAAATTCACGAAAAAATTTGGCATGACCTTTGCTAAAAAAGGGACATATGGAGTACCCGAATTTGCCGGAACGGAAGTTAATCGACGTTCCGGCAAACTCAAGGGCCTCATGGGTACCTGTAGACATTTCACAAATCATATGTCCTATTTTTAGCAAAGTCATGCCAAAATTCACGAAAAATTTCGGCATGACCTTTGCTAAAAAAGGGACATATAGAGTACCCGAATTTGCCGGAACGGAAGTTAATCGACGTTCCAGCAAACTCAAGGGCCTCATGGGTACCTGCATATATTTCACAAATCAGGTTGGCCGGCATCGCCGGCCGGCCAACAACATCACAACAACACATATCCGGCGGGCATCTCCGACCGGCAACAAACACAATACCACATCTCACATACACGACAAACACAATACCACATCCACATCTCACACACATAAACAGCATCACCACATCCACATCTCACCTGAAAGAACACGTAGCCTCTTCTAAATTTCCTGCATACGGCAAAATAATGCATTAGTTAATTAAAAATGCCATCTAATATTGGTTCACTAACTAATGCTCATGGGAATTAATCGAATCCTTTTGTATTAGAACACATGCATCACATACAAGCTAAGATAGATCTATTTGGTGTAGCTACAAATCCTAAGCTTAAAGTCTAAATATGTTTGCTAGTTTTGATGGCATTCGTGAAAGCATGGCTAGCCAATTTCCAACTTCCCAAGTCCAACGTCAAGGTGGCTCGGATAAATCCACTGCTAACTGCTGATTGACAAACAATCATCACCTAATCTTTAATTTGAACTTCTATTCCATAAGAAATTGAGGACATGAGTTGGATGAAATCGACGGATATACCTCACGGGCTCACGGTCACGGCACCGGCCACCGGTAAGGAGAGAAGTAGAGCGGCGTAGTAGGCCACCGGAATAAGGAGGGTACTCCAGAGTCGAGAGACGGCGGCGGCCCGTGGACTCGAGCGGAGGCGGCTGCAGCTGGTGGACGGGTGGAGGCCTGACCGCGTGGAATCGAGATGTGGCAGCAGCCCTAGCGTCGAGCTCGCGCGGCGGCGGCGGCCCCTGTTAGACGGCGTGGGGAGGGGCTGAGGACGAGCGGCGGAGCGGAGCGGCGGGGCGACGGAGATGTTGCGCTCGTGCGTGGGGAAGAAAGGGATAAGTGAGGGAGAGACGCGGGGTGGGTCCCACATGTAAGTGGGTCTTCAGACATTCTGTGGCGCACCCCTCCTGCGATGCGCCACAGAATTATGGTATTCTGTGGCGCATCTGCTTAAAGGATGCGCCACAGAATTATTCGAATCCTGGCTGTGACAATTTTGAATCCTGGCTGTGATGAAACTAGGCTCGAATCCTGGCTGTGACAATTTTTCTTTAATTTCTTTTTCTTTAAATTCATTTAATACATATATATGCTCTTCATTGTCTCACACACAATGTCTCATACATGTTCATTATATACATATATATGGTTGCATTGTCTCACACACACACACACAAATTAAATACACCAAAAAAGTCTCTTCTTCGTCTCGGTTCCGAGCTAGTTTCTCTTCTTTCCCTTCTTCGCGGTTGAATACTTTAGGCCGGGCACCTTGAGATTTCTTCGCGTGAACGGACAACCTTTAGGTAGGGAGGTCTTCCTTCTTTGTGTACTAGTAGTAGGCATGTCGAAGAACTTGTCGAATTCCTCCTCGATCTTTGGCTCGTTGTCCAAGTCTTCCTCGGTGGCGTCTCCTTCCATTCCGATGATGCTCCTCTTGCCCCTCCTCACGACAACACGGCTAGGCTTTGACGGGTCGGTAATGAAGAAGCATTGCTCAACTTGGCTAGCGAGTACCCATGGCTCATTTTTCGCGGAGGCGTTCTTCGATTTGGCATCGGGTATTACCATGGTGGTGAAATACCGGCCTTCTTTGACGACGTCCTTGGCCCATCTGACACGGAACATTGGCACCGACTCTCCACAGTAGTTGAGCTCCCATATCTCCTCGATCCTTCCGAAGAATCTTTCCTTGACAGTAGCTTCGTCATCGCCGTAGGATAGCATAGTTACTCCTGAGTTTTGAAATTCGCTAATCCTGTCCTTTTCCTCGGTGTTGAATCTGAAACTGCTGATGTCGTACGACTGATAGGTCCTTACGTTCTGCCCAGGGCCCTGTGATAAGGAGAATATGAGTTTTTCATCTTCCGTACATGGCGTTTTGCTAGTTGATTCAAGAAGTTGCCTTTTCTTGAACCAACGCGTGAAGGTGGAGTTGTGCTCTCTGATTACGTCTCCATTCTTCCTCTGTCGGCCCAGGTCGATGTAATTCTGCTCGATTAAGATTTTGTGCTCTTCCACCCAAGGTTCGATCAATTGTAAGTGTTGTAGCGCGACCCGGTGAGCCCTGTCGAAGTCGTCTTTTCGACCATGAACACCGACAAAGAGTGAGCGGTAGCCCTCGCGGTGACCATATCCATCGAGCCTGCCTTGGTGCTTCCTGGTGGGCAGACCAACATCCTGGTTCTCGGTGCTTAGATAATTCTGGCAAAAGGAGATGCACTCGTAGGTTAGAAAGCCCTTGGCCATGCTTGCGTCTGGACGGGCCCTGTTGCGAACGTATCCTTTCATGACACCGTTCTGCCTTTCGAACGGCATCATGTAGTGCATGAACGTCGGCCTGAGCTGCCTGATGTCATCAACGACATGGAGAAGGAGATGCACACAGATATCAAAGAATGCGGGCGGGAAGTAAATCTCGAGCTCGCATAGTATCAGCACGATCTCTTCCTGTAGCATGTCGAGCTGCTTCACGCCGATCGACTTCCTGTTGATGACGTCGAAAAAGTTGCAAAGGGCAAGCAGCGTATCTCGGACGTGCTCGTCCATTATCCCTCGGATCGCAACGGGAAGTATCTGCGTCATCAGCACGTGACAATCGTGAGACTTCATCCCGCTGAACCTCTTCTTCGTTGCGTCCAGATATCTGCTGATCTTCCCCGCGTAACCGTGAGGAAATTTGACTCCTAGGAGGCACCTGTAAAACTGCTCGAGCTCCTTCGGACTCATAGTGAAGCAGGCAGCGGGAAGCACCACCGTGTTCTTCTTTACCCTTTTGCGGCGACCTTGAGTCCCTTCCGTCTGATCATCATCATCATCGTCATCACTATCGGGTGCCTGAAGATCTTCCCTGACGCCAAGCCATTTCAGATCGTATCTTGCTCTCGTCCCATCCTTGCCCTTTTCTGGCATGTTGGAAAGAGTGCCAAGCAGAGCCTCGGTGACATTCTTCGTAATGTGCATCATATCGAGGCTATGTGGCGTCTTGAGGACCTTCCAGTACTCCAAGTCGTGGAAAACAGCCCTCGCTTTCCATACACCCAGCAGCGGATCTACCCTCGGTCGCTTCTTTCCCGGCGCAGGGCACTCCTCCCAATTTTTCAAAAGCTCGTCGATTTCGGTGCCGCTCCTCGGGCGCGGGGCTCTTTTGGGCTCGTGTTCACCATTGAACAGCTCACCGCGTTTCCTCCACGGGTGATCCATGCGAAGCCACCTTCGAGCCCCTGGGTACACGGTTTTCGAAGACCCGTCCCTTGGTAGCTGGAGATGCGGGGTCTCATCCATGCATCTGACACATTTGAAGAATCCGTGGCCTACCTGGGCCGATACATATGAGCAACCAGGATAGTCCTGCACCGTCGTGAACAACGCGGCTCTCATGTCGAAATAATCTCCAGTGTATGCATCCCACGTACGGGTTGGCGTCTCCCACAACGCGGTCAACTCCTCTATCAACAGCGCGAGATACAGATGTATGTCGACACCTGGTTGTTTCGGCCCCTGAATGAGAATACTCATGTGTATGTACCTTTGCTTCGTGCACAGCCACGGGGGAAGGTTGTAAGGCCATACAAACACGGGCCAGGTGCTGTGCGCGCTACTCTGGTTGCCGAACGGATTGAGTCCATCGGTGCTCATACCCAGCCTGACGTTCCTTGCGTCGCCCCGAAATTTTCGAAGGCGTTGTCCAATGCTTCCCACTGGCTAGCGTCTGAAGGGTGTGTCAGGATCCTGCCCTTCTCCGGATCTTCTTCGGGCTTCTCCCTTTCCGCGTGCCATTGCATGAGCTTTGCTTCCTTACGGTCCACGAAGTACCGCTGCAGACGGGGAGTGATAGGAAAGTACCATACCACTTTTCGAGGAACTTTCTTGGTCCCAGTACTCTTGTACCGTCCTTGGCCGCACACCGGACATGTGGTTCTGTCCTCGTACTCGCCCCGATAAATTGCGCAATCATTGATGCAGGCGTGGTATCTAACGTGCGGCAGGTCAAGAGGGCACACGACTTTCTTGGCATCCTCGATACTAGTTGGCAATGTGTTCCCCTCGGGAAGACGATCGTGCATGAATTTCAAGTTCTTGGTGAAGCTCACGTCGGTCCATCTGTTCTCCGCCTTCATCTCCAGAGCATCAAGCGTTACTTGCAAGCGCGTATCCTGTGGTCGGCACCCAGGATACAACGGAGTCTTCCCGTCTATCTCCATTTGCGCCAGCTTGGCTTTCTCTCTGGCTGCAGCTCTGACGTTGCTCGTCTCCTTGAGGAACAGTTCTTGAACATGAGAGTCCTGCAAGGCCGACATTAGCGGGTTCTGCGTGTTCGCGTCTTCTCCACCACCATCTACTCCTTCATCATGACCATCTTGCCCGTCGACATCTCCTTCGTCCTGATAACCATGTCCGGGAGACTCTTCGTCTTCTCCCCGGCCGCCCTCGTCTTCATGCGCACCATTTGCTGTCGGCGCCTCGTTTAAGCCTAGCATGAAACCGCGCCTGAGCAGGTGATCCTCCAATTGTCCGGAATCAGGGTCGATCCACCTCTCGAGTTTGCAATTTCGACACGGACATCTTATCTGGCGCCTGTTGCACCGAATCATTTCCGCCTTCGCTTCTTCCTTGTATCTACTGATTCGACCGGAGCTCATGTTGACGACCATGGTTGCCTACGCGGTATACAAAGAGCAGAAATGAGAAACGAATCACACATGCATGTTCGACGGAAAAATTCGGCATGACTTCTCTTGAAAGTAGGACGTATGGGTGGTGCAAAAATTTGCCGAAATGGAAATTAATCAACATTTCGGCAAACATCCATGCACCACGCCGGCACAAGCAACAAAAAAAAGCAACAACATGCAAATATCCACAAGCTTCATCTATAAACATCGTCTCGCCATCATGCAAACCGCGACGTCAAGCGCTTCACCTAGAAGAAACATCCATACATGTACACCGCCGGCCACACACAAAACATGCATATGCATGCATGTCCATCCAACAAGACTCACCTAGTAGATTCGTTACCGAGACGTGACCGTGGTCGATGAGAGAGAGTGTGTGGTGTTGGAGAGAAAATAGGAGAAAAAAAGAGATGTATTGGGAGAGGAGGAGAGTGTATATGGAGGCTCTCCCCAAGACCTCACCAATTATCTATCAAAAAAAGGAGGTTTAACTACAATAAATGGAGAAAAGTATGGGCAAAATGGGATAGGAGAGAGAAGGAGCACGAGTTAGGTGGAGGGGGGGAATGAATGGAGAAGACACAATGGGTGTGGTAGGTAGGGGAAGCTACCTTTTTATAGATCTAGAACGCATATTCTGTGGCGCATGCATTCCCATGCGCCACAGAATATGACCTTTTTGTGGCGCATCAGAACAGCTGCGCCACAGAAATGTCATATTCTGTGGCGCACCCTGACCCATGCGACACAGAATGTCCATGCACCCAATTATTGGTGGCGGGGCCCACCATGTTTCTGTGGCGCATGGTTTTGGATGCGCCACAGAAATGCATGTTTCTGTGGCGCACCTTGTCTGGTGCGCCACAGAAATATGTGGTGGGCCTCGAATTCAAATGTGGGTGGTGGGGCCCCCTCTATTTCTGTGGCGCATGATTCCGAATGCGCCACAGAAAAGCCATATTCAGTGGCGCATAGATTTTTCATGCGCCACAGAAATCTGTGGCGCATTACTAGGGATGCGCCACTGAAACATTTCTGTGGCGCACCGCAAGGGGTTCCACCTATAGCTAGTTTCCTAGTAGTGTTGGTATCATTATGCTGTTGGTTCAATAGTTACCTTAGTTGCGATTTTGATCGCATTTGTTGTTGGATTTAAATTCTTTAGATAGTTGTATGTTAGTTTCAATTAATGTATGTTTCATTAGAACAATGTATTACATTTGGGCACTACTCTACTTTGGTTTTAATGTGATGAAGTTGTATTAATTAATTTGGTCAGTATTATATATTCATGATGTAGTGTAATGGTTTTTGATATATTTATATAATGCTGATGAGCCGGCAATGGATGTACAGTGACCGACGCAGTCTCGACTTTATCAATGGCATGCATAGTTTTCTCAAGGTGGCTGAGACAAACAAGCGGACGAATGGTTTTATATGTTGTCCATGTAGTGTCTGTAAGAATATGAGGGATCACCCTAACTCAAGGGAAATTCACGTCCACCTGTTGAAGCATGGTTTCATGCTTGGTTATTATTGTTGGACCAAGCACGGAGAAAGAGGGGTTATGATGGAAGAAAATGAAGAAGAAGAGGATAATGACACATATCCTACGTTCACTGCAGACGGTGATACTCAATGGGGGAAGACGAAGCTGAAGAAGAGCCCATTGTTGATGAGCCCGATGATGATTTTGGTCGGGCCATTCTTGATGCACAAATAAACAGCGGAAGTGAAAACGAGAGGTTGAAGTTGGAGAGCATGTTAAAGGATCACAAAAATTGTTGTCCCAACTTGCGAAGATGGCCATAAAAAGCTTGGTACCACCCTGGAATTGCTACAATGGAAGGCAGAGAGTGGTACTACTGACAAGTCATTTGAAAATTTGCTGAAAATATTTAAGAAGCTGCTTCCAAGGGATAACGAATTGCCCTCCAGCACGTATGAAGCCAAGAAGGTTGTCTGTCCTCTAGGATTAGAGGTGCAGAAGATACATGCATGCATAAATGACTGCATCCTCTATCGCGGTGAGTACGAGAATTTGAATGCATGCCCGATATGCGGTGCCTTGCGGTATAAGATAAGGCGAGATGACCCTGGTGAGGTTGAGGGCGAGCCGTGCCCCAGGAAGAGGATTCCTGCCAAGGTGATGTGGTATGCTCCGATAATACCACGGTTGAAACGTCTGTTCCAAAATAAAGAGCACGCAAAGTTGTTACGATGGCACAAAGAAGACCGAAAGAAAGACCTGATGCTGAGACACCCCGCTGATGGGTCGCAGTGGCGAAAAATCGACATGGTGTTCCCGACGTTTGCAGATGACGCTAGAAACTTAAGATTTGGTCTAAGTACAGATGGCTTTAATCCTTTCGGGGAACAGAGCTCCAGTCATAGCACCTGGCCTGTGACTCTATGTATCTATAACCTTCCTCCTTGGTTGTGCATGAAGCGGAAGTTTATTATGATACCAGTGCTCATCCAAGGTCCGAAGCAACCCGGCAACGACATTGATGTGTACCTGAGGCCATTGGTTGAAGAACTTTTAGAGTTGTGGCGTGATGAAGGGGTACGTGTGTGGGATGAGCACAAACAGGAGTCATTTGACCTACGAGCGTTGTTGTTTGTAACCATCAATGATTGGCCTGCTCTTAGTAACATTTCAGGACAGTCAAACAAGGGATACAATGCATGCACACACTGTTTAGATAAGACTGAAAGTATATATGTAGGTAACAAGAATGTGTACCCGGGTCATCGTCGATTTCTTCCACGTCAGCATCCCGTAAGAAAGGAAGGCAAGCATTTCAAAGGTGAGGCAGATAACCGGCCGAAGCCTACCTGTCCTGATGGTGATGTTATATATGACATGGTGAAGGATTTAGAAGTAATCTTTGGAAAAGGTCCTGGCAGTCTATCTGTTCCGAATGACGCTGACGGACACGTACCCATGTGGAAGAAGTGCTCTATATTTTGGGAGTTACCCTATTGGAAAATCCTAGAGGTTCGCTCTGCAATCGACGTGATGCACGTGACGAAAAATCTTTGCGTGAACCTGCTAAGCTTCTTGGGGTGTATGGGAAGAAGAAGAAAGATACACCGGATGCAAGACTGAACCATCAACATATGCACGAGAAGACGAAAGACGACCACCTTAATCCAGAGAAGTATCAAGGTCCTGCCAGCTACGCTCTTACCAGAGAAGAGAAGGATATCTTTTTTGAAGTCCTGAGCAGTATCAAGGTCCCGTCCGGCTTCTCGTCGAATATAAAGGGAATAATAAACATGGCAGAGAAAAAGTTCCAAAACCTAAAGTCTCATGACTGCCACGTGATTATGACACAATTACTGCCGGTTGCATTGAGGGGGCTTCTACCGGAAAATGTTCGAGTACCCATTGTGAAGCTATGTTCATTCCTCAATGCAATTTCTCAGAAGGTGATCAATCCATTAACTCTAGAAAGTTTACAGAAAGATGTTGTCCAATGTCTTGTCAGCTTCGAGTTGGTGTTCCCACCATCCTTCTTCAATATTATGACGCACCTCATAGTTCACCTAGTCGAAGAGATTCAAGTTCTCGGTCCTGTATTTCTACACAACATGTTCCCCTTTGAGAGGTTCATGGGAGTCTTAAAGAAATACGTTCATAACCGTGCTAGGCCTGAAGGAAGCATCTCCAAGGGTTATGGAACAGAGGAGGTCATTGAGTTTTGTGTTGACTTTATTCCTGACCTTAACCCGTCGGTGTCCCTCAATCGCGCCATGAGGGGAGACTGAGTGGAAAAGGAACGCTAGGAAAGAAAGCGTTCTGGTGTACCGACTGGGATTCTTTCAATCAAGCACACTACACAGTTCTACATAATTCGAGCTTGGTGGCTCCGTATATCGAGGAACACAAGAATACTTTACGCTCATTAATGGCGGATGAAGAATGCATTGAAAAAGAACACGTGAAGTCTTTCTGCGGGTGGTTGCATGCACATCTCATTAATGACAACACTGTTGAAGAACAGCTATACTTGTTGGCCAGAGCACCATCTTCGACTATATTGACTTATCAAGGGTACGAGATCAATGGGAATACATTTTACACGGCCGACCAAGATAAAAAGAGCACCAACCAAAACAGTGGTGTCCGCTTTGATGAAGCAAACAACAATGGGAAAAAGGACACATATTATGGTTACATAGAGCAGATATGGGAACTTGACTATGGACCTTCTTTCAAGGTACCTTTGTTCCGGTGCAAATGGTTCAACCTGCAAGGCGGGGTAAACGTAGACCCGCAGTACGGAATGACTACAGTGGATCTCAAGAATCTTGGGTACGAAACCGAACCATTTGTCCTAGCCAAAGACGTGGCTCAGGTTTTCTATGTCAAGGACATGTCTTCCAGACCGAAAAAAAGAAAAGATAAGCAAGCTGATACATTATACGATCAGCCAAAGCGCCACATAGTTCTTTCAGGGAAAAGAAACATCGTGGGAGTGGAGGACAAGACAGACATGTCAGAAGATTACGATAAGTTTCATGAAATTCCGCCCTTCAAAGTGAAAATTGACCCAAGCATCAAGTTAAATGAAGAAGATTGTCCTTGGTTACGGCGCAAACAGAAGAAAGGGACACACACGAAGAAAACGTGAAGACTAGATATGGATGTTGTTGGTGATGTGTAATAATGTATTCAACTTTTATGTAACTGTGTTCTAAAAAATCAGAAGAGAACTGTAAACTCAGAAGTATCACGCATACATCTTTATTTAATCCAGTTACATAGCCCGGGTCCATTTTTATTTAACCATAATACATCGGCGGAGCCCAGTCCCGGACATCGCCCCTCGCATCCAATAGGCCGGACATTGTCGCCGAGATCTGAAAAAATGAGTGAGAAATTTGATCAAACACCTAGGTAGGGGAGGGAGAGGGCAGTGTGGAGCCTCCTTATATATAAGCAAAACTGACCAAAACACACGGTTTCCCCGTCATACAGCCCTACGGTGCCTCCTCAACCTCCGGGTCGTGAGTGACTGCATATCAAATGCACCGTAGGGCTGTATGACGGGAATCCGAATGCTTTGTATACTGCAAATCATCGCGTGGTCGTGAGCATGGCTACCACTTCCACCACCACCACTCCCACCTCCTCGGCAATTCATCATTGTGTCACCCTAATCCAGTGGTTGGATTCAACCTACCTGAGGGCTTGTGTTTCCAACAGCGTCGTTGTGTTGTCCTTATTTACCGTCCTGCAGGAGGTGGCTCCAATGGCTGGCCGGTCAACAAGGACGAACACAATAATGCCAGGGAACATGCCAGCAGGTAGGCTAAATCCAACCATTGGATTCGGTGGCAAAGGTAGACGCTAGTTGTGTGCCGTTCGGCAAGACGTCTCTGATGTTCTACAACCGTCCGGCAAGACGTCACTGATGATCTGCAACCGTTTGGAACGGTCGCAGGTCATCAGAGACGTCTTGCCGCTGGTTGCCCAAAGATGCCTCTCCGAGTGACGCTGGAATGTTTTGTGTGAGTGAGTTACCTGTCTGAGGAGGTGGGCTATATATAGGGTCGCATGGCTTACGAAGTGGTCGTGATAGTGCTGATCCGACGGCTCAGAAGCGCTCGAAAGAAACACACCGCTGATCCAACGGCTCACAAGCGCTGGAAGGAAGCACACGATCCGTGTGATTCTTTAGTCCCGGTTGGTGTTACCAACCGGGACTAGTTCTAAAAATCCAACGGCTCACAAGCCCTCAAAAGAAACACACCGTTGATCCAACGGCTCACAAGCGTTTGAAAGAAACACACGATCCGTGTGATTCTTTAGTCCCGGTTGGTGTTACCAACCGGGACTAGTTCTAAAAATCCAACGGCTCACAAGCCCTCAAAAGAAACACACCCCTGATCCAACGGCTCACAAGCATTTGAAAGAAACACACGATCCGTGTGATTCTTTAGTCCCGGTTGGTGTTACCAACCGGGACTAAAGGCGGGCTTAGAAAAACCATATCTATCTGTATGTGAGACATATTCATATTTATGTTCGTCTGTATGAGACATATTATTATCTATGTACGAGGCATATTATAGTTGATACGAAACATCCCACATTGAATCGATAAATTAATTTAACATACAACTAGAGATCTACGTTACAACTTCACTAGTTCTAAATACTGGATAGAACAAATTAAGGTACAACTGCAAATTACGATACAACACAAGTAAAACAAAGACTCTACCTATCTCCCATCGATGCAGCCTGCACCATCCGCCGTGTTGCCACACAAGTAATACATCACGAATAATATAACTAACTTTTGCCGGGTCCTAAGCCGCGAGGTGCTGAGCGGCCGGCGGCTTGCACCCAAAGATAAGGAACCATCACTGGGGCAATACTCACATGAGGAGGATCACTATGAAGTGTATACCACATATTGTCATGCACCGCTTGCATATCCAACCTAACCAGGTAGCGACGGACGTGCTCGTCCTCCTCTCTGATACGGCGACGCACCTCCACCTCGGGGGCTGGCGGCCTCTGCACCGAGGCTGGCCCACGCGACGGCCACCAAACAAGATCCGGGTCGACGACGTCACCCGGATTCCACACCAAACTACGCGTCCCGGAAGACACCTCCCAGTGCCAGCCCGGCGGAGCCCAGTCCCAGACACTGCCCGGTTCCAACAAATGGGTGGTCGTCATCGATTCCCGCCGAGATCTGAAAAAATGAGTGGGGAATTTGATCAAACAACTAAGGTGCGTGCAACCTAGGTAGGGGAGCGAGAGGGCAGCACCTTGGCATGGGGACGGAGGGGAGGTCCACGGTGGTGTGGAGGATATAGCGCGGCGCCGGCGGAGGCCACGGGCGCGGAGGAGGGCGTAGAGCGGCGCAGACAAGGGCGGCGGCGGCGCGGAGTAGGGGAGAGAGCAGGGGCAGGCTCTCAGGTCTCCGGCCCCTGGCCTTTATATAAGGAGGAAAGATAAACCTTATCCCAGCCCCCACCAACCCCACCTTATCCACTCGCAAAAGTAGTGCTGACAATTAATTTTTTTACATTATTACAATTTTGTAGACAATTAAATTCATATTAAAAGCATGTTTTTAAGGATGTTTTAAAAATAAAAAGATAATTATTACATTTTTTAGATAATTAAATCAATAGATATAAAATAAATAAGAAAATCTATGATTTTCATAAATACTGGAACATTTAAATTAAATATAAAATAAAAAAAGAAACTAGAAAAACAAACTAAAAAAACAATTCAAAGTATACAAAAGAAAACAGAAAAAGAAAACAGAAAAAGAAACTGCAAAAACAAAACAAGAAAAAAGGTCGAAAAGGCCTTTGGTCGCGGTTGTTAACACCAACCGGGACCAAAGGCCTGCTGGGCTTCGTGCGCAATTTTTCGCGGCCCAGACAGACATTTGGTCCCGGTTGGTGTTACCAACCGCGACCAAAGGGTCTTTGGTCCCGGTTCGTGGCTGGAACCGGGACCAAAGGTCCGTTCCGCGGGGATTTGGGCGGTTCCGCCCAAAATTTCTTCTCATTCTCTCCCCGACGCCGCCCTCGATCCCCTGCCGCCAGGCTGCCGCGCCGTCGCGTTGGAGGCCACGCCGCGCCCTCTCCCCTCCCTCTCCCGGCTGCCGGTGAGATCGACGCCGCGAGCTCCCTCTCCCCGGCTGCGCGCCCGGCCCGCCCTCTCCCCACCGTTTTCGCCTCCGCCCGAGGCCCGGCCGCCACGCGCGCTCCCCGCCGTTGTCGCCTCCATCTCCCTGACCCCGACGCCTCCCCTCTGTCCGTGCCGCCGTGCCGCGCGGTTCCTCGACCTCGACCTCCGGCCCCGATCGAGGTGAGAGCTCTCTGCCTCTCTCTCCCCGTAGTTAGTTTTTTTTTTAAGGCATCCAAATTAGTTTAGTTTACTGTAGTTTTTTTTAGGTAGTTTAATGTAGTTTTTATTGCAAATTTAGATTAGTGCAAATCTACTGTGAGAATTTTGTAGATTAGTGTATTGTTAGTTTGTAGATTTTTTTAGGTTAGCAAATAGTGTACTGTACTTAGTTTGTAGCAAATTTAGGTTAGTGTGTGCTGTTAGTTTGTAGCAAATTTAGGTTAGCAAATAGTGTTAGTTAGGGTTTAGTGTTAGCAAATTTAGGTTAGGGTTTAGTGTTAGCAAATTTAGGTTAGGGTTTAGGTTAGTGTTAGTGTTAGCAAATTTAGGTAAGTATAGTTTAAATTAGTTGATTAATTTAAATTATGCCATCTATTATATAGTTTAAAGTAGTGTTAGGTAAATTTAAATGCATGTGTAGTGTTAGGTAAATTTGTTAGAGCAAATAGAAGTAAAATCAAATTGTAATTGCTATGAATTTTAAATTGTAGTTCCTGAATTTAAATTTGCTATGAATTTTAAATTGTAAGTTCTTGGCTATTCTTAATACAAGCCGATGATTACAATAGTCCATTATGCTTGCAAGAAGACTGTCTACAGAACCAAGGGTAAATGCAAGAACAATGCATTTATTTCTACTTCGTTCTTGTAGTCACTCTTTTTGCTGACTAATGGCTTTGACATATGAGGTTTCAGTTGTGAAATTTGCCCACTGACATTGTTAAGTAGTTGCTATAAATTTGTATTCACATTTTGCTAAGATGCAAATTATGGATATTCATATTCTTTTTACAAAATTGATTGCAGGGACATTAGGCTATGGATCTAAATTGTCCGGACGCCGCCGGCAGAGACGAGGAGCGTGAAGAGCAAATGGATGCAGGAATTCCGGAAGTCGCCGTTAGGGACATGGAGAAAGAAATAAGAAGGCTTTAGATTATAGCAGGACGTGCAAGGGCGCCTAAAGGGCAAGAACATCTTGTAACTGAAGAAAATCTTTTAAGTGATGAAGATTTCGCCTCCCAATTTCTGAACGATTCCGGTCAGGGAGTTGAGGAAGAAGAAATTTGTGGAGAGGAGGAAGTTCCCTTAACAAACTCCGGCGAGGTATATTATGCCTCTGTTGATCGATGACAGTACATGTATTATTTGAGTTGTATTGCAGTTATTAACGAATCATTTTTTTTCTTTTAGCCCTCCGGATCGAGCAAATCATCCGCATCTAAAGGGTCGAAAGGGTCAAAACTGCCGAAACGAGGCCCGTCGAAGCCGATGAAGGAGGGTCAGAAGATAATAATCGACATAGTTTCTGCTGGTGGCGAACCGTTGGAACCCTTAGAGTGCCGCCGTAAATTTATAAATCAATGCGGAGTTCTCGTTAGGGACATGGTACCGATCACATTTCAAGAATGGCATAAGCCGAAGGACGAGACCAAGGCAACTACTTATGTCGACGACAAAACAAAAGAGTTGCTTTGGGAGAAGATCTTGACAAAGGTCACCCTACCGCCAGATGTTGTAAAAGACGAGCCGTGGAAGAAGAAATTCGAGCAGTGGACTCTTAGCAAGATGGCCGATCAATTCCGGACTGAAAAATTTGTGGAAAACTTATCTAAAGAAAAAGGAAGAAGATCCAGAATTCACTCCAGAATTCACTGGAGCACAAGTGAAGTTAAAAGACCAGTGGCCGACATTTGTGAAGCAAAGAGAATCGGAGGCCGCTGTGGCCCGATCGGAACAAAATAAGTTAAATGCTGCGAAGAAGATATATCACCACACTTTGGGGGCAGGTGGCTACAAGGCTGCCGTGCCTAAGTGGGAAGCCTTTGAAGCAAAACTGCTTGATAACGGGGTCATTCCACAGACAGCGAACTGGCCCGAAAGGTCCAAGTTTTGGTTGTTTGCGCATGGGGCTGGGTTGGACCCTGTGTCTGGGAAGATTGTTCCTCAGGAAAATGGACGGACAAAATTAAGTATATAACCGAAGAACTTGTGAAAGCAATAGATCTAGTTCGAAAAGGACTGTACGTGGTCGACAGAGAGAAAGACGAGCTGTCACTCGCACTCGGGAATCCTGAAAAAGTTGGACGAGTACGAGGCTATGGACCCGGAGTTAATTGGGGACAAGGTTTTCCGGCAGACGCTCATAATTATAGAAGCCGTGAGAGAAAGAAGAAGGAGGACAGAGACCGGTTATCGGCATTGGAACGCAAGGTGCAGCAGCTAGAAAGGGCATCTCAGCGGCAGCTAGAAAGTCCTGAAATCGAAGCCGCCCCATCTAATCAGCGGAAAAGCAGCGTGGTTTCCACGCATGTAGAACATTCTGAACTTGAAGCGCCGGCGGCTCACTACCCCGTGGATGGTATCACGGAGAAGACAGCATGTGAGCTACAACATGTCCTTCAAGGTGGCGGTCGGCTATGCTTTACCAAATCAACCTGGAGAAAGTTACCATCTCGGCGGGATTCCAGCTGGCTATGCTCGTGTCGCGGTGGATGACGTTGTGCCGTTATATGCTGATCTGAATCTTGACATTCCTGGAGGTGACGACGAGAGGACACTGGGAGAAGCCAAGCGGCATATCATTCTCTGGAAGAAGGAAGACATCATGTTTCCAAACTTGCCGCCAAGGCCACCGACTCCTCCGTGTAGCAGTTCCCCACCTCAAGATCCGCCCTCCCCACCTCAAGATCCACCCTCCCCACCTCGTGACGACGGTGGGGAGGCCATCGCGAGTCCATCGCCCGCGCGGTCGCAGCAAGAGACTGTGCGCACTGTTTCGCGGAAAGTGAAGGCCCCGTCGACATATACACAGAGGTGCGCTTTAAACTACCCGCCAGAAACTCGAGAGGAACGCGAGTTGACTCCAGTGGAACTCGACGAGTCTGTGCGTGCCGATGTGAAAAAACAGTTGGGACCAAAACAGCGCCCGCAGAAGGAGGTAGTACCACGGAAAAAGTTGACAAATTGATAAAAAATATATCGAGTGGACCGCCACCGCCACCGTCACCGCCACCGCATGACTATGACCGTGTTCTTTTGAAGACAATTAGTGAAGATAAGGAGGAGAAGACGGCGGCATATCGCCGAAAGAGAAAGCAGATGCTGGAGAGGCAGGAGATGGAGAAGCAGGAGAAGGAGGCGGCATTTCGCCTAAAGAGGCAGCAGCTGAAATCCGGGAAACAAGTGGCCCAGCTCGGAGAACATGCAAATCAGTCGGTCCCCGCGCTCAAGGTGATGCCGGAAAAGGTAGTAGACCAAGAGGCTTTTCGCATAGACGATCCGGACCCCACAGAGTATCAGTATGCATGGACATGGGTCTACGGGAGCACCCTGGTCAAACCTGAGCACGTCAACTCTCTGACAACACAAATGCGCCGCTTGCATACGTGGTACGAGAAAGCCGTAGAGGCCAAGCATGACGCTATCTGGTTCAAGTTAGGAAAGAGCATTTCTTCAGGGAATATGCTATGTATGTTCAGTTTTCGGAAATTTTTCAATTATTCAACCAGGACGCCCTCGACAAATCCCTCGTCAGTTGCTATTGTTTGTAAGTGATTTAGTTTTGCGATTTAATTAAGTCTCTAGCTCAGCTCGTTCGTTGCCAATTATCTAAATATATTATTTTGTACGCTATTATGCAGAATGAAGATCAACGAATGCAAAGATGCCCGAAACTATGCTGTTGGGTTTATTGACCCATATTGGGTTCATTCAGTTGTTGTGCAGTACAATCTCGAAGTCACAGAGAAAAGCTTGCTCCGGTATTTAGTGAAACAAAATACCTGCGCAGAAATACTTTTTCCCTACAACTTCAAGTGAGTGTTACTGTACCTTCTACACATTCTATTTTTCTTTCATCCCGGTTTAGTGTAATCGATGAGTCATGGACATATAAACGCGTGCAGATTCCACTGGATTTTGCTAATCATTAGAGTTGACCAAGGAGTCGTTCAAGTCATGGACTCGTTAAGGAAAGATATGGAAGAGTGGGACGACCTGAGACAAATGCTTGACAGGTAATTTCAGTCATTATTGCTCTATATCGACCTCTTTCGTTCATTTTGTGATATCAAAGTAATTAATAACTCCTTTCAATATTTTCTTTTGCCGGGCAGGGTTTGGGAACGGTTTAAGGTGAAGTGTCCAGGGAAGTGGAAAAAGCAACTGTATTTTTATGAAACCAAGGTAAGTAGTAGTACATATATATGTCTGCGCAACTCTTTAATTAAAGTTTCAATACCATTATCGTGCTTGATTGTTATTTTGATGATATTCTTTTTTTGTAAAGTGGTGTCTGAGGCAGCAAGTCGGGACTAATTTATGTGCATATTACGTTTTCGAGTACATTCGATATTTTGTCAATGAGCGGGATAGAAAAATCAGAACAGAAAACGTACGTATACACTATTCGCATATTGTGTTGAGTTCCATTCATAATTTATTTTAGGATGATTTCAAACAGCTCACACATATATATTCTTATATTGATCTAGATGGAACGAGAGCGGGACCGACTCATACCATCGAAGCGCCTAAAAGCAATTCAAGAGGAATTGGCGGGATTTTTTAACAAGGAGGTCCTGAGGAAAGACGGAGAATTTTATCACCATGATACTTATTTGCCCGCCGTGTGAGAAACGTGATGTCGGTGTAGTCAAAACTTGTGGGCTATGTATGTATGAATCAAACGTGACCTGTATTGTATATATGCTTTATTATGTGTATGACTTTATGTGTATGACTACTTATTGTCTGCGCAACGTGATCTTCGTAAAAAATAATTAATTGGAAAACAAAAAATGGAAAACCTAAACCCTAAAAAATAAATTAGAAAACAAAAAGCAGGAACTCTTTGGTCCCGGTCGGTATTACCAACCGGGACCAAAGGGGTGCCCGCCATGCGCGCCCAGCGCAGCCCACGTGGAGGCCCTTCCATCCTGGGTCGTGGACACCCGGGACGAAAGGCCACCCCCCCTCTAGTCCCGACCCTTTAGTCGCGGGTGCACAACCGGGACGAAAGCCCCTTTGGACCCGCGACTAAAGGCCTTTTTTCTACTAGTGACACGAATGAATCAAGAAGTAATCGGATCATACACACGCATGCTATAAAGATGCAAGGAAAATCCAGTATTCCGATTGAAAGGAGATGGAAAATCTAAGGAAGGTCTTGGCCAGATGTTGGAATCATGGAAGTGCATGCGCACGGCTGCGGCTGCTATTCCAAACTAGGCGGCAGTGGGATGCATGAAGCCTTTGCCAAATGCCAAGATGCGGGGACACGAAAGCTGAGGGCGTCGACGAGAACGCTATTCGCCGGTGGGCGCTCTAGATCTCGTTGGTCGTCTCGCCGGGCAGTCTGGACTATGGACAATGGGGAAGAACACAGAAAGAGAACCTGGGTGAGTGAAAGAAAGGAACATTTTATTTCCAAGAACTCAGGGGCTTTTTCGCGAAGTGGACAGACTAGGACGGAGCTGACGATCTCACCACCGGGATTCAATCGAACGGCATAGGTTCCCATTTTCAGATTTGCAGAATGTAGTATGTTTTCACCTGATACGTTCCCGCATTTCTGCCTCCACCTTATATGCTCATGTTATTCTTCAGCTCATAAGAAGACCTAAATCAAATTTCCCGTAGACTTTGCAAAAGGACATTACAAAGGGATGTGCGGGATTCGGATTGAATGGCTTGTTGAGGTTTGTATACATAAATAGTTCAATCAAAAAAATTCTATTAGTGCTGTTTAGAAAGTTCACAAATTCTGACGATTTTTTTGGGATTCAGAATTAGTATATTATTTTATTACAATTGAAATTTATGTTATCAATATTTACTTGTATGCGGTATATATAGCAGACAAAAAGTTCTATTTTGCTAGGAGGACAAAACGTGCATCGCACGACCATGGAGCTATGGCTATGATTTTTTTTCCTTGTACTACAGAGGAAGGTATCCCCCAGTTACATTTTTTGTGTATCTTCAAGTTTCCTTTTTGAAGTTTTTGTGTGGGTGCGTTATCAACCAGCTTTGGGTGCATTATCAAAATATGTGTCACAACTCACAGATAAGGGGTAAAAAGTGAAATTCACTCTTTCTATATTTATATCATGTTTGGTATTATTAATGATGAACTTTTTATGGTACATCTTTTTTGTTTGCTACCAATGAAAAGAACTAAATATAAGCCACTCTGCCTTGTAGCCATTGAACGATTGACCAGCGCCTCATATTCATCCTCTACTTCAGTGCCACACGAGAACAGCACAACCATGTGCTCCCCGAGTCCCTTGTCTCAGTAGATGGAGTATATAGTCGCTCCGGACGGCGCAGGCAGTCGCTGCTGCGGGAAGTGATTACTGTATCCTGAGTGTTCAGTCATTTAGTTATGGTAATATCGAGAAGTGGGATTTTACCCCTGAACCCAGTACATAGTAGTACTACTCATCTTGGCTAGTAGTATAATTTTTTTTTGAAAGATCCAGCAATTGCTGGCTTTTCTATTCATAGTAGGTAGAATATGTAGAGAGCAGCCCTAGGGCCAAGGTTTAACCGAAAAGAAAAATAGAGAACAGAAAAAACAGGTGTAGCGGGCTGACCAGTATCAGTTTGGATGTAATCGTAAAAGAGCTCTTAATCGTGGCTGACCAGTGAAAGCAAGTTGCTTCTTGGTTACATGAAAAGGCACACAGACTTCCTCTGTTCACATTGATCTGGTTTTTCTTTCAAGTTGCTTTCTTTGTTCAAAGAAAATGCACGGTGCTTACTCTAATGACATTGATCTGGTCTTTCTTTCAGACGTGTGTCACCTAACTACACGTGCCTTTGAACTGATCCTGCACCCCATGGTTGTTCTGGATGCTATATAGACATTCATACCACACACACAAACGACACAACACAAGAACAGAACACCCTTCTCGAAATCAGATATGGGACTGAGAACAGGATTCTGTTGCGTTCTGCTACTGGTAACAGTGTTGCCTCTTTCAGCTAATGCCTCGAGCAAGGTAAGATGCATGCCGTTTGTTCACAAGACTTCACTATGTACTGTTTCTGCATTCACTCGGCTTGTTCTGATACCGTTCCTTGACGACTTTTTGCATCAAAATCTCAGCTATATATTGTGTATATGGGGGAGAAGAAGAATGATGATCCATCTGTTGTTACCGCGTCACACCATGACGTACTAACCTCTGTTCTCGGAAGGTACTATATACAAGTTGGTGTTGTAGCTGACGTATATATTTTGCCCGTGAAACAAAGTCTTCGGAAATGACAGTCAACTTCTGCTTTGTTCATATTTATTTGTGCAACAGCAAGGAGGAAGCCTTGAAGTCCATAGTTTACAGTTACCGACACGGATTTTCAGGATTTTCAGCGTTGCTTACCGAATCACAAGCTGAGATCCTTGCAGGTACGGAACAATCAACCTAACTTGACATGCTCTAACTTGCATGATCGATAGGATCTGATTAACTTGTGACATATGTAGGGTTCCATGAAGTTGTAAGTGTGAAGCCCAGCACATATCACAAAATGCACACCACTCAGAGCTGGGACTTCCTTGGTATGGACTACTACCGACCACCACAACAACCTGGCCTGCTCCAAGAAGCAAAGTACGGGGAAGATGTCATCATCGGGGTGATCGATACAGGTTCGCAACCACAATAATTCAATTCAAGCGGAAATACCTATCCATCTGTACGTAGTGCATCTATGAATGAAAGCAAAGAAAAGTTCCTCATGGACATGTTTTGGCTCGATGGATACATGCCAGGCATATGGCCTGAATCGCGGAGCTTTGATGACGCCGGATATGGCCCCGTGCCAGCAAGGTGGAAGGGCATATGCGAGACAGGTGCGAAGTTCAATGTCACAAACTGCAACAGAAAGATCATCGGTGCCCGCTGGTACTCCAAAGGCGTTGACGCCGAGGACCTCAAGGGTGATTACATGTCGGCGAGGGACATGGTCGGCCACGGGACACACGTAGCCTCGACTATCGCTGGTTCCCATGTATGGAACGCGAGCTACAATAACTTTGGCTCTGGCGTTGCGCGCGGCGGGGCGCCACGCGCGAGGCTGGCAATCTACAAGGCGTTGTGGGCCAAAGGAGGTAGTGAGGCAGGGATCCTCAAGGCCATCGACGATGCCATAAACGACGGTGTAGACGTCCTGTCACTCTCACTTGGGTCGCCCGATGAAATCCTCTTGACGCTCCATGCTGTACAGCGCGGTATCTCCGTCGTGTTTGCTGCGGGGAACGAAGGCCCCGTGCCGCAGACGGTGCTCAACGCCCTGCCGTGGGTCACAACGGTGGCCGCTAGCACGATCGATCGATCTTTCCCGACCCTACTGTCACTCGGGAACAAGGAGAAGTTGGTGGTACGTTAATTAATACTACTCCCTCCCATTTATATTAATTGTCGTTGAATCGGATGTATCTAACACTCCGTCAAGTAGCAATCTTTTTGTCTATTACCTAGTGTGCAGTGTCACCTTTAATTGTAGGACTCTTCTGTATCCTGATTTATGCAGGGGCAATCATTTTACTCTGCAAACAGTAGCCACTACCAGGAACTTGTTTGGATGGGGTAATGAAATAAGGCAGTACTATTTAACATGTTTGATCGAATCTACATATTTTTTTTGTTGAATCCTGACTTGGTTATGCGAATTGACAATTACTAATATAGATCCTTGGATGACTCGACGACCAACGTCACCGGTAAAATCGTCATGTACTATGCACCCGAAGATCCGAACAGCCTGGGAACGCTGCCTCGGCTAACAATTGGTCAAGTACTCAGCCAAGTGGTGAAGGCTGGCGCCAAGGGCCTCGTCTTCGCGCAGTACGCTGATAACTTCCTCGATGGATTGGCCCAGTGTGCGGACATTTTGCCCTGCGTGTTGGTGGACTTTGAAATCGCGCGCAGAATAGTTCTCTACCAGGGCAGCGCAAGGTGAGAATATATGAGTTTATGTTAGCACACGCATACACCATCTGAAACGTACAGGACGGGAAAGGGGTTTGAAAAGGAGGCTCACTTCTGTTCTATGTCATGCAGAAAGCCGGTGATCAAAGTGTCGCCAGCAGTGACCGTTGTCGGAAACGGGGTGCTATCCCCGAGGATCGCCTCGTTCTCGTCTAGAGGCCCGAGCGCCACCTTCCCCGCATTACTAAAGGTATACATACCAACTTCTTCCCCGAAACAACTATATATGCGGTACTATCTACTCCCTCCGTTCCATTTTAATTGACTTGCTATGCACCATATGTGGATGTATCTAGGCATGTAACATATCTAGATACATCCACATATTGTGCATAGCAAGTCAATTAAATTGGAACGGAGTGAGTACTAGCTAGTTTAAAACAACACATATTGGCATTGTGACATGTAAACACGCATTGTCATACTTGCAGCGCCATCACCTAACCTCTCTAATCTTCAAAACGTAAATATGTTTCGACTGCAGCCTGATGTAGCCGCACCTGGAGTTAGCATCTTGGCAGCTCAGGGTGATACCTACGTCTTCATGTCTGGGACGTCCATGGCATGTCCTCATGTCTCGGCAGTCACAGCGCTGCTCAAGTCGGTGCATCCTGATTGGTCGCCAGCCATGATCAAGTCTGCCATCATCACGACAGGTATGAATACATATTGTACACCACACTAAGTATTAATTTCTAAAAAGTCGCTACGGAACAGTGACCATCTCAATTTCTCGCAGCGTCCGTGACTGACGGTTTCGGTGCACCCATAGAAGCAGAGGGAGTCCCACGAAAATTGGCGGACCCCTTCGACTTCGGCGGCGGTCACATGGACCCAGATAGGGCCGTTGACCCTGGCCTGGTTTATGACATAGATCCAAAAGATTTCAGCATGTTCTTGAACTGCACAGATGGATTATCTGATTGTGGGACATACATGGGACAACTGTACCAGCTCAACCTCCCGTCCATTGCCCTGCCGGGACTCAAAGACACTATCATAGTTCGACGTACTGTCACAAACGTCGGGCCAAAGGAGGCAACTTACCGGGCAATGGTTGAGGCACCAACAGGGGTGGCCGTGTCTGTGGAGCCATCTGTTCTCGAATTCACCAAATCTGGTAGCAGAAGCATGACATTTGAGGTGACATTCACGGCTAAGCGGAGAGTCCAAGCTGGGTACACATTCGGAAGCTTGTCATGGTTAGATGGCAACACTCACTCGGTGAGAATCCCAATCGCGACACGCATTGTCCTCCAGGATATGTTGGCAGTTGCAGATGTATCTTAAATTCATACACAGTCAGTTCAGTTCACGTATGTTTCAACATTTGTGTTGTTGTATAAAATGATGTTGGGATAAACATCAGTACATATCCAGTTTGTAGTATTTGTATCAAAAGTTCTAAAAAATATTGTAACTATATCTATTATAAATAATTGGTTTGTGTCCATATATGTGCATGGGTAATGCTATGTCAAGACGATGTACATGAAGACATGGTTAGGCACCACAATGTGAGAAGTAGCAAACAAAAGGGTGACGTAATAATTTGTTGTGGAATTATAAACCTTTTCCTAAAGGTAAGACCCATAAGTTTTTTTATAAGTTAAGCAATGCATAGTTTAACCAAGTTTTAAAAAAAATGACCCACAACCCATAATCGATAGAAAACTATCTTCCCTTGGATCTTCCTCTTGCATGTAGATAATTCCACAAGCTACATGGGTCGTAGTTTACGGCCAAAATAACTTTGTACATTTTGGTTGTTTTCATAATTTCCATGTGCCCAAGAATATGGTATCTATTAGAAATTTACAATTTAAATCCAAGACAATGTTAGCATATGTTATAGTTTACAAGCTCTAATCTCCATAGAAAGTAGGTATCTATGCATACTCAAGTTTGTTTTGCGGAGGGTGTCCCCACCTGTGGGTGAGTGACACATGTGTGATTCAGTTGGGCTCAAGTTTCCGAGGGTGCCTAGTGTGTGTTCTGATCTATTGTGTGCTCTCCTATCTTATCCCGGTCTCCTAACCACCAAAACCTTCAATGCCCGATTTCCGCTTACTCCGTTGCCTTGTCGTATTGCTCGTTACCATCCTGAGCTCTTGTTGACTTCCGGTGCTTATTCCCCATTGTTGTTATGCCATGAACCCCTGCAAGAGGCCGTATTGTGCTCTTCGGTGTCGATGGCCTAGAACTCACTCGCTTATCACATGTCAATCCTTACCATAGCGTGTCCCACGGAAATCTCGCCTCCGACGAACTGAAGAGAGTTTATTTGTTCGGCAAGAGGTACCGGTCAACATGCAAGGATATGAGGATGAGATGGATCTCGACTTTATTGATAGAATTCCCTAAGACTTTATTCATGATGTGATCACGAGATGTACAAGGATTACAAGATGGATCTCACCGGACTTATAGTTGCATCCGATGAGTTAAGACGTAGCTAGGGTTTAGATCTAGTGACTATGAAGCCTAGGGCCTAGATGTTCATTTGAATCTCTTGGTAACATGACCTTTGGTATATATAGGCTTTGGCATGAGTCTCCATCTTCCACGGTAGGTTTCTCTAGTGTCTTGTTCTAGTTTATCTCGTGACCTTCTTTCAATGTACGTCTAGAGCTTATGGATAAGGGGCATCCGATCGTGAGAGCCTTTGAACGTTGTTGCCTGGAAGTGGTGTAAGTCAATATGGCATAAGACCACTTATCTCCGACAACCCCCGACCGGTGCCTTTAATAAGACAGACGACGCTCTGATAAGTCGATGAAGTTGCCTTGCTCATGTATGAACCTTCTCTGATGGGCTTGATAACTCTGATGACCCAGATGTTAGGTCTATAAATGATAGCAACCTGGATGAGAGATCTTGGGTTTCTTGCTCGATCTGGATGAAAGGCCTTCGAGGGTGTATTGGACCTAGATAGTAGGTCTCGACGTAGTCCTCATCCTAAAATGGTTGGTATAATGTAAGAGGGTAATCTCAAAAGCTGTTTACTTTTGTGACATGGGAAGGTCTTTTGACGAAGGGGAGTCTCCTACACGACAAGCCTCCGACCTGACGGAGTAGCGTGCCCTTTTGTGATTGTTAGACCATATATGGTAATTGGTGCCCTCTACGACATGTGTAGGTCGTCACGGGGGATGAGGTCTTTTCGACTTAGTTAAAAGGATGAACTGTGAAGATTGCATCCTCCTCTACGTTGTGAGTAGTTCTTCATCGGGGATGAGGCATTCCTGTCTGGCCGGTGTGCATGACCTGATGTGGACAGTTTGCATGTTGCGATAGAAAAATAATTAATGCATTTTTTGAAAAAAAAAAGTATGCGCTAGGGGAACCCCTACTACACGTTTATTATTATTATTATTATTATTATTATTATTATTATTATTATTATTATTATTATTATTATTAAATAATAGTCTAGGTCCGTGAGGATTTGAACCTGGGTGGATGTGTTCTACATCCCACTTCCATAACCAAGTGAGTTGGGCTCACTTTTTTAATTAATGCACGTTAGTGGGGTTAATAGGTATAGATATATGCCTATATGCATCAATTCAATGGATGGAGAGGTTAGTGTTATCCTCCTTTAGGTAAAGAATAATAACATTTTCAAGTTTTCACAATTTATGGATTTTTTTCTCAAGAACATGCAAGATTTGCATGTCATCTCATTTACTCATTATGATAATTTATGGGAAATTCATACATGCTAGAGAATGGATGGGAAAGATACGCCTTATTATCATCGACAAACATGTTAGAACGCAGCACGAAAAATCTCTACACAAACTTGCAATTGTAATCACGATGATGATTGTAGGATTCCTTAATTAAATCTTGACTAGCAAGAAAGAATGGAGACGTATAAATAGCAGCCGCGAACAAAGACGAAGACAGAAAACCCCCCTACCCCCAAACCGTCTAGCTAGCTTGAGCTCGACCGTCATCCGCGGCGAACATCTTTCAATCGATCGAGCAGGAAGGATCGATGGCAGATTCATCGAAGAAGCCGCGGCCGATGGATCGCGTGGTGCCGCCTCTCTCTAACTTCCCAAACCCCACCGCCGCCCGCGCCAGGTCCGGCCATCTCCTCTTCGTCGTCCTAGCTACTTTCATGTGAATTACTACTCTTCTACATATATAGCACCCGTCCGCCTGGTTGCCGCTAACTTGTAGAGTATTTTGCTGCAGGATGTCGGTGCCGGCGTACGAGATCCTGTTCGGGAAGCTCCAGCGCCGCAGCCTGTTCGACGACTACTTCCATCAGCCGGGCAGCATCGACGCCGGCATTGTCTTGAAGACGCCGGAAGACCCCACCGTTCAACTCAGCGCGGCCGTATCCATCTATTCTAGAAAACATCATGGTTGTTTGTTTCAGCTAATATATATGTATAGCTATATAGTTCCTGAGTTACCGAAAGAGAAGCAAACTGTTTTTCCCTAACTTGAAATTCACTAGATGTCTGCAGCTGGTGAGGGGGAGGCCATGTTTCGGTGGCAGAGGTGGTTTACTTTCACATGCTTTACTAAACCTGCATATATCTCCTGTTATTCGTGACATGATGCATGAACCCCTTGCTGTACTCTTAAACAAAAAATGTATTTCTTATTTTCTTTCCGTTTGGCAGGAATTTGGATAATCCTCACACATATGTGGACTTGCTGGCGTCGACTGCAAAACCGTAAGTTGTTTCTCGCTGGATCAGCCTTCCGATCTAGGGCCAAATTAATCAAAGAAAAATTTAATTTTAGTTTTATTGTGTGAGTATATCGATAGTGCTGATTTGGATTAATTGTGATTTGTTCGTGCAGCTTGTTGCAGTTGAATACGTGCGCTTACGATACGCAGTACGGTGTCGGCGCCTTTGGAACGTTCCCCTTGCTTATGGCAAACAGGTAGGCTGCTTGTGTTGTTTGCTTGCATAGATTAATTTACGCTAGCTCGAATGTTAGTTCATCTTATGAAAAAAATCGTGATTCGGTAAAACGTTTTCATGGTATCGATTCTATGTAGGATTGCACACCATAAGAATATTGACTAATAAAGTTGAGTTTTCTGGCCTGCAGGGGGGAGGGCAAAGAAGATTATGGTGTAATGGGTTTGAGATATGGTTCCAAGAATCTGTCGGTTGGAGCGTCCTTCCTGCCATTTGCTTGTACGCTACTTCAATATTTGTAATTCTAGTTGGAACTTCGAAATATGGTTGAAGAATAAAAATAATTTCTACCCAATTAAGTAGATGTTCATCGTAGATTTTATTAATTTAACTGGCATATACCTCTAATTACATGCCCTGATATACTGATGTCACTTCTCTTTGTAGCATTCGGAGAGGTGCCCTATGGTGCATGGTTGGTTACGAGGAAAGGAAGATTAAGTGCAGGGGTACAATACAATAAGCCACTCAGTGAGTGTTATTACTTATTAAATCTTGGCTTACCATCATGAAAACTATGGTTTACTCAACATGAACATTAATGACCGTCATCAAGGCCCTTAACTATTCACATATGTAGTTAGAAATTGCCTTCAAAATATACAAAGGTGTGTGTATATTGAATATTTCCTATATGTTCTTAGCCTCAGTCACTAGTGAAGCCAAGTGGAAAATATAAGCAAAAGAGCCTCGATCACATATCTTCTAGCTTATCTCTAGTTTGGGCATCAAGAATTTAGTTCTCATTTTGTGTTTATAATATTTCAGCAGGTCCAGAAGGTGAAAGCAAGAATCCTATGCCTTTTAATGACTTGAAGAACTGGAATTGTGCAATCAGTTATGGCACAGGATCAACTAGCCTACTCAGTCCTTCACACATTTTTGCTCTAGAGCTTGTTAGAAGTACACAGGTTTGTTGTGGTTTCCTTATCACCCTATAAGAGACTAGCATTGTTAGCACGCTATGGACTTTCGACAAGATTATAAGTACAATAATAAATGTATGATGCATGCCTGAAACATAAATTAAGTTGTTGTTTTTCAAGATACATGATTACTCTGTTCATCTTTTTGAACGAATTATTAAACTTTCACTTCTTATTTTAAACACAAGGAATAGAGCGTACAAGTTTCTACATGCACAATATGTTCTTCTTTGTTAAATTCTCTGGTTTTCACTCAGAATAAAGGATTCAATGATCCATCACAGTGAAACATGACATGTATGCACGTATGCTTGTTTCCCTCTTCATTTCCTTCTGAGGTAGGAAAGAATACTTATATTTTTCTAAAACATGGACCATTAGCTTACTATTTCCAAAAACATAATCCAGTCTTAAGCTAGTTTAACTTTTATTAAATCTCACATGCAAATAAATTTAGTTATACTGATTCTTTAATTTTGTTTTCTTTGATGTGCAGCTGGTCGCATCATTCTATAGGCGGCATGTTATCTACAGCAAGGTAAGTGTAGTCATATTTCACTTCGTGGTATTATTTCCTCATGTTTTATTAACATACTCCCTCCGTTACTTAATGTAAGGCGTATAGTTTTTTGATGAAAATTTCAAAATATAGGGTGTTTAGCGATTTATATACAATTTTACACATCAAAAAATGAGTTTCAACCTATGACGGAGAGATTTAAAGGATTGTTTTCATTTTGTGACTGTTAGGGACTCCTCTCTCCCGACTTTTTACAGGGGAAGATGAGTCCAATATATGCAAAAATCCAACGTCTTAATATCCGTGCGAAAAACTATATGCCTTTCATTTAGGAATGGAGGAAGTATGTAATTCGGTCACTGCTCATACTTCAACGGAGACTCGTTGTTAAAAAGATACCATGTCAGTTGGTCAGGGATAGACTTACTTGTATTATCTAAATCGTACTCCCTCCGTTTTTTAATATAAGATGTTTTAGCTCTTTACCATATTATCATGTATCTAGACAAATTTTAGTGTGCATGTTCACTCATTGCACTATGTATCTAGACAACATATGCACTAGCTAGAACGTCTTATAATTATGAACGGAGGGAGTAGTATGTAACTACTTTATTTTACGATCTAGTTGTAGCCAAGAAACTCTATGTATTTGATTGGATTTGCGCCTTGGCTCTATATACCTGCAGGAAATAAATAAAGAGTGTCCTCTTTTTGGAACCAGAGGCTACATTGATTTTGGGCTTGAGCTGGCTAGAAGGTAATTCTCAAATGAAGAATATCCCTTGGTTTCTTATCGATGCACTTTAGTAAATTATGTTCCATATGATCTATATAGCTTGGATAAAGACAAGCCGGCAGAAAACAACGTGGACAATTCCTTGTTCCAGGTAGCTGCAAGTTGGCAGCCTAATCCTTGTTTATTAATGAAGGTCAGTTTTACCTCTGTTTATGAATTATGCCTTCATGGTACAGTGTGTTGTTTGTCCCTTGCATTATCATGTCGGTTAAAAAAACCAAGTGTGCATACAATTCCCTTCCATTTTAATATGTGTCTTACTATGACCTTGGATAAATTATCACTGATGTTCACTGAGACTCTGACAGGTGGGTTATTAAAAGCAAAATTAATTTGAAGAAACTTTCCATTAAAATATGGGATTTAAGTATGACACAGTGGGTAAAATCCCAGTGTAATTTTAATATTTTCAAAATATGTACAGGTAACAAAATGGAAAGAAAAAAGCGTGGGATTATATTAAGTAGGCCGTTGTATCTAGTTTATCAATTTATTTCTATATATATGTGAAATTCATCTTGTTTCCTAAGCAGGGGAAGGTAGGTCCCTCGAAATCATCTGTTGCTCTGGTGTGCAATTCTTGGTGGAAACCGTTCTTAACATTTAGCATCACAGGTTTGTGTCCTTCAAATATTGAGAAACAAATTATTTGCAAACACATCTTGTTCTAGTTCTGTAGAAAGGCTACCAACAAACCTAGTTTCTTCCATTTATTGCTTTCATGTTCATAGCCATCATTTGTTATATTCTTCAATTTCTTGGCAGAAAATTTCAAGTTTCCCTTGTTGCCACTTTGGCTAGGCTAGTGAGAGATTTGTATGCCTTAGCACTCTGAGTAGCACAATTAAACTAAATTTCCCTAAAGAATACATCCTTGATAATAAGTACTGGAATTACTTGCTCAACACGTTTTCCTCGTTTTATGGTTGAATGTGGTTAGTAAAAATTTGTATTTTTTATTTGTAGGTAAACCACACGAATACACATTCTAGGAATAACAAATTGCCAATAGTTAGTTCAAGATAAAATATGGTTACTCTTCGCAGTACATATGGAATTGTTTGAGGTGCAACGAACATCTCGATAACGTTTTCATATTTTACAGTCGAAAATGATCACCAAAAGGGCACTCGGGCATATGGAGTTGGATTTCGTGTCGAAGATATATGATCAGGATCCAGGTCCGATATTTATTTTACTATGCTACCCGGTGAACAAAAGATAATTTATTTCATCATGGATTCCTTATAATGTTATGCTTAATAAGACTATTGTCCAATATTATTGGATTGCAGTTACCAAGAGGCCGATTCAAACAAAAAAGGAAGATTTACCCCTAATCATCTCAAGGAAAATGGGAAAAGCCCAATAGTTCACTTATATATACCATTTACAGAGAGGGGTGAAAGCTATACATAGGATATTTTTCTTATTTCTTACAAGAACTAGTATTATGTTTCTATTGTCGTATCTCCTGGCATTGTGAAAGTTAAATCAATCGGTATATTTTTTATGACATAAAATACAAATAGAATTTCAATATCAATGTCGGCGAGATGGCCAACTCCATCTTGTTCATCCACGATATGATATGACATTAATTATTTTAAAACTTGGATCCACACATTAAACTAGCGAATTAGCAAAATGCATGTTTATCCAATACTGTATAATTTTTCTCATGTCAAAGGAGAGAAACAGACGAATCTTTAACCACAAGCACCTCACCCCTACTAACCTACGTCCAAGTGGCTCACATTGTGGACGAAGACATTCAGCATAATGCTAGCTCTATCTTGAGTAGTCCTTTCTGTTTCTCTAGGTTTTCACGAAATGGCCTCTTGGTTGGTAGTGTCGTCAATTCAACGGGGTGCATGACCTTGACGCCGGTGTGCTTTGCGGATGCTTTGAAAACCGGAGAGGCCGGCTCCAGGGTTTTGTAACCACTACCGGATTTGAGTTTATTGTCGAGTTTGCGTGGCACTCGACAAAAGGACAAAAACACTCGGCATATAGTTTTTGGCATAAGATTAGTCGGCATCAACATATTTGCTGAGTGTCTGACACATGCCACTTGGTAAACAACACTACACCTAGTGTTTTTTTTACACAAGGTAATCGATGCACTCAAGAAAAGAAAGCGACGAAGATAGCCGTTTGACGACACTGGCAGTTTTTTCCAAGTGCCGGATAAACTCGGTAAACTAGTGGTACTAGCCTTCAGAAAACAACCGTCGAGCATGGCTCGTTGCCGGCAACATGTTTTCTTGAAAAAACCCACTTTGGCAACCGGACAAATGAAAAAATGATAAAAAGTTGAAAATTTCTTTTGTCACTATTGAAAATTATGAATTCCAAAGCTTGCTCTTTAAAATACAATTTATATGTGCATAACATTTTATTTTACTTGTTTGCGTCAAAATTGACACTGCAAAGCTGAGTATGCTGGATGCTTTTTGTTTGTCGGGTGCAACACTCGGCAAACCCAAGAGTATGACGAGTGCTTTTTATTTAAGCAAACCGTTGAATATGCCGACTGCGTGGTTTTTACCGAGTGTTTATGGACGGCACTCGGCAATGTTGCATGTTTGCCAAAAGCAGCACTCGGCAATTGACACTCAGCGATGAGTTTGATTCCGGTAGTGATGGTGGCTTGTGCGTAGTGTGTTCTTTATTGTTTTATTGTTTTTCGAAATGGGAATATAAACCCAGCCTCTTCATCAAGTAATGCACACAATGTTTTATTGCCAAGTTATTGAAGTATCAAACGTTTACATCTCAACGGTCATACTATATAAGGTTGAGATATGTATCAACCAGCGAAAAAACATCATAATGGAACTACTGTAGTCGACTAATATGTTGTCACGTATGCCGGGAGAAAAATATCGTCGAGACACTTGGCGTACATGCAGACAACACTGGGACCACATGTAGCAGAAGATGACACTTGGCAGGATGATAGCATGCGCGAGGTGACTTTCTCAAAGGTTTTCCTTTTTTTTTTTCTAGTGGTTGCCACTCATAGACCGTTGTAAGCGTGCAAACTACTATCCGTTCATCTTTCACGAGAGGCCCATGGTAGCCGATCCGACAATAAGATTGCTCCTCGAAATCACACCGGGCCGGCCCACCGTGCGACGCCACCGTATACACCGCCCTATGCAACGCCAACGTCGCGCTTCGCCGCTCACGAAGAATCCAATCTCGCCCTTCAAATACAACAGCTGTGGGCAGTGTAACGGACTGTTCTTTCTTCTTCTTCTTCCCCAAGTTCATCCTCTCTCCCCAACCCCAAACACAGATCACCGCGCGACTCGCCGCCGCACCCCGACGATGGGCGTCCTGTGGAGCAGCCTCTGGGGCAAGCCGGAGCCGCCGCCCCTCCGCCGCCGATGGTGCTGGTGCCGCCGCTCTTCGACTACCCGCCCATCGCCGCCCGCACCAGGTCCCCCCGCCGTCTCCCTCCCCTCCTCCTACCTTCCCCTCTCCCGCAAACGAAATCTGCTACGAACCCTCTCGCTCGCTCCAGGCGGGGCAAGGGCTAGGGGCCACGCCTTGCGCAGTGCGATTCAGTGGCGAGGGTTTCTGATTTTGCTAATTGCTTGATTAGATTAGATGATCGTGATTAGCGGTTCCCTTTTGTGAAATTGCGCCTCGTTGCTTCCGTAGTCGTAAACGAAGCTGTGGATCGCTGATTATTTTTCTACCGTGTCACTAGCGCCGGTTGATTGACTGTAAACCATCGGATGTACAGCTTTTCGTAGCAATGTACATATGTGAGCAAATACGGAGCGGAGAGTGAAGTGATTTAATTAAGTTGTTTTACTTTTTAATCGTGCAGGATGTCGGTGCCGGCCTATGAGGTGATGTTCGGAAAGCTCCCACGACGCAGCCTGTTCGAGGACTACTTCGATCACGCGGGGAACATGACCTCAAGGATTATGCTGAAGCCACTGGATGATCCTCATGTTGATTTGATCGCCAATGTATCCTCTGAAACATTATTCACCATTACCACATTTTTTATATTCTGCTGCATCAAGTTCTTTTCGTAGTACTTTTTTTTGTAAGTTTGATGGGATATGAGGATGAGTCGATCTCCAATTTTCCATCGTATAGCTGTTCTTCTATGTCACCTGATGGCAATAGCATTTTATTTTTCTTATTCTGTCAATTATGATAACATTGCGTTGCCATTTTGGATGTTACCTTCTGGTGCAAACCAATCCCCATTAGGTAGCCTCATCGGCATTATGCACAAGTAACTATTTAAGATTGCCCGCAGTGGTTGATACCACCTTGGTGCATGTTTACAAAACCGTTAACCCATCATTCATGACTTAACATAATAGCATGGTTATATGTTGTGTAGAGAAGTGTCAATAGCTTTTATTCATATGCAGTATATTTTGTGGATGACATCTAGTTATTGTAAGAGAAGTCTTTTGCATACCTTAATATTACTAGGTATCTGCAGCCGCCGATAAAGATTGCGGAACAGAAGTAAAAGCAGACGCACTATTTCGCTGGCAGAAGTAATTGTTCAATAATTTACCAGCGATTCGTATTTATGCAGTCTTTGTTATATATTCTAACATAAGAAATGTTTTCCTGTTTTTTATAGAGAGTTGCACGATCCCCATACCTTTGTGGAACTTCTTGCGTCGACTTCAGACCCGTACGTTTCTTGTTTGATCGATAATATGATTACTGCATTAATTATTGCTTGTTTTGAAAATTGAAAAGATGATGCTATTTTGGTTCATACTTGTTTATCCAGCCTGTTGAATCTGAGGTCATGTGCTTACTACCCTGAGTATCATGTTGGTGCATTTGGGACACTTCCTTTAGTGATGGGAAACAGGTAAAGTATATATCTGTTGCAATTGCAAATCATGGAAGCAATTGTTACATAGCTTTCCGTCATTATTTTTGTTGACCTTATCGAGAAATGTTTCCAGATTCGATGTTATACATTTTCATTATCAATTTCAGTTGATGTAGTTCGAAACCGTCAGTGAGGAAGTTATGTTTTTCAGGGTGTCTTCTGAGGACTATGGTGTCCTGGGTGTAAGGTATGGTTCAGAGAATCTATCAGTTGGAGCGTCCTTCGTGCCAATGCCTGGTATGTGTCATTTTATTTCTCATGTACTTTGTTGAATTGTGTTTGAAGATTACTCGTAACAAGTTATAAGTTTAAATTCAATCTTTGTAAGGTTATGTTCAGTTCATATTTCCTTATAATATTTGCTGATATTCTAATAAAAAAATAATACTTGCTGGCATTACTTCTGTTTGCAGCATCTGGTGAGGTGCCATATGGAGCATGGTTGGTTGGGAGAAAAGGAAGTTTTACTGCAGGAGCACAATATAAGCCACTTAGTGAGTGTTATTCTCTGAAATTGCTGTTTACTATCATTAGCAAAAAATCCTCAAGAAATAGAGGTGGAGAGGTTCATCAGCCTGTAAAATCCCAACACGTAGTATAAGGTAGAAACTGGAATACAAAAGAAAAATAATGTATCTCTATAATATGATGTTGAGTTACAGTAAAATTGATGGTGGTTTTGGCGTTCTATTTGAAGTCGAACATAGGAGCATGGTAAACAGTTGCAGCACTAGGTTTTCATCTTGAGCAGCTGCTCATATTTTCTTCTTCGTCGATTTTAAAATTCTCTTGTGTATAGATGCATGTATATTTCTGAAGTTGTCAATTCTGATGATTTGCAATTGTGCTTCATTTTGTTCACCGCCAAAGGATGCAGTGGCCTTTTAGATCAAGCTCTATAACATGTAGCTTCTTTTATCACGAAATCATGAGACTAGAAGCATTTCGCAATTCTGAATATTTTCTATTCCTATTCTGTTTTCCAACATATGTGTCCTTTGTTCTAATAATTGACTGAACGCAATTTCTGTAACATTATGACATGTACAATCAGTATCTGCTTTCATGGCAGTTGGTTTGTCTTCTCCAGCCATCCAAACAAGCAGAAGCGGATATTCAGTTGTTTATATATATGCACCTTTATGATTTTTTAATTTAGTGCTCTTATTCCATTCTGCAATAGGTGGAAACAAAGATCCTATGCCATGTATTGACCCGAAGAACTGGAATTATGCAATCAGTTATGGTGTTGGCTCAACAAGCCCTCTTAGCCCTTCATTCATTTGTTCCCTAGAGCTTGCCAGAAATACACAGGTTTGTTGTGTTTTTTTCTGTTTCTCTGGTTGGAAAGTTAGCTTGCAATTGCCAGGAAATTTTTGATAAGGCTATAAACAAGACGTATAATTGATCCGTGCAATTAATATGAATTTAAGAAGTAGCTATATACATGTTTATATGTCTTTTTTCTAAGGAAAATCTTGATCGTTGGACATCATTATATATGTTCATCTGGATATATGTGGGCAACTGTGTATTTAGACACAGGAATGGACATATGCATGAGTACCTCCCTGGACACATCACCAAGGGGAAATTTTGAATACTGTTATTGTTAAGAGGTGCACACACAATAGTTATCGTTGAACTAGTATTTAGAAATGGTGGGAGTAGAATACATGCTGCTTGACGAAACATGTTTCTTTGTAAAAAAGATATTTACCTAGATATCAAAGAACTCTACCATCAATTCTCCCGTGACACATCACCAAGGGGGCAAATTTCAACACTATGTTAAGAGTTGCACACAAGATAGTTGGAGTTGGACTAGTATTTGGAAATGAAGGAGTAAATACATGCTGCTAGATGATACATGTTTCTTTGTTAATAAACAAGTCTACCATCAATCACATAGCAGTATACCATGAAACAGCTGATCTGATACATTTTATTGTTCTTTCTTCTATGGAGCAATGGTGTATTTCGTCATAAACAAACCGCATAGATTAAATAATTAGTAATTATGTTAGTTAAAGAAAACCTTGATATTTCTAACACTGACTATGTTTTCCTTCACCGAGTCTCATGGGCAATACATCTTTGTTTTTCCTTGATGTGCAGCTTACTGCATCATTCTATCAGCACCTGGTTGTTCAAAGAAGGGTAAGGACAGTTCTCTTTGATTTTTTAATTTGCTGATTCGAAAAGAGTTATTGCTATTTCAAGAATGCCTATCGTTTTGGTAGGAAGAGGATAAGCTTGCAACCTCATATGAATCATACCCGTCCGTGGTACTTGCCTGCTGTTGCCAACACCAGTATTTACTTAGCTTAGACAACATGCACACCGTTACTGACAAATAAAGCAGCATCCCTACACACTAGTGTCGATTTCTCCAGTCTAATTATTTTTAAGGGGTAAAAACGAGTGTACAAGATATGTGCTTAACTCTGCCATGCTTTGACTAACTGAAGATGTCAGAACGTCACAATGCATTCAGATGATATTCCACGCTATTATTGGTAATTGCTGCTTAAACATTTCTGTGTCACTAAGAGAGGCTATATGCACAATCACTCTCATGATTAATTTATTAGGGGGAGATGTATGTTTTGTTCTCGTTTTTCCTTGTTTGCTTCTTATTTCCTGGTTTACTGTACAATGTTTTTCTTGCATTAATTTCAATCATGTTATCCAAGCTTGTTGAGAGTTGTCTATGCTGTTTGAATCTACCAGGTGAAAAATCCTTTTGAAAATGGTCAGGTTGTTGGCATCACAAACTACATAGATCTGGGGCTTGAGTTGTCTCAAGGGTAAGCCTTATAGAAGAAGCATAAACATAACTTTGTTTCTTCATGAAATCAGCTGACTAACTCCATTTTCACACTGTTGTTAGGATCGATAAACATAAACCAACAGAGAGCACCACCAACAACTCCTTGTTTCAGTTAGCTGCAAGCTGGCAGGCTAACAAGAATTTCATGTTAAAGGTTAAATAGACCCATTCATCAATTAGATCCTTTAAACTAGTCTTATATATCTTCATCTGTTTCTGACGACCACTGGTCTGTTCTTCTCAACAGGGAAAGCTAGGTCCTTCCAAGTCGTCCGTAGCTCTGGCATTCAAGTCATGGTGGAGACCGTCCTTTACACTTAGCGTCACAGGTGTGCAAGCCTGTCTTAATACTTTTACATACAAACAAGAGCGAATTACCCATCTTTGTAATGCAAAACACTCGTATTTAGTAGAACCAAATCTACAATACATGTTCAATTGTTATATTTCTAGGTCGATGTATTCTGATGAAGTAGAAAAACTGAATCCATAATAAAACATGAAAAAAGGAAAAGCATTTATAAGGTTGCTGCAAATTATCAACAGTGGACGTATTAATAGTACTTTGAGTTGACACTTGCCTGCATCAATTTCTGTCTACAGCCGTGAATGATCATACGAAGGGGACGACGTCGTACGGCTTTGGAATCCGCGTCGAGGATCTCAGGAAGGCCAGGTACTGTCTCTGGTCTCTGCTGGTTTATGTTTCTGTTTACAATGTCGTATCGGCTACCGAGAGAAAACTGATTTGTTGGGACGGAATTTGCAGCTACGAGAAGGCCGACGCGAACTACGTGATGCTGACGCCAACCAAGCAGCACCTGGCGCCGGCGATCATGCACAAGACCGGGGAGCGGCCGATGTTCCAGGCGGACGTGGACTCAGGCAACTTCGACCACCTGCCCCCGGAGATGAGGCCCATCGGCAATATACTCTAGACTGTGTCTCGTCTCTGACAGTAGTTGTGGACGGAGGACCTTCAACAGAGTTTGTCAGAAAAAAAGCCTTGTAGATCTCAGACCTGTGTGAGATCCACGAGAGCGTAGCTCTATTCCCGTAGCCGTTCCATTTAGCGTAGCGAAATTTTTGTGCTTGAGAAGTATGGACGCCAGTTGGATGGAATAGCAGGATGTAGGCAGTCACCCTGAAGCGCTTACTGGGGGCGTTTTAATCAGTTTCATCAGATGGTTTGCCCGTGATATTAAAGCAAGTACGTTTAAAGCGAGACCAGGGCCATTTGAGTAGGCATGTGATGCGTTTTGCGTTTCGTTTAACTAGCTCTAGATTTTTGTTTGATTTGTGGTTGATGTCACTCTCATCGTATCTTGGGTAGATAACCATGGAACCGTGGCACGGCACCCAGGAAGATCCATATGGGAGATATGAGGTGGCCGTTTCACACTTGGTTCCTCCATCGAGGAGCTAAGTAAACAATCAACCGGCTCATCGTTTAACACGGCCTAATCTCCTTACTAACTACGGAGTACTACTCCGTAGCAATAATGCCTTTGGGATAAGTCACAACAGGACATATTTTCTCTTGGCAATTAGTCCCAGGACAGTGAACCAGCAGTCAACAAGGGAAGCTGCTCGTCGCACACTGATGGCCAGATATACACTGAACCAGCAGTCAACAGAGGAGTAGTTGAACGTATTACGTGTCAGCCTGGAAGTGACGACTGAACATTCCCGGCACAGGTCCGTCAAAATAGAGATGGATGCATTATCCGGTCTCGCTCTCTTCCGCATTTTGACAAGACACGTGATGTCACATGTAGGGAGGAAGTCCAAACGAACGCCGTAGTTTTTCTCAATGGAGACAAATCAACGTGCTGTGCTGGACCAGCGGGAGATGTGGATACAAGGGTTATCATCACGTTATATATAATCAGTGTCTGCCAAAGGTCACAAGAACAAATCTCCAACCCGTGGGCTGAGCTAGCGGGGATCGATCGAACTTATTGGTACTCCCTCCGTCCGGAAAAGGATGTCACGAAAATGAATGTATCTAGCACTTTCGTGACATCCTTTTTCTCATTTTCGTGACATCCTTTTCCGGACGGAGGGAGTACAACTAAAGGGGGTTAAGAATACGTACAATGTGTTATCTAGAAATAAGATCACGTGGCACCGTACAATGTGTTAGCGTTGCCATCCGCATGTCTCTTTTACAACTCGTTTGGCACCACTGATTTCATTTCACAAATGACGTGTAAAGACAGCAATACAATCATTTCAATTTTGGCCAAAAAAAATATAATCATTTCATTTGTCCAATTTAAAATTCAAACCAAAAGAACATGTTTGGCTGCCACAAAAATTTCTGAAATTAAATTATTACGAGAAAATGGAATGGCCGTTAGGGACATGAATTAACTTAACGCACCATACCCACACCCTAGGATCTCCAAATGAAATGCCGGTTCCAATTATGCGACACATTGGATATGGACTCTCGACTGAATTGCACAGTTTTAGTACCAAATGATGATGAGATTGCCTAGCGAGCTCTTTGATATTGTGACCAAGGGAGGAGGAGGAGAGAGAAAACACGGGTTGTCTTATACGGTAATGAAGAAATCATCTTCTAGTTCCATATCGTGAAGACAATTATCATTTTATCACGTTCACGGTTTCACCATCGGCCCTTTTATGTATAAAGAATATATTTATTTTGACTTTTTTAAATCTATCTGATTAAGACATATCAGCATTGCTTATAACAAGTTTTGAGTTGCTTATGTATAAAGAATATTTCGGACGCGCAGTTTTGGCTCTCGGGCACACTGCTGCCTTTTTTTGAATTTTTTGAAAATCGTACTTTTTTGCTTCAAAAAATCTGCATTTTTTTACACAGCAAGATATACATGTTATGAAGGTGCGCAAGAAATTTCGTAAGAAAATAATAAATTTTGTGGCCTACAGAAAAAAGATAAATTTCTGACAGAAAATCTATACTATTGTTGCTCCCGAATTTGTTATTTTTATGTAGCTCGTAATACGATTTGTTTTTCTCAAATAATTTGTACCGCACGTAGAGGACATGCATATACATCAGCTAGTATTTTTTTGAAATCGTTTAATTTTTTTCAAATTTTTTTGAAAGAGCGGGTGCACCGGTGCCCAAGCTCCAAAAGGGTTTCCGGAATATTTCATACTAAACTCTCGGTGCTACGTACGTGACGTTTCGGTCGACTATGATAGTCTCTCGGAGGTGCTCATAGGGGTAGGGTTTACGTGCGTGCGTTCATAGGGGTGTCTGTACGTGCGTGTTTATGAGTGTCTGCGCGTCTGTACTGTGTTTCTCAAAAAAAAAAAAAATCATCTTACAGTTTTGTCTTGAGATCGACATCAATTTTCTCATCTCGTGCACCGGCCTGTCCCAGTCCCGACCCTCCCTGCAGCCGTGCAGCGTATATACATACATACACCGCGCGCGCCACACCAGGCGGGAAACGCGGCGTGATCCGGTGAAGAAAATCCCGCAGAATCAATCCACCTCCCCTCTCTCCGTCCACGCGCCGCTGGGCCCCCGCCGCGCGACACGACACCACCCTCTCCCCTGCCTCGGCCCTCGCCATCCGGCGGCAGCCCATGTGCTCACATGCTCGCCGACCCTCCCTGCTCCTCCTCCTCCACCTAGCCACCACCTAGCCGCGGCAGCCACACACCACACTCCACACTCTGCAGTTGCTTCTTCGCGCTCGAGGTCTCCTCTCAGTTCGCGGGAGATGAAGGAGGGCGGCGGCGGGGATGGCGACGGGGCCGGGTTCGTGCGGGCGGACCAGATCGACCTCAAGACGCTGGACGAGCAGCTGGAGCGCCACCTTGCGCGCGCATGGACCATGGAGAAGCCGCCCCCGCGCGGCAAGGAGGCCGACGGGGAGCCCAGGCGCAGCAAGGAGCCCTGGGAGGCCGACCCCGCCAAGCTCGTCGTCCGCGGCGTCATCGCCCGCGGCACCTTCGGCACCGTCCACCGCGGCACCTACGACGGCCTCGACGTCGCCGGTCCGTATTCTATACCCTTCCCCTCCACTCCACTCCAGTCCCCCGTTCGCTGCCAGACACGCACGCGCGCACACGCACACTCAGTCTCTACGGGTGAATGGCCAGCCATGGCCCCTGTCTTCGGAGCGCGCACGCTGTTCGACGAAACGCCCGCGCCGGCGCGGACTGGGCAGACGCCGACGCGACGCCGCGCCGGCGCTGTCTGTATCGAGCTGTACCTTTATTTGCCCTTTTAGCAAGTTGCGGGAGTTGATGGCGCTGCGCTTTTCCGGCATGGGGTTGGTTCCCCGTGACATCACAACTTGGATAGGCATAGAACGGCTGCTTTCGGTGCGTGTGACCTTGGCTTCACTCCACTCATGTGAATCTCAATCGTTATCGCTGCCCTAGTTATTCCTGTGATCCAGTTGGGAGGTTGGAGCTAAAGAGAACAGCGAGAGGCTAGCCAGCGGTTTCTGGGTGGGTACAACCAAAGTTTCAAGTTCGGTTCAGAATTGGCCAAATGCCTCAGCGTTTTAGTATGACGTGATGCAATCTAGACTATGTTTTTTGGCTCACCAGATTGAGTTTATACGCCTGATGCAGTTTGCGCGACGTGGTTACAGTGTCATCTATCTGGCCTATTACACTTGTGGTTAGTACTCTGTTAAGGAACTGTTGTTCTGCATGCACACCACCCTGTTAGGAACACAGACTCACGCCCGCCAGTCAGGCATATCACCAATCATTCACCTATTTCTCTGGCCGTTACACGGGTTTTCATCTTGCAAACCCAAGATGTTGTTTATATGCATTGTCCAGAAAAGGAAAATAATGTAGCACCCTATGAAAAAGTCTTGACTGCGTAAGCTTGAAAAGAAAATGCATGTGTTATCCTGCAAGGCTGCCACCAGAATTGGAAGAGAGGGTATTTTGATACCAGACAATGGTATCCCATACTCCATTAGCCTAGACAGGGCAATGGGTAGTATGCTGTTGTGGATCCATTTCCTAGGGCAGGGAACACAAATTTTCTGTACCAGGTAGCTTGTCCCTCTCTCACTCCTGGCACCAGGCTTTCACAACAGCTTTTAGTTCCAAATTTCGGACGATAGTTTATTACGTAAGTGGAAACTTCTTACTGTAACTGTCATTTTTAAACATGGATGGTTCACACTGGTTATATTTCAGTGAAATTACTTGATTGGGGGGAGGATGGTCATAGGTCAGAACAAGAAATAACTTCAATAAGAGCATCGTTTTCACAAGAAGTCTCCGTCTGGCACAAGCTTGACCATCCAAATGTAACTAAGGTACTATTTGGCTTGGCAAGTTATTGTCACTTTTATTTAGTTAATCTGCTTTTCCGTTTTGACAAGCATGGCTTCCTCAAGTTAGATCTCTAGTAAATTGATAAGTTTCCAGTAAGTTATAAGAAACTAAAATAGCAGCCTCATTTTGTCAAAGCAGACTGAATATAAATTTCAGATGTATCAGTGTTTTCACTTCTCACATTGCCAATTGTCATGCTGTTATGCATTTTATATGCCGTCTAAATGCTATTATCAGAATTGAAATGACACATCCAATGCTTGAACCGTATCTTAGCAAGCTTATCTATTATACTCCTTCGTCGTTATGCATTTCTGTAGGTATATTCATTTCTGTATTATTAAGATAATTAAAAGTATTGCCTTGTACCATACTGTTAAACATGATTTTCCTGTACAGTTCATAGGGGCTATAATGGGTGCTAGGGATCTGAATATCCAGACAGAAAATGGAAATATTGGCATGCCAAGTAATGTCTGCTGTGTTGTGGTGGAGTACCTTGCTGGAGGCACACTAAAAACATTTTTGATCAAGAATAGGAGAAGAAAGCTGGCTTTCAAAGTTGTGGTCCAAATAGCTCTTGACCTTGCCAGGGGGTAAGTAGTTGTTAGTGCATTCTCATCAGTCTTGCTGTTGTACATTTTACTCCCAGTATCTTCCATAATTCTCATTGGTTTGAGGAATACTGACATCTAAATCTTTGATAGGTTAAGTTATCTTCACTCAAAGAAGATTGTGCATCGCGACGTGAAGACTGAAAACATGCTTCTTGACAAAACAAGAACAATAAAAATCGCGGATTTTGGTGTTGCCCGCCATGAGGCTGCAAACCCCAGTGATATGACAGGAGAAACAGGCACCCTCGGTTACATGGCACCTGAGGTATCTTCTCTTGGAGGGTGACTTCTCAGTGTGTCCTCATAGTTGCTCTTCAATTCCATCTTGTCGTTATATATGTAGTTCCAGCGCAAACTGGTCTAATTCAGTTTGTATTAAACAGCCCCTTGCGCATGCTAGCCATCTCGCATGTTATATATGCCTTATATGCATCTGATGTGCAGGTTCTAAACGGCAACCCTTACAACAGGAAATGTGATGTCTATAGCTATGGGATCTGCTTATGGGAGGTATACTGCTGCGACATGCCGTACGCAGATCTGAGCTTCTCGGAGGTCACATCCGCCGTCGTTCGTCAGGTACAAATCTGCCATTCTAACTTAAATTTCTTTTATCTGCTGATCTCTGAACTCATAGTGGACACCTGACGATATATTACAATCTCTGACTTCCAGAACCTGAGGCCAGAGATACCGCGCTGCTGCCCGAGCTCGTTGGCGAACGTGATGAAGCGCTGCTGGGACGCGAGCCCCGACAAGCGGCCCGAGATGGCGGAGGTGGTGTCGATGCTGGAGGCGATCGACACGTCCAAGGGCGGGGGCATGATCCCCGTGGATCAGCGGAGGGGTCTCGGCTGCCTCTCGTGCTTCAGGCCGCACAGGGGCCCCTGAACCCTTTGGATCACGCGGCGAGGGCGAGCTGTGTTAATTCCTTCTGCTCGCAGACGGAGCGCCTTATCTCAGCGTAAGTGCGATTGCATTTGGTTTAGTTTTAAGGTAAGCAAACTGGTCAAAGGAGCAAAGCTAGTGTGGCTGTGATCCTCGGTAGCCCCTCTGAATGTAAATTCCTTTGTCTAACCTTGTGTTTATCAATGAAAGAATCGTCTAGTTTGTCAATGCTTTTCTGGGATGATGTCTAGTCATGATGTGCTAATAGTCTTCTTCAGCTGTCATAGTAAGATTAGTGTTCCTGAGGCTAGACCTTAACAGAAATTAAGAACAAAAAAGGCGAAAGTACCTTTGCATATATTGTTTTTGAAACGAAGTCTAGAAAGAGAAATCAAGATACTGTCAACATGAAAACGTCTCACCGTTGACAAGATCACTGGATGCACGCCCCCACCTACTACTGAATACTGATCATTGAGTTGACCTGGCGGAGTTTCGAGAAAAAAGAATGGGCAGAAATATCAAGTGAAATGGATGCCCCTCCGTTTTTCAATATAAGATGTTTTATACTCCACATTATTCACATGTATATAAATGTATCTAAAAATGTGTTATTGTGTATATTCACTCATTTTATTATATATTTAGACAACATGTGTCACACCTAGAATATCTTATATTAAAAAAAAGAGGGGATACTATGCTATTGCCTCACTGACCTGACCTGATCTAGGATCTGAGAATTCGATGATTTGACCAGAAGAGCAATGTCACTGCGTTCTCATCCATAACCACCGTCCTTAAGGTCACCGTCAATGAAGACTTGATCGATCAACGTGAAATATTAATTCCAGCTTTAACAATTAAGTACTTCCTCCATCTAGAAAAGAATGTCAATAAAATGGATTCTAAAATATATCTAGATATACTTTTTTTTGACATCATTTTCCAAATGGAGGGAGTAGAAAACATTTCTGGTTATCTACCACTAAAGTATATCTAGATATTTTTTTTCTGACATCATTTCTGAACGGAGAGGGAGTAGAAAAATTTCTGGTTAGTTGGTTAACGGGCGGTGAGGCGCGATTGTGTAGGAAAACAAGGCAGCTGTAGGTAAGATTCTCGTTCGCCTTGATCGAGACAGAAACGGATGACGCGTACATTCCATGCATCTTCCTAGGCTTATTAGCTGGTGCCACAGTAGGTGGTGTGTAATGTAACCAACGTCTGACTGACTGCAAAATATTTTCCTTCCTTCCAGTGGGCTGTCCATGAACCATCCTTTTGTCCTGCAAGCACAAGAACACGCTGACGGCTGGGTGCACGGCGACGACAGCTCGATCGGCGACCACGCACGGACCACCCACAGGCCACAGCATGCCCTCCTCCGGTCGGTGACGGGCTGACGGCGCACATGGATGGACGTGCTCGGCGCGAGAGGCGGATCTCCCAAATAGTTACTCCCCCCGGTCGAGCATTTAATAAAAATCTTGATTCGTACGTACTCCGTACATACTTAGACGGTATTACAGTGTGTTCATTCACTCGTTTCAGTCAGTATTATACTTTTTATTTATTCTTTTTTTACGAATCAAAGAAAAAGGTAAAAACAACTTATATCTAAAAAACGGAGGGGGTACAAGTCTGTAAACTTATTATTTTTGCAGTCTAAAGATATGACTTTGATTTTACACCGGTAGAGTCTGATATTATCTACACTTATGACTTTTGTTTCAATCTTTTAAAACTTAAATATCGATTTTATTTTTATTTTTAAACCGAGCTCCATGGACCTGGCAGATTTTGCTTTTCGAGGTTGGTCGCAGAATTTTCGAAAATAGGCATCCTCAAGATCACTCAGGACCACGAAATGTTTCCAGCATTAACAACTTCTCAATGCTCGAAAGGCATATAGTGATGCCTGGAACTGGATGGATGTACGCGTAGATTCTGTGCATCTTCCTCGGTTTAGCTGGTGCATGCAGTGCCTAGGTGGTGCTACGAGCGTGTGTAACGAACGACTGACAGAGGAAACCCTCGCGTTCCTTCCTGTGGGCTGTACATGGACCATTTTCTTGTCTTGTCGAGGAAGTCAAAAAAGATGCATATCGCTGGAAAACTCCGGTTCAAGGCTGTCACACACGGTATGCGCAGAGCTACGATACAACTAGTGTTGCAAGCATATACTCCCTCCGTTCCAAATTAGTTATCTTTCATTCGCCAAAAAGTGGATGTATCTATACTTGTAACATGTCTAGATACATCCACTTTTTGGCAAATGAAAGACAACTAATTTGAAACAGAGGGAGTAGCATAATAGGAGTTTAACCGGCCACCTGGCACTGGTCATCGTACGCCACTAGACCCCCGCCATCGGCGGCGCCTCTTCTTCGTATAGTTCTTCGTCAGAGTCGGAGTTGCACTGTCTTGTGGTAGGGGCTGAGAGTTCTTCGTCAGAGTCGGAGCTGCGCTGTCTTGTGGCAGGGGCTGAGTTCTGGCGTGGATCTTCATGTAGCTCCGCATGACCTCTACTGTGTGGGTTGGTTTGATGCTTATCTGCGACGTAGTCGGAGTCGTTTGCTAGGTTGGTAGTGTCGTTGCCTTGTAGGGGAGATGCGATGACAATGACGCCCGCGTGCTGTCTCGGCGAGACCCTCCTTGGAGAGGTGTGCGTGGGGTATCCTGTGTGTGCCGCTCGACGGTTTGTGACGGTTTTTGTCACGTTTGGCCAGCGTGTGGTGCGTTGTGTTGTATGGTATTCGGCCGATTTTCCTATAAACTGTTCCACTTTTTTCGACTTAATCAATCAAATGCATTGACTGATTCAAAAATAATACTTATAGGAGTTTAATTCAAAACGAACTAAATCCGAGAATGAAAATTATACCTAATGTTGCCTATTTTGACCGTGGAGCGGGGCGGATCCGCCCTGCACCCCTAGATACAATGTGACAACGGTGAATATTAGTCGACATTTTTCAATATGGAAACAGTACATCAAAGATGCACGCAGTTAAAAACGTGAAAAAGACACCGTCATGACACCGCGTGACCAACCACAACCATTGGCAACATCTAGACTTAAAAAAGATTACCCAAGAGCAACAATGCTCACTTCATCCAAAAAGATCAAGAGTGATCACCCAATAAAATGCGGGAGCAAAATTTGGATAATGCCTTCAATAGGATAGCGGATTGAGTTATATCATTGGCACATGTACAATCAATAAAGACCAGACCTTTATCACAAAAAAAAGGACTCACATCACAAAAAAGAAGCAACCCAGTACTGCCCGTCTAGCCGCAAAACTGTGATCGCTCACTATCGAAGAGCATTGGAACTTCGTCGATTTTGTCCCATCATTCCTTTCTGGGACAACAATGGCGGAGCTGCCACAATTTCTGAGTGGGTTAAAGACAAACTACGTATATTTGGAGAGGCGAAAGACCAATTCTTCACATACTATTCCAAAGTTGGTGGGGGGGGGGGGGGGGGGGGGGGGGGGGGGCAATGGCCCCCTTACTTCTACTAAGCTCCGCTAGTGCTTGAGAGTATTGATGAAGCTGCACCGGTCGTGAGACCCATAAAAGGAGTGTAAGGCTGATTTCTCCTTGTCATGTTCTTGATATTGCTCTGTTTAAAATCTATTATTCATTCGCATGCCATATTCTATAACTTGCAGGAAAGTTTTGAAGTCCTTCCTGTAGGGGTTTCTTCCTAATCTGGCTCTGGACCTCTTTCCCCATATCCTCCAAGAAATTCTTATGATCATGTGGAAAGTTGAAGGCTTTGTTTCTTTCTCATCTCTAGAAATAATGATTGCTTGGAATATTATTACTTCATGCTTGTGAATGTATTAGTGGAAGCATGGTTGCTGGCATGGTTTTGGAATATTCATTCCACATGGTTCTCCTTCACAGTGAGTTTCTTTAAATATTTTCCCGCCAATATTATGAATAAAGAGCATATTCTTTCTCTTGTTTTCAGTTCATTTGCTATGATGCCATCACTTATATGCTAGAATCTATAAGTAGTAGTACCTACTCTAGAAATTATGTTAATGAAGCGGTTGTTGGATGTATAAACTAAAAAAGATAACAATAGGCATCTCTTATTCTTGGAAAAATAGCAAGAGCATTGGACTAGTTGTCACAATGAAAGATACATGTTTCGTGACGAGCCTTTCTTTGGTACAACACTCGTGAGGCGATTGCGAGGCATCCAAGTGACACAACGATACTATCGATAGGTACACTGATTCTTTTGTCTTTTTTTATTGTTGTGGAGTTTGTGGGGGAAACAGTTTATGATGCTAAAGAACAAATAACCCACAGGGATAGTTAAGGCCTGGTATATTAGTGATGTGTTTTTTTGAAATTAACCAGGATTGGTTAATTAAGACAAATATACTACATAATTTGGGAGTGGAGATTTTGTGCTCCGAGCTCTAGTGATCTCGCTATTAAAAAAAAAACAAAAAATATATCTAAAAGTTTTAAAAAAATCATGCATGTTCTCGGTACTTCACATAGTACGAACATTTGGAAAATGGCCAACTAACCCCCCCCCCCCCTAACTTTAAAGCTAGGTACATAACCCGCCTCAACTTTGCAATACCGGACAAAACCCCCAGACCAATTTAAAGCGGTTTTGGCATATGGTTTCGCAGACATGGCAGTGAAATAGTAGGGATTTGTTGATAAAAGTAGTGTTTCGGTAGATTGGTTAGGGTTTAAGTAGCCGTCTTCTTCTCCAATGGAGATGACATCATCTACAATAAGTCATCTTTGGACCTTCGTTCGGCGACGAGATCTCTTCCGTGACGTCAATGGTGGTTTTGGAAGATTAAATTTTTCTAGATATGGTTCTTCAGATCTTGCTTCGCCACATCGATTTTGGAATTTTTCTCATGCTTGCCGCGAGGAGAATTGTCCTCGCAATATCTGTCCTAGGTGCTACGTTCTCGACAATGGTGATTCGTACTCTTGGCTCCCAGCAACGTCGATCAGTCTGTTCGGTTGTTTTTCCCTGAAATATCGGTGTTGGTACCCTTGCCGATGTTGGTTGGCTACTTTAATGGCTGCGTGCGTGCACATAGTCTTGGTATTGCGGCTCAAAATTAAAATTATGGGAGAACTCTCGTTGATATTTAAAGGTTCGTGGTTGGTATCGTTGTCATGTTTCAGTGGCTGCCTTCAGAAAAGAACAATACTGTGTCATGAAAGAAGAAAGAGTTTGAAGATTTCGAAGATTTACTCGGTTCTTTTAAACTTCATTTGGTAATCGATGTAGTCAGCTTTTGTATCTTTGCCATGTATTGTTCGACACTATAATATATCATGATTGTAAAAAAAAAGATAGTAGCCGGTCAATGCCACGCTGGACGCCTGCCCATTAAGAAATTGCACTACAAGTCGACTAATGAGGCCACCTTGACAAGATCCACTGTCACGTCTGCGAAACCATCTGCCAAAACAACTTTAAATTGGTCTGGGGTGTTATGTACCCGGTTTTAAAGTTAGGGGGGGTTAGTTGGCCGTTTTGTAAAACTTGTGGGGGTTATATGAACTTCTTTCGGCGAAAGACCAATTCTTCACATACTATTCCAAAGTTGGGGGGGGGGGGGGGGGGGGGGGGGGGGGGAGGGGGGCAATGGCCCCCTGACTTGTACTAAGCTCCACTAGTGCTTGAGAGTATTGATTAAGTTGCACCGTTCGTGAGGCCATGAAAGGAGTGTAAGGCTGATTTCTCCTTGTCATGTTCTTGATATTGCTTTTTTTTAATCTATTATTCATTCGCTTGTCATATTCTATAACTTGCAAGAAAGTTGTGAAGTCCTTCCTATATGGGTTTCTTCCTAATATGAATCTGAACCTCTTTCTCCATATCCTGGAAGCAATTCTTATGATCATGTGGAAAGTTGAAGGCTATGTTTCTTCCTCATCGCTAGAAAGAATGATTTCTTCGAAATATTATTACTTCATGCTTCTGAATGTATTAGTGGAAACATGGTTGCTGGCATGGTTTTGGATTATTCATTTTACATGGTTCTCATTCGCAGCAAGTTTTTTTAAATCTTTTCCTGCCAATATTATGAACAAAGGGCATATTCTTTCTCTTTTCTTCAATTCATTTGCTATGATGTCATCGCTTAATATGCTAGAATGTACCAGTAGTAGTACCTACTCTGGAAATTATGTTAATGAAGTGGTTGTTGGATGTATAAACTAAAAAAAAAGATAAAAATATGCATCTCTTGTTCTTTGTAGAATAGCAAGAGCCATTGGACTAGTTGTCGCAACGAAAGATACATGTTTCGTGACGATTCTTGCTTCGGTGCAACACCCGTGAGGCGATTGCGAGGCATCCAAGTGACACAATGATACTATCGATAGGTACACCGGTTCTTCTGTCTTTTTTTGTTGTTGTGAAGTTTGTTGGGAACGGTTTATGATGCTAAAAAAGAATAATCCACACGGATAGTTAAGGCCTGGTATATTAGTGATTTGTTTCTTTTTGGAAATTTAACCAGGATTAGTTAATTAAGAAAACTATACTTTATAAATTGGGAGTGGAGATTTGGCCCGAGCTCCACTGATCTCGCTATTTTTAAAATAAAAGTATACTTAAAAGTTTCAAAAATCTGAAACAGTCATGCATGTTCTCAATGATATCCTAAATGCATGCAAAATCTTAATCCAAAATACTTTACATTTTGAGCTACACAGAAATAAAAAATGTACAAATCTAGGTACAATGAACAATGTATGTTTTAAATTTACTACTTTTGTCATTTTTGTGTAGGCCGTATTGCATTGTGATTTTGTACACTTATAATATACATCGTTGAAAACATGCGGATTTTCTTCAGACTTTTTTTGAAAAATTTAAATATATTTTCTAAATTTTATATTGAAGCGGGGCAAAAGCTTTGCCTTATATTGATTTTCTAAATTTTATAAAATAGTGAGATCACTGGAACTCGTGAGGCAAAATGACTTTCCGATAAATTGGGGCATATCAATTTCTTCTCCATAGAAGTTAGGTTGTTTAACACTTGTACTTACGGTCAAAATAAAGTAGCTACCATTACATCGATGTAAGTGTCTGTTTCAAGTTAGATATGCTAGGTGTTACTTTATTTATAAAGCGGGATGAAAATCTGTTTCGATGTGTTAGATGTGCTAGACACAGAGGACAGGCTGATCAGACGCGCACGCGCAAAGTCCTAAACATTGGCACGCGACCGAAAACCATACTCATGCAAAAGCCAGTTGCCCCGTTGAGAGAGTAGTACTCCCTCCGATTCGATTAAAGTGTCGGAGAAAATACACGCTGAAGGCACAAGTTCGTTCCTATGTAGCGACATTTTTTGTGGATGTGAGGGAGTATTTTTGTGTGTGTAACCCTCGATCACACCAACTGCACTCACCGTCCTCAGCTCCCATGTTAGTTACAAGCTGGCCTAAAAATTAAAATAAAAAGAGGTTACTACCGGCACGGCGCAACCAGCCAAGAAACCAAAGAATCCTTCTGTTATTTTCACGCGCAGGGCGGCGTACCCGCCGGCAGTCTCCTCTCCTTCCATTTCTGCCGTGCATGCACCCACCGACCCGGTCACCGCCGCGACGCGTCTTCTTCTTCCCGCCGGTACGGTAATCTCTCTCCCCGCTCCATAAATAACAAAGTCTCCACCCCCACCAAACCCACCCGTCCCCGTCTCCTCCTCCTCCGATCCCATCCATCTCCCACCACAACGCCGACCAAGTCAGACGCACTCCATCCAGCACGATGACGAAGACGCAGTCGCAGTCGCCGGCGGCGGGGCCGAAGCCGTCTCCAGCGCTGAAGGGCAGCCAGCTGAAGCAGCTGCGCGCGCTCTTCGCCCGCTTCGACCTCGACAGCGACGGCTCGCTCACCCAGCTAGAACTCGCCGCCCTGCTCCGCTCCCTGGGCCTGCACCCGACGGGCGAGGACTCCCGCGCGCTGCTCCTGGCCATCGACGCCGACGGCAGCGGCACCGTGGAGTTCGACGAGCTGGCGGCCGCCATCGCGCCCGTGCTCACCGCGCACGCGCACCGGCTCGTGGACCAGGCGCAGCTGCTCGAGGTCTTCCGCGCCTTCGACCGCGACGGCAACGGCTACATCTCCGCCGCCGAGCTGGCGCGGTCCATGGCCAAGCTGGGCCAGCGCTCACGTTCGACGAGCTGAGGACCATGATGCGGGACGCGGATGCTGACGGGGATGGCGTGATTAGCTTCCGGGAGTTCGCCGGGATCATGGCCAGGTCCGCCCTCGACTTCCTCGGCGTCCCTGCTGACCGACGGACGAACTGTTCGGATATTGGTAGTAGACAAGTAGTGATTTAGAATCGATCTTCAAATTGAACGGGGAACCAATCGAATCGATCGATGTAACAAAACTCACGGGCTTGATTGACGTACGGATTGATATGGTCTTTGTCGAGAAATGGCCAAGAACTAATATGCAACGGAGAATCTGAAAGAACCAGCATATAATCGACTTCCACCATTGTTCGAGCAAAGAACAAGATCAAGGCAGAGGATGGCGTGTCGTTTCTCCCCTCTCCGCCCGCACCCCGCTCACCTCGCCGCCATTTCCCTGGCCGCATCCCGCGCCATGCCCCGGCGACGAGGGAGGTGATAGCCACTAGGGGTTACGATGCGCAGGCTCCGTCCACGAGGGGAGGGATCGCACCGTCGGATCGTCCTATTGGAGTCTGTACTCCATCGCTCGAGGGCCATGGATCGACGCCGATTGTCTCTGATCCGGCTCGATCCAGGGGCGTCGTGTCTCCCTCGCCATGGCCGGGAGATCAAGCTCAATTTCCGCCTCTTCAATCCCCAGTCGCTCGGCGGGAGGAGGAGGGGATTTCAAATTCTGGGGCCCCAACTGTCAGCCTCGGTCGATCTCGATCGCCATTGACCCATGGAGTTGCTACACCTGGCGAGATCGTGGCCATGCCTGTGGTTTCCACGAATCTCGAGCTAGGGTTAGCGCATCCGGAAGGTTTTGGAGATGCCGACTACGTGGAGGAGTTTTTTGGTCAGCTCTGGGCTATCCCTGCTGCGCCGCCACGCCGCCCTCCTTCTTCCACAGGTTTAAACTTTTCCCGTTTAGACTTGATAATTGCGGAATAAAACTAGGTGTTTAAATTAACAAACCAACAACCTAAGTGTACTAGGCTCACCTATGTGCATCAACAACTTATGCTAAGCAAGACAAGCAACAAGGTGATAGCAATATGAAATACTTCAACCACGAAGGCTATCACAATGTAAAGTGCATAAGTAAAGAGCTCGGGTATAGAAATAACCGAGGTACGCGGAGACGGGGATGTATTTCCGAGTTCCTCCTTTTTAGGGGAGTACGTCTCGTTGGAGAGGTGTGAGGCACCACAAAGGTCGATCTCAACGCCACAAAGGCTTCACCTTCTTCTCCGATGAACCGCACCACAAAGGTTTGGTTCACCTTCCACTATCGGGATCCTTCAAGGCGGATGCTGGAGCCTTTACAACAACGATCCGGGGCACAACCCACAATAGGTTTGGGGGCTCCCGAACAGCTACAAATGACTGCAAAGGTCTCAACCACCACAAAGGCGTATAGGGTCCAAAGACCCAAGAGTAACAAGTTCTCAAGCTTTCAACTTCCACGAATCCTCGTGGAGAGCACAAACCGATGCACAAAGCAATGACAAGAGCACAAGTGCTCAAATCCTTCACTCTCAAATCCCACCAAAAGCAACTAATGCTTATGGGGGGAGAAGAGAGGAAGAACAAAGTAGGAGAAACACCAAGAACTCCAAGATCAAGATCTACTAGGTTCCCCTCACTTAGAGGAGAGATGGATTGGTGGAAATGTAGATCTAGATCTCCTCTTTCAAATCCCTCAAAGCTATGCAAGAATCATGGGAGGGATTGAGAGGAAGGCAAGCTTTTCTAAAGGTCAACAATGGAAGAGAGAGAGAGAGAGGGAAAAAACGTACTCAAGAGGGTAGAAAACCGTTGGGGAAGAAAGCCCCTTATATAGGTCCCCTCAAAAATCCAACCGTTGGGCAGTGCAGGGAGGCCGGCCCGGCCAGCCAGCCGAGGCGCCGGCCTGGGAGCCGGCCTGGGGGCCGGGCAGCAGCCCGAGACAGCCGGCCTGGGAGCCGGCCTGAGGGCTGGCCACCCAGAACTCGAAAATGCAACACCCATAACTTTTTCATCCGGACTCCGATTTCGATGATCTTGGGCTCGTTGGAATCGCAACGAAGAGCTCTTCAAGATTATGCAGAGAAACATAATAGTCCATCATGTGAGGAGGAAACCAAATGTAGAAAGGTAAAACCTCTCTAAAACAGACAAACCGGCAAAACCTGAAATGCAATAACTTTCTCGTTCGAACTCCAAATCAGGTGAAACCAACGAGGTTGGAAAGATAACGACAAGAACTTTCCTACAAAAATATTAAGAACCATAACGAGAGTAAAGTTACCACCCATGGGAAGGTGTGGAACTTTCCTCAAGGATAAACCGCTAATATTTCCAACACGAAAACTCAACAAGTTTTCCCAACAGAAACCGTTTTCGAAGAACTTGGGTTTGTCATGAAGATCACGACAAGCACCAAAACCCAACAAGGAGAAAAGCCAAATAAGAACCAAGAAAGATGATATGCCAAGTATGCAAAGGTTTGAGCTCTCCACAAAGATGCGATCAAGTTACTCACTTGAGAGCCCCTCTTGATAGTACGCCGTCTAACCTATAACCCGGTCTCCCACTAACAACATGAGACCGGTAAAATAGAAACCCTATCAAGATCATACCTTTGCCTTGCGCATTCCACTTGAGCTAGATGATGACGATCTTTATCTCTTCAAGTGGACCACCTTTCTTGATTGCGCTTTCTAGCACATGCTTGAACTTGCACTTCAAATGATATCTTCCGAGATGGATCATATTGAACTTGCACTTCATCTTCTTCTCTTAATCTTGATACCAACACATGGTGTTCAAGCATTACCAATGGACAAGCCCTACAAGGATAGCTCAATGCAACCATTAGTCCATAGTAGAGATTGTCATTAATTACCAAAACCACACATGGGGCAACACATGCACTTTCAAAGGGGACATGGCCGGAGGTGGTATGGGACGGGGACGGGGGCGCCAGCAACCACGCCCTCCTCTACAACCTCCGCTCGGTCAGTCGCAACCTCAACCGGTGGTTAATCAGGTCCAGCCTGTTTCGCAAGCCCAGATTCAACCGCCGCTGTTCGTCCACAAGGTCAAATTCCTGTCCCGCAGAATCAACAAGGCCTGGGGGGTCAGAATCAGCAGGGTCAGGTTGGGCAGAATCAGCGATTCCAGAATCAAGAGGGAACCGTCAGAATTATGGGTACAATAGGTTCAATAACAATAACCATCGTCATGCTGCAATCCCTCAGTTTCAACCTCGTCCAGTTGTTGCTATACCTCAGGTTCAACAGATTCCAGTACAACAAGTTGCTGAAGCACAATTGCCGCCTGTGGTTGCTCCACCTGTTGAGCAGGTTTTGGATTCAAGATACTTCAAATTGGTGTGTTTCAATTGTGGGGAGCCGGGACACTTTGTTGGGAACTGCATTCAGCCGAAGCTATGTTTTATCTGTAACTCTGCTGAGCACCCAGTGCACTTATGTCCTGATTGGTTCAAGGCACATCCCAATGCTGAGTACTTTGGTAGTGCTAGCAGTGGTCTAGGTTTTTACCATGTGGAATGCCCCACAGAAGAGGAAACCAAGTGGTTGAACTTTAAGAATGTTGCTACGGTTGAGGTGAAGAAAGGAGACATCAATGTGCTGGAACTCGAGCAGAACTTGTCTTCCATTTTCTGCAAACATAAGAGGTGGCCATGGCAAATCAGGAAACTCGAAGATAAAAAGTTTTTGGGTCAGATTCCCACCTTGGAAAAGCATTTCAGAGCTCATTGAATTTCCAGCTTTTGGCCTAGAGAAGGAAGGAGTGAACATCAAAATTTCTGAATGGGATGGAGATGGCTCTCCCCTTGCTGAATTGCCAGTGGTGTGGATTAAGATTACTGGTTTCCCTCCAAAAGATTGTGCCTGGAAAACGTTTGCAAGAGCTATATCAACAATCGGGATTCTTATGGATGTTGATTGGAGTTCTTTCTTCAAGAGCTTCTATGCAGAAATCAGGCTTCAGGTGGCTTGTAGGGATCCAGTGAAGGTTCCTAAGGAGAGAATCATGGAATTTGCGCAGAAATTCTATATGATCAAATTTGATGTTGAAGGAGTAGATCAAATTGATGAAGATGATGATTCACCCAATGATCCAGGGGCTGAAATGGTTGATTCCATAGGTTTTGATGATTTGGAGGATTTGGGAGAAACTAATCTAAACATGCAAGAGGATGGAAGTCTGGGAGAACTTCCTTTCAGAGTTGGTGATATTGATGTTACTGTTGCTGGAAGTAATAGGACTCGCCTACAGGTCCCAGACTCGTGGGAAGAGCTTGAGCTTGATGATGATCGTCTACTATTGCTGGAGTCTAATTGTATTAGTTGGCATGGTGGTTTCTTGGAAGAGGAACGGAAAATTGATTCCCCAAGCAGTCTGAGGTCACTGCCTACTAAAGCACAGTATGATAAGCTGGATGACTCGGTATGGGATTTGGGTACACCATCTGCAGAGGTTGTTGAAATTGAAGCTTTGGAGCAATTGGAGTGTTCTGCTAATGAAGCATACTGCTCGCGTGTGCTAGAAAGCTTCAACATCGATGATTCTGATGAAGACATGGAGACGGATAGTGTGGATGGTGAAGAAGAGGAGGACTCTGAAGTTCTGCCGCAGGAAATCATTGAGAAATTGGGCTCTGACAGGAAAAATATTTTCCCTGTCCTGGAACAAATTGCTACTACAACTGACAAGCCAGCAGCGCAGCCAACTAAGAAGAACAAATGGGGTCCAGTCCAAGCGACGACAAGAATGAATACCAGAAAGCATGATCAACAGAATATGCTGGAAAACGCTAAAGAATACCAGAAGAGAAGAAATTTGGAGATTCCTCCAAGTTTCAAAGGTAACTCCTTTGCCATCTTAAGTTCTGATGTTTTGGCGGATATTTCTGATGTCATTGATATTACTGTTGGTGGTAATATGATTGATAAGGTCGATATAATCCAAAACTTGGTTGACAATGAACTAGTTAGGAATATTGAGTATGCAAATAAAAATCCTAATGTTGTTCTTCCAAATGACTTAAATGTGGTAGGTGACATTGATGTCCCTTTGAGTGATGAGAATCCTGCAGTAGCTTCTTCTCGTCAGTTGCCTGACGATCAAGAACTCTTAGATGCAGATGATTGGTCCCTTGTAACTAGTAGGAAAACAAAAAGAAAAATGATAGGCGCCATACTAAATATTAGAGGCTTGGGTCGCCCAGGTCGTAAACAAGCTGTAGCGGATTTGATTTCTAATCATAATTTGGAGTTTATTGGGATTCAGGAGACTAAGAAAGAAACTATTGATAGTTCCTTTCTAACGTTTGTGGCTGGGTCACATAATTTTAATTGGTGCTCACTTCCTGCGAAAGGTTCTGCTGGCGGAATCTTAGTAGGTTGTAGAGATGACTTGTTTGAGATCATTTCGCACACTCCTGGTAAATACTGTCTTTCTTTGATTTTAATCAATAAGAAGGATGGTTTTACTTGGAACCTTATTGTGATTTATGGTCCGGCTTATGCTGACTTTAAATTAGATTTTTTCGCTGAATCGCATGATATTCTGGAGAAGAACACTCTGCCCATCTTAATTGGGGCTGATTTTAATTTGGTTCGGTTTGCAAAAGAGAAAAGTAATGGTAATATAAATAACCAATGGTCTTTCCTCTTTAATGACTAGGTGAATAAATGGTCTTTACTTGAAATCAGAACTTTTAACCGTTTATACACGTGGGGTAATAATCAAGAGGATCTATTTTGGCAATGTTAGATAGAATTTTTGTCTCAGTTGACTGGGAACAAAAATTCCCTTTATCTACCGTTGTGGCTTTATCGCGTGCTGTCAGCGACCACACACCTTTACTTCTAGGTACTGGTGAGGGAATACGCCCTCCTCCCAGACTATATCGTTTTGAGAAGTGGTGGTTGGCTAAGGAGGAGTTTGCTCCACTGGTTACAAAAGTTTGGAACACTAGGTGTGATTGCGTTTCAGCGATTGACATCTGGCAGTTTAAACTTAGGCTTCTTAGGAGTCATACCAAAGGGTGGAGCATTAACATAGAATCAGCCAGCAAGAGAAAGAAGTCGGCTCTTATGCAAGAGTTTGACATTCTTGATGTCTTTTCAGAAAAGAATCAACTCGATCCTGCTGAGAAAGAGAGAATGCAACAAATTAAGTTTGAGCTAGATGATATACTGAAAAATGAGGAAACAAAAACCTGGCAGAGATCGAGGGATCGGAATATTTTAGAAGGGGATAGAAATACTTCTTTCTTCCATGTTACTGCTAACCAGCGAAGAAGAAGGACAAAAATTGCGGTCCTTGATGGTCCTTGTGGACCAGTTGAGGAGACGAGTGAGATGTTAAAACTGGTTGTTGAGTTTTATAAAAAAATGTTTGCTAAGGAAGGAAAACCAGATATTTCTCTAGGACCTAACTTCTGGGATCCTCAAGATATCCTCACTAATGAGGAGGCTCTGCTCTTGGATGCCCCGTTTTCGTAAAAGGAAATATTTGAAGCTATCTTGGGTTCTTATGCTGCTGGAGCACCCGGGCCTGATGGCTTTTCATTTCTGTTTTATCAGACTTTTTGGCCTGTTATTAAAAACGATTTTATGGCCTTGGTCAGGGATTTTGAAAATGGTACACTGGATGTAGCCAGACTAAACTACTATATTATCACCTTTTGAAAAAGTTCAGACCTATTAGTTTGGGGAATTGTAGCCTTAAGATAATTACTAAAGCTATGACAAACAGGATTGCTCCTGCTAGATAGAATTATCTCTAAAAACCAAACTGCTTTCATTAAAAACAGGTTTATTTTGGAAAGTGTTGTGGCGGCTCATGAAGTAATTCATGAAGTTCATTCTAAAAAGCAGTCGGGTCTGGTTTTGAAACTAGACTACGAAAAAGCCTATGATCGCATAGACTGGGATTTCCTCGATAAGATGTTAGAGTCCAGAGGGTTTGGTCCCTTGTGGAGAGCTAGAATTAAATCTATTTTAACTGGGGGGTCCTTCTGTGTTAGAATTAATGATGTTAACAGCAATTATTTTGTTGCTGGCAAGGGTCTTAAGCAGGGAGACCCTCTATCCCCCATTTTATTTAACTTAGTGGGTGATGTGTTTACTAAAATGCTAGCTAAAGCTGCTTCTCATGGTTTGATTCGTGGGCTCCTTTGTCCTGTCATTCCTGGTGGTATTATCAGCCTTCAATACGCTGATGATACCATCCTATTTTTAGAAAAGGATGTAGATATGGCACGAAACCTTAAATTTATCCTGACTTGTTTTGAACAAATGTCAGGAATGCGCGTGAATTATCATAAAAGTGATCTTGTTCCCATTAATGTCGAGGATGATGAGGTTAATATTTTTGCTCAGATCTTTGGATGTAAAATTGGAAAGTTCCCTTTTACATACCTTGGTGTGCCTTTGCATTATGCTAGATTAAGGAGAGAAGATTTGCAGCCTATTATTGACAAAATTATTAAACGCATAGCTGGCTGGATGGGGAAACTGCTTTCCTACAGAGCCAGGCTAGTGTTATTGCATAAGCATTCCTATGTATCTGCTTTATCTTATAAAATTTCCTAAGTGGGCTATTAAAGCTGTAAATTCTCAAATGTCTCGTTTCTTTTGGAAAGACTCAGATGCGGCTCCTAAATACCATTTGATTAATTGGGAGACTATTTGTCAGAAAAAAGAATATGGGGGTTTGGGAATTCAAAACTTGAGTGATTTCAATCTATGTCTTTTAGCGTCTTGGATCAGGCGATACCACCTGGACCAACACAAAATCTGGAGACAAATAGTAGATTATAAGTATGATTTACATCCGAACTTGCTGAGAGCTAATCCTAGCCAGTGTTCTCCTTTTTGGAAAGGGATCATGTGGGCAGCCTCGGCGGCGAGAATTGGATATAGATGGAAATTGGGTAATGGTCGTAAAATTCTTTTTTGGGAAGATATTTGGATAGGCCACTGCTCTTTAGCTACTTTATTCTGGGAGTTATATATTATTGCTAATGAACGGTGTGTTGTGGTTTCTGATGTGTGGGACGGAATAGAACTGAAAATTACTTTCAGGAGAGTGGTGCCTCAGAGAGTTTTTGATATGTGGCTTGAGCTAGTGGCTTTGATTGAATCATATCAACTCTCTGAGGATGATGACAACCCTGTTTGGATGTTTCACCCATCAGGGCAGTATTCGGTGAAGTCTTTCTATGGGATTATTAATAATCGTGGGGTGTTGCCTGTGCACACCCCTGCGGTTTGGAATTTACATGTTCCCCCTAGAATGCATGTGTTCCTATGGCTTTTAGCAAATGATAAAATCTTAACCAGAGTTAATTTGAGTAAGCGTAGACATGTAGAGGATAAGACATGTTTGTTCTGTTCTGAAACAGAAACTGCACATCATCTTTTCTGTGATTGTGTTGTGGCTAAAAACGTATGGAACACAATTTCTGAGGTGTTGGAGATTCATATTGGATCTGATTTTGAATCTATTTCTAGATGGTGGATCAGTGAAAATAGGAATTCAGTTATCAATATGTTTTCTACTGCTACTTTGTGGTGCATTTGGAACATAAGAAAGGAAATGTGCTTTCAGGGTTTAAGATTGCCAGGTGTGAAGGAATTTCTCAGAAGGATCCATGCGTTCATCAAAACGTGGAAGATGGGAAGGCGGGCTCGCAAGCCTAGCCTTATTTTTAGCGGCCGGGAGGTCTTTTCGCTAATGTGAGAGGCATTGGCAGCCTCAACCACGGTTCAAGCACCGGCTCACGACAGGGCTTGATCGACACTCCAGCTTGTTGGATCAGAATCTTCAGAAGCTAAACGTCAAGAGTGGGGAGCTGCTCAGAATTGCCTGGGCGTGACAGAGATCCTTCTGAACATGGTGCCGGGAGCGAGGCAGAAGTGGGAGCAAGCGAAGGCCTGTGAAGCTCTCACTGAATCTGTGCGTTTGAATAGGCTGTAGTTTGTTTTTCACTTTGTGCTTGCGCCTCGGAGGTTTCTCATGTTTTGGATGAATGTAATAAGGAGCTACAAAACTGTATGACAATTGTGGTTGCATGAATAATGGAACCTGGGGGGAGCCCTTTATTTCTAAAAAATTGACGCGCGGATCGATATGAAGAATGTGCATATAAATTTTGATTTGACTCATCTGTTTGACTCGTTCGTGGAAGAAGAAAGCGCTGCAGCAGCTAGCCTAGGAAGATGCCCGGAATCTATGCCCGGCAAGACAAGTCTATATGTACCTTCAACTTTGAAATCATCATCTGCATCGCTTCTGTGAACAGGGGATACAATTGTGAACCACCCAAAAAAGGAAGATATCAAGATCTGGCATTTCTACGATCCTGACACACCCGAGTTGGTCTACCCTTAAACTGGCTCGGGATGATTGCTACAAGGATTAATAATCACAGGCCGTGGTCAGTTACCGCTGCGACAAACACTCCAATGATACTCTACTGTCAGACAATGCTCACGCTTGAGTTCAGCTTCAGGAAGCTCTGTCAGAGGAAACGCTACGAAATTTTTAACGGCAATCTCCCAACACTGGAAACCAAGGGAGAAAATATAAAGTGGTGTGCACCCTGTCCCTGGGCATGGGTGACGAGAACACAAGATTTTCCCCACACCATGTCCACATATCCGGTTCAGAAAAAAAGAACAAAATTAAGTTCTTCAGGTACCAGGACGAAGAGCTCTTCCAGGCTTGAGAAAAACCCCATCAAGATGTTCTACAAAAAAATCTTTGCTGAGCAACGATCCTGGACACACAACATTACCCTGGCTACCCACCAGCAGCAGGACCTTCGGTGCTTAGGAGGCGCCCCTTTCTCGTGGGAAGAGATTCTAACGCCATCTCATGTCTTACCCAATTCTCTACACTTCTGCTGTAGATCGGGTTCGCCAGCTCTGTCGCCTCGCAAATGCAAAACGGGCTTTGCTAACTGAATGACTGATCAGCTTTCAGGGACTGCACAAGAACACCTAGACACAATATGCTTCTGTCCCTCAGCCAGGCTAATGTGCTGCTCAGCGGGGAAGAGGATAGGTGCCAGACGATCATCTCGGACATTGCCTCGACTGCAATCTTCTATGACGCGTTGTTCGTGGACAGGGGCTTGCCTGGGTATAAATTTGCTGCAAGTAAAAACCAGCCCGAGAAGGTAGACTGGTAGAGAGTCCTCTACCTTAAGTTCACTCACCGAATGAGTTCCACCAGCTCCATTTACTCTCTTCTTGGCATCCAACATATGATCTCCTATGTACGAACCTTTCAAGTATAACTCAATACAAATATGGATTGTAATTAATTATTATCAAAACTACAGATTAGCACATATCATATAATGTCCTCATATGTAAAATAGACAAGTTGATTATTGCGATCGATTATATTTCAATAGGACAAAGCATTCGTGTAATTTCAACTTATCACCAAACCCAACTTGCAAGACTATTACCGATATTTCACTTTATACTCTAGAAGTTTATATAATTGTGCTTAATAGTCGTACACGAGAAACCACCATTAATATATTTATTCATTGGATGATTTAGAGATCTCTAACATGATATTAAGGATAATAAATAGACTTAACACGCGTGTATACACACATAAAAATAAACACTATAAGTTATGCAAATATGAAAAATGGAGATTTTTTTTTTAAACAAAAGGTTTTTTTTTCTCATGGCAAAACTTTTTATTGTTAGACATTGGAATAGTGTAACAAAAAATGATATAATTAACATTAGACACTCAATTGTGGTTAAATATAAGAACTATGTAGTCGTTAAGATTATAGTTTTGATAAAAATAATTCACAAATAAGTATACGATTTTAGTATAAACAAATTTATTTTAATTCGCCATGGGTCCAGAATAAGTTTGGGAATTAAAATAAGATTTTAGTATAAACAAATGGAGATTATAGGTTGACATGGGTCACCATGCATGTGCCAATGATGACAGCGGTGAGCGAGTTGACTCGGAGCATGTAATTCGACGCTGACATGTTCTTTGGGTTCCTATTGTGCCTGATACCATGAAGGGGTGAAGTCGCAATGGTGACCCATGTCAACCTCCTGCTCACTATCGTCGGCGGCGACAAAGATGTTGGAAGCGGCACTGGCCAAGTCGGAGCTGGAGGAGGCGCCCGTCAAGACGAAGACTAAAACAAAGGATGCTCGTCTCTGTGTCTTCAAGGCAAGGGCTCCGCAACTCAAGGCGCTGTGCTCGATGTCCCTGATGGCAAGCCGTCGCTTCAAGGTGGGTACGGAGCTGGAGCGCAAGCTTATCGCCTTACATCGAAGGATCGTCAGGATGGTCACCTTCGTTCTCATGGGTTAACGCACTATGAAATGGTGCATCAGGTTCCTCGAGCGCCTCAACGAGGTGGAAATCCCCATACATGCTCCATGACTCCGCTGTAGAGTTGTAGATTCCAGATCGGACGGGTGTGTTGTCCAGAGGTCCTGACAGTTGCTTACTCATGTCTCTTTCGGTAGTCCTCTACTGGTTTCATGTGATCTGTGATCAGAATCGATGGAGATGAATCATATGCGGAACATGAATCATTACTGCGAGTAGATTGGATAACTGTCGTCCTGTGCGTGCCGCTGCTCTTGGACGACTAGTTGGGCCTTCTCGAATCTCGCTCAGACTGGGCCGGTCACAAGATACAGTACTCTTGCTGTTTAAAAAAAAATCGAAAACCATATTTACCAGTTTCAAAATAATTGAAAACAAACAAGGATGTAGACAATGGTGTATCCCACCAACGTGCAAAAAAATAAATATTAAATACTTTGTATTTTGTACTACACAAAAATGACAAACGTGTGTATTTGAGTATACGTATTTTCCAGTCTCTAATTTTTCGAGATTTTTTATTTTTGTGTAGCCCATAATATAAATTATTTGAAACTGATATTTGTATTGTTTATAGGATACACCATTGGCTACATCGAACTTTTTTTCAGAATTTTTTAAAACTTGGAAATACGATTTTTCAAAAAAATTAAAATAGCATGAGCACACGTGCTCAGGAGTCAAAAGCACTTTCCGTTGTAATATTCCAATCTTTTGCGGTTTTACCTGCAAAGTTTTTAAGAAACCTTTTTCCCTAGTTTGTGTTTTTAATTTTCACATGTGTTTTTTCATGTATCTTGCTTTTCTATTAATGAGATACAGTGTTAGCGATCCCTGACATCTCTGACCCAGCCACGCTCGAAGCCATTGCATGTCGGGGGGGGGGGGGGGGGGGGGATTAGCATTAGCAGCATATTTACATGTACAACGTCTGCAAATTGCCTTGGACTGCTTGGAGGTTATCAATTCTATCCAAAATTTGAGCAGGTGCAGCTACTACTCCATCCCATGTGAATCTATCAGCGAAAGGCTCTTTTTGAAGATGCAGCTTCAACCATGAGTAGAGAAGTTTCAACATCCATGCTCATAACCTAGCTAGATCCTTGCTCTCTTAGATCATGGTCGCCAAGTGTGGCTGATAGACTCCCCTGATACCGCGATTGTACAAATGCTTATTGAGTAATAAAAGGTGTCATTACCCCTAAAAAACCTTCATATATACCGACCACGCTCCATGTGCTTGCGCTTCGCGTCGTAAACCAACATGTAGTTGGATGGTTAGGAGGGTGGTTGTACCCCCAACCCATCAGAATCTAAACCCAGCCTTAACGATGGTGTTTCTCATTAAAAGAGAATATTATTCAGTGTGAGGCGACGTTACCGTTGATAGCGAGGTGTTTGTCGTTACTTCATCAATTTCAAAACCCGATCTACCAGCTAGTCTCTCGGAGTTGCTCGTAGAGGTAAAGTGTGCGTGTGTGCGTTCTCCTGGGGGTGAGAAATTAACAGATAGGCGCAATTAACTATATTTTAAATTGTATTTTTGAAAGAAAGAATGCTCTAGCGAACTAGGGCTCTGAAAGGACGCACTCGGGTGTGTTGCTTGTATGTTGGGTTACACCCAAACCTATCGATCTCACCTCTCGCCGCCGCTCCACCTCCTCTGCCACCCTAGACTCTCTCCACGCCCGCACGTGCCTCCCTGCCACCCCGCGGTTGTTCTTGGCACGTTAAGGGTCTCCGCCGTCTCCGGCGAGGTTCCGCGACTTGGGCGTTCAACGCCAATATGGGTTTTAACCAAAAATTTCTTGGACTGGGGGGGGGGGGGGGGGGGGGGGGGGGGGGGACGGCCCCCTAACATGTGAATAGCTCCGCCACTCCCAATATTTACTACTCAAACGAATCAAGAAAATAGGGCTACTTCCTCCGTTCGGAACTATTAGGCTGGAAAGGGTTTTTAGATAGTTCTAAATTATGAGGATGAAGTCTCAATTATTTATAAACTTTTGAGCATGCACGGTTCTTAATTCCCTCCCAAGCTATGCACATGTCATCATGTTTCCATTTTTCTAGGGAAATTAATGACTCAAATCCAACTAGCCAATGCATGCACATTAGTTAAATAATCAAAGCGATTTTTAAGAAAGAGTTAATACTTATCTTAATTGACGTGTTTTTGGCACTCCACCCTTATAATCCTGAACAGAGGAAGTACTCGAGTACCGCGTGCTCCTTTTAATTACCGGTGCAGGCCCCCATTCAGAATGTAGAGTATTCCCGACAAAATCTTGGACTAGAATGTAGATAAAAAACGAACGGAGGGAGTACGTGTCATACTAGTAGCCGAACAAAAAGGCAGCATGTGTGGTCGGTTTATATTCAAGTATGCGTAGTTTTGAAAAGCAAATCGGTGTAACAGATCTAGGTAGGGATATCCCTCCTACTCCCTCCGATCTTAAGTGTACTCTAGTTTTGTTCTAAGTTAAAAAAAAAGATCAACTTCATAAAAAAAGGTATCAAACTTGACGATATGAAAATAATATACTACGTAACTATATTACAATACGCATGTAGTGATATTAGTTTGATGTTGTAAATATTGTTGTGTTTTTCTATATAGTTGGGTCAAATTTAACAAATTTTGATTTAGGACAAGCTTAAAAAGTAGACTTATTTAGGGACGGAGGAGTATGTATGACACGGTACCGAGAGCCTTAGAGGACAGACTACGATATGTCCCTCCCCTTCTTCAGCGAACAACAATGAGGCATATAGGGCTTAATTGAGGGGAAATCATCTTTTGCTCATAGGTGTAGATGCACCCACTACTTAAAAATGGCATTTTGAAATGATATAATTCAAATATTTTTTTGTATGAACACACAAAATGGCATTTTGAAATGATATGTTATATGTCCACACAAAACGTTTCGTGAAAAAATGACTTTTTGTGGCATGTGTAAAAAGACAAAAAATATCTTTTTCTAACGAATTTTTGTGCGTGGATAAAGAATGTTTGGATGTACACCTGGTATTTTTATTTAGATTTTTTTACACTTTAAAAATATTATAAAATTATTTTTCGTAATGGGTACATCTACACCTACGAGTCAAAACATCATGTCCTTAATTTAGTGACTAGTTTACCACAGATGTATGCGTCTTCTTACATTACAACTAGAAGGACACCCCGCGAGTTGCAGCGGAATGTGTAAACAAAATAGTATAAGAGGTATGATATGAGGTATGATACATTATGTTATCTAAAGAAATATGCAAAATTCAGTCCATCATAGTCGAGATGCTAAATTTAATACACATGAGATAAGTGTATATTATAAATTATTAATTTGAACAATTGGATGATATGGGTAATGGATAATGTGTAGATTGCATGAGTGATTATTAAATATTAGTGGAAATGACATAGGCAGTAGATTGGCTAAAATGATGGATGATGTGAATAACTTGTATGTTGAGATACAAAAAACATTAATATATGTTAGTGGGTGTTTTGCTTTATAAGAAATATAGATTACCTTAATAATACGGAAATCCATGTTGGGTCATGGGTGCGGATTGCTCAAAAAACAATTTTCAAAATGTCAAAAAATTCAAAATAAAAATTCAGATATACTTCAAGACATTTTATGTTAGTACAAAAAGTTTCGCGAAGAAAAGACATTTTTTGTGACCTGTACAAAAAAGACAAATTCGGACGCTCCAAAATGACCTTGTACGGATATTTTTTTTGTCTTTTTTGCACAGATCACAAAAACTGTCTTTTCTCCGTGAAACTTTTTGTGCTAACACAAAATGTTCTTATGTATATCGGATTTTTTGTTAGCTTTTTTTGACATTTTGAAAAGTTTTTAAAAATGTTTACACAACGGGTGCATCTGCACCCATGACCCGAAACACCATGTCCTTAATAATATCACTTCATAGTACTGCGTGCTCGTAGTTGATGCGTGTAAATCATGCGCATCTTTATCCATGTTTAAACCGTATATTTGACATGAAATGATGATATATCACTCTATACCTGCCACTAATCATTAATGTGTAATTTATATTGTAAAACTCCTTGTGAATTATTTTCTTGCATTTAAGGATGGAATTCCCACGAATATCATGCATTTATTAGAAGAATTATCTTATTGGGAGTTGCCAAAAATATAGAAGATAAAATCAGGCGAAACAAGATTTAACGAGCACCGGTACAGCCGCACACGCTCGTATCAGCCGCCATACCAGTGTCCGTTGGATCGGCACCGTCAATATAGTCAACTTTCACGAAGGGGTCCTGGTGGAATTTGCAACAGAAGACCCCAAAACCTAATTCCGTCGGCAGCCACTATAAGAAGTAGAGGGGACAACCACCAGAAGAGCCGCCCATTCTTCATCCGTCCATGAAGTATTGCGACCATCACCACTCCACTACCATCTCCATACTGTAGTCATTTGACATCTCCATATCCATACTCTACATGTAATTTAGATATCATCGCTGCTGGCAACATGTAAGAACTATAAATCTTTAAGTACTATGTTATACAATGTTTTCTATTGCTGATATGATCGTGATGTGTGAGTAGTCCACTAGGGTTAGGGGCTGAGGTCTAACCTAGCAGCTATGTGCAATCTAATCAATGGGAATTAGTTTAAAGAGTTCTATATGATTCAAATATATGTCTCTTGTCAAAACCTCGCTTCTAGGACTTGTCAGATACCCAAGACCCCGAAGAGTGATCAAGGTGGACGTGAGAGCAGGGGAAAGCAGAAGACTTGCGTGAAACCTGGTGAGAGTAAGGGGAGTACAATAGCCGGATGTGATCCTTTGGAGAACAAAAGTGATGTCCTTGAACTTGATGGTTTTGTCTGTTTAATCTTAATAACTGAGGCAACCCCGCAAGACGAGCAAGGCCGAAGTGGACAAATGTATCCATTTGTGCTTGTGTCATATGAGACAGTGGTGACTTAAAACACATTGCTCATATATATCTATGTTATCATATGAATTATTTATTACTAATAGAGCTTCATTTTATCTTTATTATCTCATACATAAATGCACTGCTGCAGGTGAAACCTTAAGCCCTGTCATATTTTAAACCATTGATACAAAGCCCTTTCAGAACGAGATTGGTCCGGTAAACAAAACTTATTTATCTTTCTTAGACTTGTTATTAATACCTTGCCAAGCATCTACTTCACAGATTCGATAAACCTAAGATCTCTTAGGGAAAAAGCTACATACAACATCCGAAATCCGGATCGAATGTATCAGTAGTCTCATACCAATAATATTTTATTCAAGATTTATGTTCGCTTGATTAATAAGAAGTTTGAACCGAACGAAGAAGGGGCTAGCCGGCTAGTTGAGGCAACCTATGGGTTATTTATTACACGCATGTGAGCGGCACAGCGCAAATGAACTTTGTTATGGGGGTAAATGTAGCAGCCAAACCTCTCCATGCCACCGCTCGTGGCACCTTGCCATTGTTGCACAACCATTTTAAGCTCACATTGAACTGCTAGAGTGAAGGATCGAGTAGGTTGACTAGAGGGGGGGGGGGGGGGGGGTGAATAGGCAACTACAAATTTTCTTTTTCTTTTGTTCAAATTCAGGAATTGCTCAAATATAAGTTCTCTAGATATGCAACTAGGTGAACAATCCTATATGATGAGCAATAAACAAGCTAGCAAGATATTCTAAATAAGTTGAGCTAGCAATACAAGTAAAAGAATGATAAGAGATAACCACACGGTGACGCGAAGATAATTCCCGAAGTTCACTTCCTAATGGAAGCTACGTCTTCGTTGGAGCGGTGCGGGGTCACAAGTGAGCCCGAATAGCCTTGATATGGCACACCGTATCTCCCTCGTGTTATCCTCCAATGAGGAGATCCACGAGCCACTATATGATGCCCTCGAGGTCGGAAAAAACCTTTACAAGGATGAGGCACACTCCACAACCGAATTGGAGGCTCCCACCGAATCCCGCGGCTCCCAAAGCCACAAGAATCACAAGGCCAAGGCACGCATCCACAACTCAATTGGAGGCTCTTGGCTTTTCCCCGCGGCTCCCAAAGCCACGAAGAACACAACTTCTGTCTAGGGTTCAACGAACCCAAGAGGTAACAAGATCCGCTAAGGATTAATGGGGGGAATCGAAATTGCTTTGGTGGAAGTATAGATCAAGAACTCCTCCTTCACTCCTCAAAGTATGAAGGTGTTTGGACCGATGGAGAGGGAGATCTTGGAGGTTGAAGCTTTGCAACAATGGTGGAGAGAGAATTTTCAAAGTCTGGCTTCTTTGGAGAAGAAGACTAGTATATATAGCTCCACACAAAAAATAGTCGTTGGCCAGCTTTCTGTGTTCGAGCGGTAGTACCGGACCAAAAGGCCCGGTACTACCGGACGGCAGAAAGCAGCAGTCAACAGACCCATTGACCAGGCGAAGCGAGCGCCCGGTACTACCGGAGTTTCCACCGGTACTACCGGAGAGCGCAGGCTCGGTACTACCGGACAAAAGTCTGGTACTACCGCATAGAAATTTCCCGGAGACCAGTAGCATTTGATGTTCGCCGGTACCTGGCCCGGTACCACGTCCGGTACTACCGGAGGGCGTAGGATCGGTACTACCGGACAAAAGTGCGGTACTACCGCTTAGAAATTTCCCGGAGTCCAGTAGCATTTGGCATTTGCCGGTACCTGGCTCGGTACCAGGTCCAGTACTACCGAGCGAGCTCGGTACTACCGGGCCATTTCATCCTGTACTACCGGAGCACAGAAAAGTGTGCCAAACACACTGGATTTCAGGGAATGGGATGGCTGTGGAGTGCATATTTGGTTTGTGCAAAATATGTAGACAGGATTGATTCCGCCCAAACCTCCACAATAGATCCCCTCTTGATAGTACGGTATACCTACAAGGTAAAAACCTAGAAAAACTATTAACTTCTCGCTTGACGCTTGTAGAGGAGGCATCCCGCCATCATGTGTAAATATACATAAGATATACCTGAAAGGGCATGTGTTGCCCCATGCATGGTTTTGGTAATTAATGACAATCCTTATGGACTAATGTTTGCATTGAGGTATACTTGTAGATCTTGTCCATAGGAAAAGATTGGAGTTCATATGTTGGACTCTAGAAGATTACATGATGATCAATGCTATATTCATGGGTTTATATGAAGAATGGTCATCTAGTTGAGCTTAGTGCAAGCATGGCTTGGAAAAGAAGATTGAGTGAACATTCATGTTTATCTCCAAGCCATCATCTATATCAAGACAAGAATATGAAGCGCAAGTGGATACATGAAGACGGAGCTAAGCGAGGCTCTCCCATAATGGTGTATGGGGGAGTATTTAGAGAAGTCTTCATCAAGCATGTGCTAGCAAGCACAATCAAGAAAGGTGGCCCACTTGAAGAGATCAAGATCGTCATCATCTAGCTCAAGTGGAATGCGCAAGGCAAAGGTATGATCTTGATAGGGCATTCTATCAAGAGGGGCTCTCAAGTGAGTAACTTGATCGCATCTTTGCGGAGAGCTCAAACCTTTGCATATTTGGCATATCATCTTTCTTGGTTCTTATTTGGCTTTTATCCATGTGAGAATTTAGAGCTTGTGTTCATCTCCATACCAAGCTCTAGTTCATCAAAAACGGATTTCATATGTATATCTTGTTGCGTTTTTGATATTGGAGGTTTTACCGGCTTATCTTTTCTAGAGAGGTCAAACTCTCTCCTTGTGGTTTCCTCCTCACATGATGGACTATGATGTGTATATGCTTGTAATGCTTGTGATTATCTTCGGAGCAAGCCCAAGATCATAGAAAACGGAGTCCGGATGGAAAACTTGTTGCGTTTTCTTGTTGGAAATATTATCGGTTTATCCGTGAGGAAAGTTCCACACCTTCCCATGTGTGTAACTTTACTCTCTTTATTATCGGTTTATCCGTCAAGCTTTCGTCGTTATCTAACCAACCTCGTTGGTTTCATCCCGTTTGGAGTTCGAACGAGAAAGTTATTGCATTTCAGGATTTGCTAGTTTGCAAATCATAGTGTTGTCATCTAACACCAAAAGGGGAGTTTGAAAGAACATATTTTATGTTCCCCTTAGTTTTGTGTGTTAGGCAACAACACTAGGAATTATCTAATATGTGTTGCTAAGTGATTTCAGGAAATATTAAGTTTTATAGCAACTCGAAAAGGTGGAAGAAATCGCCGTGCGGAAAACCCTGTCAGGCCGTCCCACAGGCCGGCCAGGCCGACCCACAGGCCGGCGGTCTCGGGTGCAAGGCCGGCCCACAGGCCGGCCCAGGCCGGCGTGCTCGGGAGGCAGGCCGGCCCCCAGGCCGGCCCAGGCCGGGCTCCAGGCCGGGCGGTTCGGGTGGCTGGCCGGCCCCCAGGCCGGCCCAGGCCGGCCTCCCTGGCAGCACGCCAGGCCGGCCCACAGGCCGGCCAGGCCGGCCTTCCTGCTGCCTGCAACGGTTACATTTGGGGAAGGGGTATTTAACCCCCTCCACCTACCTTGGATCAAGGAGCTCGCCCAAACTTCAAGAACACCATTGTTGCAGCTCAAGAAACACATAGATCTCTCAATCCCTCCACCCAAACTCGTTGATCTTTGGAGGATTGAAGGAGAAGGCCTAGATCTACATCTTCACCAAGCAGATTTTCATTTCCCCCTCATTCACTTGAGGGACCCTTTGCTAGGATTTCCATTTGGAAAACCTAGCTTCTTGTTGAACTAATTGATTGTCTTTGTGACAGATTATAGCTGTTCGGGAGCCCCCAATCCTCTTGTGGGTTGAGCCCCGGATCGTTGTTGTAAAGGCTCCGGAATCCGTCTTGAAGGATCCCGATAGTGGAAGGTGAACCAAACCTTTGTGGTGCGGTTCATCGGAGAATAGGGTGAGCCTTTGTGGCGCGAGATCGACCTTTGTGGTGCCTCACTCCCCTCCAACGAGACGTAGTCCCCTAAAAAGGAGGAACTCGGGAATACATCATCGTCTCCGTGTGACTCGGTTATTTATATAACCGAGCTCTTTACTTATGCACTTTACATTGTAATAGCCTTCGTGCTTGAAGTATCTTCTTGCTATCACCTTGTTGCTTGTCTTGCTTAGCATAAGTTGTTGGTGCACATAGGTGAGCCTAGTATACTTAGGTTGTTGGCTTGTTAATTTAAACACCTAGTTTTATTCCGCAATTATCAAGTCTAAACTAGAAAAAGTTTAATCGCCTATTCACCCCCCCTCTAGGCGACATCCTTGTCCTTTCAATACCTGTAAATCTTTTAGCACACAATTAGTCCGCTAATTGTGTTGTCAACAAACATCAAAACATATAGGGATAGAAATGTCCTTTCAATCTCCCCCTTTTTGGTGTTTGATGACAACCCAAAGTTTAGCGATAAAAGATTTGCAAAAGACAAGCGGGCTCCCCCTGAATGTGTGCATTATTTGTAATTTGCGTTTGAATGCAAAACACACCATATTCATGTGGGATGAGCACCCCTTATATTTTACAAACCTAGCAAGTTTAACTAAATAGGCATATGAAAAGTAACTTGCCAAACATGTAAGACATACCAAAGGATAGATAGCTAAATAAGTCTATTACATAGCACCACATAGTCTTAAGCAAATAGGTTTATGCATGTCTTACACCATGCGCAACGAAGTTCATAAACCAACTAAGATGAAACACAAGTGATAAGAATCAAAGCAAGAGCAAGCTTGTGCCCCTCCCATGCAAATCCCCTTGATAAATCCTACTAGAACACATTCTCCCCCTTTGTCATCGAAATGCGAAAAAGGGAGAAGCGCGATGCTAAGAAACGTCCCATGGAGAGTCACTCTCCACCCATGCTGTGGTGGACAGGGGTACGGGTCGGATCATCATTCTCGGGGGCGTCCTCTTCACTCCAATAACCATGCTCGGAGATCCACTGCTCCTTGGGGGTGATGACCAAATCACGTGGGTGCTCGGGAGAGTGCTCAAGCTCCAACTTTCTCATCATTGCTTTCTGACGCATGGCAGCCTTCTTGTGATAGACATGAGCCTCATACATGCGCTCTTGGATGTCCAGCTTGAAGCAGAAAGCTCTCTTGGCCTTGATTTGAAACTTCTTGAACCACGAAGGTTCCTCAAGAGGTGGAGCACAAGAACTAGTCCCAACATCTGGAGCGCCTGATGGAGCACTAGTTGAGCCTCTAACAGTTTTGCAGCCCTTTCTGTCCTTGGGTAGAGTGTGTGCCTTCCTTTGCAGTTGCTTGGCATTGTGCTTGATCACGGGCAAACCATCCTTCAAAAGGTTCGTACCTTTCTTTGCACTCCATTTGTCACAGATGAGGGCCATGATAAATGGCGCATAAATAGGAACTCTCTTGTCAAGCATATTCAGCCACATCTCTTGATATATGAAATCCATGACATCAAGTCTTTCACATTTTCCTTTATTGGCCTTTGAATTAGCCATGAGATCAATAGTGTAAGAGTGCACTTGGTCCCAATTCCCAATCCGAGGAGCAAGACACTCACGATAGATGCGATGCAGAATCTCAAAAGGTGGAATTAAATCCTCGGTTTGGCCCGGAATTCCACCTGCCATAGTAATGGGAGCAAGCAACTCCTTGCCACCGGATTCATCGGTTGAGTGGCATCTCCATCCAATGGAGTTCCTTGGACCCCCATCACGATAACCACCCAAGACAGCCCCAAAATCATTCATTGTAGCTTGAAGCATAGTATCTTTGGTCATCCATGTGAGAGTCCGAGCATTATCATTGCCAAAGTGGACGGTTGAATAGAATTGAAGAATATAGTACTCAATGTATGGATGGTTGAAGGTCATAATGTCCATGAGACCAAATTCTTCACACATAGCAAGGGATTCAGCAAAGTAGGATCTAAGCTTGTCCTTCTTCATGTGTTCAATGTCAATGGAGTGTTGAAGGACCACTTTGTGTTTATTGGATGAACCCAAATAGACTTGTTGATAAACCCGTTCTTGCTCATTGGTGTGGAAATGAGGGTTCCTCACTGACATGGGTATGCCTATTGGGTACCCTACTATGAGGGTACCTGGTGCACATATCGACTGGGCCCAATTATCAAAGCTTACACGAAGCCCGTGAAGGGAAGCCCACGAAGATGGAGTATCCTCCAAGTTTGGCAAAGACGTAGGTCGGTTTAGGCTTACCATATGTGTAAATCGAGTCGGTTACGAACACCCGAGACCCAGCCTATTATTTAAGGACTGGGAGGGCAGTCGGACCAGACCACGTACTTTCAGAGCCACCAAAACCCTAGCGAGATCGACATCTCGCCGGGACCTTTGTAACCATCATATTCACAAAGCAATAATAGACAGGCAGGACGTAGGGGTGTTACCTCCACACGAGGGCCCTGAACCTGGGTAAAATCCTTGCCTCGCTTGTCAGCCGACGTAACTTCCAGTGCTACCACGTTCTCTCCCCCATATTCACGACCCAGGGACCTCGACTATGGGTCTTGATGAGTCTACCCCTCATCAAGTGGCGCCGTCCGTGGGAATGAATAGCACTGGACTCGAAGTTTCGCCGGTTCCATCAGCAAACGGCAATTCGCCGACCACATCAGCAAACGGCAACTCGCCGATCTCATCAGCAAACGGCAACTCGCCGATCGAATCTGCACACGGCAACTCGCCGACCATGTCTGCAAACAGCAACTCGCCGATCCAGGCGACACACGGCGAATCGCCGATCCAGTCGAAAAGCGGCAGACTGCCCGCTTCACCTGCAAAAAGCGCATCAGCTCCTCAGATGAACTTCAGTCCGCACTCGCCGGATCTTCAGGAGGCGTTTTCTGGTCTCAAGTCAGGTTTGGATTTACAAGTTGGAGCGTTCAATTTTTTCGTAAACAATGTTGGCACGCAGGACTTGACAGATCCGCAAGAACTCGCGCGAGGCGCACCGAAGCTCCAATGACTGCACTCGCCCCGTCGTCGATTCCTGAAGCCTGCTCACCTGCAACAACCATGTCGACTGGCGAGATCGACAAGTTCATGATGGCGGAACTCCAAGGCGAAGAAGCTGAATCAGCATACCGCACAAGCAACGTCGATTTCAACCTCCCACTCGACGACAGCTTCGACTGCGGGATCTCCCTCGACGACTTCTACGAGCCCGCGATTCATAACGACAGTAATGTCGACTCCGAGATCTTCACCAACACCAACCTCAACTCAGAGATCCATAATGGCTTCGCCAACAAGGAGATGAGCATAAGCGGCGATCACGTCGAGAACGAGATTCGCCTAGAAGATCTACTCGACGAGCATAATGGCTCTGACATGAGCCTAGACGATGATGTCGAGTCCATGACTGGAATCGACAGTGCATACACGTGCCCACGGATCACGCCCCATCAGGTCTATGTGGCCTTTTCCGCAGAATCATCCGCAGCCGCAGCTGCCCGCAGGCCTACACAATACCCATGCACGGTAACCATGCCGGACGGGGTCACAACCTTAATAATCACGGAGGAGATGGCAGCAAAAGCAGATAAAGTCATCAAGGAGTGCACAATGATGCCAGCAGGCTCGACTCCGGAGGAGATGCTGACCTACCAGTACTTCAACTGGCAGGAATCGCTTCGACTGAGGAACTACAGGGCTGCGCTCGAAGAGCGCAGGAAGCAAGTTAGCCTTTCAAGTGCGCGAAGAAGGGAGCAATCCCTAGGGTCCACACAGCAACCAACCCCCGACCCAGGTCGCGGTTGGCGAGCCTCCCAGAGCATGAAAGAGTACAAATCACCCGCAACCTGTCGTTCATAACGGAGGATGCTGACGGAATCCCAGTACCCAAAACAGCTGAGGGTGCACTATTCTCGGTAGGTGCTTATCTGAAGGCACTACAACCTCCAGCGGATGATCTTGCTGCTGCCCTGCATCGCCAACAGCTCAAATCGCTAGCGCTAGCAGCAAAGGCTTTTCAGCCAGCAGATAAAACTCCAGCAAGAAGTCGGGATCGCGACATAGTCGACTCTCGACACGCAGAGCATAATCGTAGTGGTCGCAGCCCACTCGGATGAAGGAAGGAGAAGTTCGCACCGGCACAGGTCCAGCAGAAGCAGATCTCGAAGGTCCTACAGCAGCGATTCATACTCTGACCGCGAACCAGAGCCATGCGGAGCGTTGTGCTTCACTCGACGCGTCCGCGAGACGCGGATCCCAAAGGGTTCAAACTAACAGGTGAACAACCCAAGTACAATGGTCGCCAGGAACCTTCCGGGTGGCTTGAAGATTACAGACTTGCCGTCGCATGTCAGCGCGGCACGACTACCACAGCAATGCAATACATACGACTTATGCTCGAAGGCACAGCCCGCGACTGGCTCAAAGCGCTCCCTCCATCATCATACGACTCGTGGGAAGATTTCCGCCGAGATTTCATCAAAAACTTCGAGCCTCTTTGTGAGCGCCGAAGACATTCGAAGAGCTAAGAGCATGCAAACAACGATCAGACGAGTCGTTGAGATCATACATACGAAGGTGGACCGAAATACGCAATTCGGTCGGCGCAATCTCAGAAGATAGGGCTATGGACGCCTTCACAGAAGGTCTAGCCAGGAAGGACTTCAAGTAGGCACTTGGCCGCGAAAAGCCAAGTTCCTTGGCTCAACTCATAAAGATCGCGACTGAGTGGGCAGATGGAGAGGATTCTGTCCGCAGATCCCGCGCTTCCCCACCACGCGACAACCACGACAGCGGCAGTCGAAGCCGTAGAGACTCATACAGAGATGATCGCAGGCACAAACGCTCCAAACGTCCTTACAACGACGAGAGACCCGAGTTCATGGCGGCTGGGTACGCGCAATCCCGTGATGATCAAGACAGAAGCAACCGGCGCTCAGATGATCGACGGGACAGTCGAGATCGCGACCAGCGGAGCGACAAAAGGCAAGAGTGGCGTAAACGCAGTAACACAAAACCCGACGGTCATTTGAGGAAAAGATGGACGACTGGTGCAGACTCCACCTCTTTAAGGGGGATGACGGAAGGCTGATCTCCAATCACACCCTAAGGAACTGCAGGGAATTCGACCAAATGGCGACTGACTACATGACGCGACTCAAAAGGTACGGCCCTGCACCCACTCAGCCTACGCCTACATCTGCACCCCAACAAAACGCTATGCCTGCTCTTATGGCACCACCGCAGCCGCCACTGCAGCAACCACCACCACAGCCTGCCCAGGCGCAAACATCGCAGGTGCCATACAACCCGTACATCGGGTCGAAGATGATCAATATCCACAGCCCCACGGCAGATGTACATGATACAAAAGGGTCGCCCTCCAACAGGCAAAAGCTCATCACTCGACAGGTAAACATGGCTGTCATGGCACCCCTGCTGTGCCAGAGTTTCTGAAGGGATCAGAGACCACATAAGCTTCAGTCGGGAGGATCATCCCCCAGCTGTAGTCCGACCAGGGCACCGCTCTGGTACTCGACGCGCAAATTGGCGGCTACGCCATGACCAAGGTCTTCATGGATGGAGGCAGCGGCATAAACATCATCTTCGCGGACACGCTCCGCAAAATGAACAGGTCAGTCGAAAACCTCCCAAAATCTTCAAATACCTTCCACGGTATCGTTCCAGGCAAAGCAATCAGCCCAGAAGGCACCATACAACTCGACGTTACGTTCGGGGACAAGAGCCACTTCAGGACGGAGTCGATTGAGTTCGAGGTCGTCGACTGGAAATCACAATACCATGCTATTCTTGGGCGCCCGACGTTCGCTCGATTCATGGCGGTGCCACACTACGCTACCTCATGCTGAAGATGCCAGGCCAAAGGGAGTCATCACTGTCCGTGGCAACTTTCAAAGGTCCGATGCTTGCGACCGCGAGTTCAGCAAAATCTCCGAGACATTCGGCATGGAAGAATCACTCGCCGACTGGCGATCTCCAACGACCGCACACTCCTTCCGGAGCATAAAAAGTTGGCAGTCGACAGATCCTTCAACGCTACAAATGACACAAGGCGCATCAGGTACACCCGACCGATCCGTCCAAGACAGTCAACGTATCTTCGAGTCTGCCTATCGCATAGGAAAGCGCGCTCGTCGAATTCCTCCGTGAGAACTGGGAAATATTTGCATGGTGTCCAGCCGACATGCCAGGTATTCCCAGGGAATTCGCCGAGCACTCTCTCCAATTATTTCCAGATGCAAAGCCAGTCAAGCAAACGATGCGTCGCATCTCGGCCCAAAGCGAACCGCAGTCGAATCTGAAGTCGACCGGTTACTCGCAGCAGGATTCATCAGAGAAATCAAGAAATCACAATGGGTTGCCAACCCCGTACTCGTGGAGAAGAAGCATACAGACATCCTTCGGATGTGCGTGGATTTTACAGCACTGAACAAGTGCTGTCCAAAGGATCACTTCCCTCTACCTCGAATCGACCAGATCGTCGACTCCACCGCCGGATGCGCACGACTGTCCTTTCTGGATGCTTACTCAGGCTATCACCAGATAAGGATGAAGCAAGAAGATGAAGAAAAAACGGCGTTCATAACCCCACTCGGGGTCTACTGCTACACAACTATGCCCTTCGGGCTCAAGAACGCTGGTGCAACATACCAGCGCATGATGCAAGACTGCCTCAAAAAGCAAATTGGACGCAACGTCCAAGTCTATGTGGATGACATTGTCATTACCACAAGGGAAGAGCATACACTACTCGACGACTTGAGGGAGACATTCATAACCTCAAGCGTTTTCATATCAAGCTCAATCCAAGAAGTGCACGTTCGGCGTCCAGCCGGGCAGCTCTTGGGGTATCTAGTCTCTGCCCGCGGAATCGAAGCAGACCCAGAGAAGATACAGGCCATCCTCACAATGCAAAGGCCTTCAAAACTTCATGATGTGCAGAAGCTAGCAGGTCGAGGGCAGCGCTCAGTCGATTCATCAGCAAACTTGGCGAAAAGGCGCTGCCGTTCTATCGACTGATGAAGAAGGCGGACAAGTTCGAGTGGACGCCAGAAGCCGAAGCAGCCTTCACAGATCTCAAGCGGATCCTCACAAGCCCTCCAATCCTCGTCGCACCCAAGGAACGGAGAGCCACTATACCTGTATGTCTCGCAACAAACAGGGTGGTGAGTACCGTCCTGGTAGTCGAACGCATGGAAGGGGACACGCTCAAAGCATACAACGTCCAGTCTACTACCTCAGCGAGGTTCTCTCCATATCAAAACAGCGGTACCCGCACTATCAGAAGCTGGCCTACGCTGTGTTCATGTCCTCAAGGAATTGACGCACTACTTCACAGAGCACCCGATCACCGTGATAAGTAACTCCGCAATCGGTGATATTCTCACAAACCCCAATGCAACGGGTCGAGTCGCAAAATGGCTCATCGAGCTGGCACCAAGGGACATCAAGTACGAGCACCCGAAGGCTATCAAGGCACAAGTTTACCTGACTTCACAACCGAGTGGATCGAAGCCCAGCTGCCTGGAGCACCAGACGTGTCCAACTCCTGGACCATGTACTTCGATGGGTCCAAGAAAAACGAAGGCGCAGGCGCAGGCGTCATCCTCATATCACCCAAAGGCGACAAGCTTCGCTATGTTCTGCAGATGGGATTCAACTACCCTCCAACAACGAGGCTGAGTACGAAGCCTTGATCCATGGCATGAAGATGGCAAAAGCACTTGGGTGCACTCGATTGATGATCTACGGCGACTCGAATCTTGTGGTGCAGCAAACAATGAAGGCCTGTGACGCAATCGCGGACAACATGATCGCTTATCGCGACCTGTACAACACACTGGAGGGCAGCTTCGATGGCTGCGAGTTGCGGCACATAGGACGAGAAAGCAACGAAGAAGCAGACATGCTAGCCAACCTTGGCTCACTGGCGCACAAGTTCCACCTGGTGTCTTCCTCGAGCGCATCGAGCACAGGTCCATCAAGGAAAACGGGCCCCTCCTCCATCGACTACGCCAGCCAAGAACAAAGTACCCAGCACAGAGGACCCTCCAGTCGAGGTGCTCCTCATCGAGCCAACTTGGACTCAACCTTTTCTGGCTTACATACTCCGTGGCGAGCTACCAGATGACATAACCGAGTCCCGACGCGTGACTCGAAGATCAAAGGCATACACCGTCATCAACGGCGAGCTATACAAGCGCAGCATATCAGGTATGTTCCAAAGATGCATCGCATTCGAAGATGGTCAAGCCATACTTCGAGATATTCATGCAGGTACCTGTGGGCATCACGCCAGCAGTCGATCACTCGTAGCCAAAGCCTTTCGAGCAGGGTTTTACTGGCCTACAGCACTCAAGGACGCGGAGGACATAGTCAAAAGGTGCGTCGGCTGCCAGAAATTCGCAACAAGGCCGCACGCACCCGCATCGGCGTTGAAGACCATACCGCTGGCCTGGCCTTTCGCCCAATGGGGGCTCGATATGGTTGGGCCACTCAAAAAGTCATCGCATGGCGGGCATACTCACCTACTGGTGGCAGTCGACAAGTTCACAAAGTGGATCGAGGCGGTCCCCATCACAAATTCGACTGCTACTACTGCAGTCAACTTCATAAAGAGCATCATCTACCGCTTCGGTGTCCCAAACAGTATCATCACTGATAATGGCACCAACTTCACGGCTGAGGAGTTCAAAACTTTCTGCAAAGAGCAAGACATTACGCTCAACTACGCATCGTGGCACATCCACAATCCAATGGCCAAGTCGAAAAGGCCAATGGACTTGTGACGAGCGGAATCAAAAAGCGCCTCCTGGTGCCACTCAAAAGAGCTGCGGGTGCTTGGGTCGAAGAACTACCATCTGTGCTATGGAGCCTACGCACAACTCCCAACACTTCTACGCAGTTCACCCCATTCTTCATGGTCTATGGTGCAGAGGCAATACTGCCATCAGACGTGCGGTTCAATGCACCACGAGTTGAAGCATACAATGAAGACGACGCAGAAGAAGCACTCGAAGATGCAGTCGACTTACTCGATGAAGCGCGAGACACGGCCTTGGCCCGCACAGCTGTTTACCAGCAAGATCTCCGCAACTACCACAGCCGTCGACTGCGCACCAGGTCCTTCGTTGTTGGCGACCTGGTTCTTCGACTGAAGCAAAAGAAGGTGCACAAGCTCGCCTCCCATGGGAAGGTCCCTTCATCATCACTGAGGTCCTTGGTGGAGGCGCATATCGATTGAAGCACGCGAAGACAGGCGAACTCTCTCATAATCCTTGGAACGTTGCGCATCTGCGCCGTTTCTATGCATAAAGTGCTCGCAATCATACAATGTAATAGGCGATATGTCGGATGGCTGCAGGTTTCAGACGCGCTCTTTTCCTTACCAGGGTACCTAAGGGGGCTGGAAGGTTTTTAATGAGGCGGCCTGCAGTCTAACATTCATAAGTGGAATATAATCAATGTTCCTTACTTCTCTGTGTCTACTCGCATAATTCATAACTTAAACGCACCCGAAATACTCGGGGGCTGCGTTACTTATCACGAGCTCTCGCTCCGGCAAAAATATAATACCTTAGCCGTACCCGAACACTCGGGGGCTGCGTCACAAGGATCCAAATAACACAAAAGCTCTGCAGCCGCACTCGAATACTCGGGGGCTGCATAGTCATTGTTTCACAATTAACATATATATTTCATAAACCCCACTCGACTGACTCGGGGGCTGAGCATATACAAATATGATCATTCATGTACAAAGAGTTACAATTTACACTCGGGGGCTGCCCCTTATTCAAAAAATTGCACTCGCAAACTACCCTAAACCTCAGGTTCGTCCTTTATGGGCAGCTCGGGGCCACAAAGCTGTTCGCGAGTACACTAGTGTGTCTCCGCAGCTCGAATCGTGTCATTCAGATCTCTTTGTTCGAGAACCTCTCCGGCTTCGGGTGGCTGCAGTACCAACCTTGGCCTTCGACTGCGTACATACGCCATCGCTGCGTTGGCGCCAATCACAAGTCTCTGAGTCAGCAAGTCTCGAATAGGAGTTGTCTGACGGAAGATGTTCAGCAAAGCGCGGATTCCTTGTGGTTGCGGCCCAGCAGGGAAAAGAGTCTCGTTCAGGCGAATAAGCGCCATCCGGCATAACTCGAGCAATTCTGCACTTCGCCAGGCACGATCCTTCAAGGTGGCAAGAATGCGGGCATGGTACCTGTCATTCCAGACGTGCTGACTCCCAGTCGTGGGGTCGTCAGTCGCACTATCCAAACGCTGTTCCACGCGAGCCTTCTCTGCCTCGAAGTTGTCAACAAAGCCTGCGAAACAGGCGTATCAGTCAAATCGAAAAGGTTCAGACTATGCAAAAAGTTTTATCAGCAGAGCAAGACTCGAACTTACAATCGAGTTGCCTGTTCACAAGGTCCATTTCTCCAAGAACATAACGCTCGTGTTGGGTGGCCAACGCGGGCCTCGTCCTCAGCCGTCTCAGCTCAGCCTGGGTGTTCTTTAGCTCCTGCTCCATTTTTTACATATTTGGCCTTCATAAATTCCATCACTTTGGCGTCGTTTACCACCTGACTTTGTGATCGGGTGGTGGCCGGAGCCTGTGAGGAACCAGTCGCAGCAGCAGTTTCTGGCGACTGTTCAAGAGCACAATCACAAACACAAAGTTTGTGTCAGAAGCAGAATACTTAAAAAACACAAGCATACAGCTCTTCGAGCGCAATACACAACAGCAAAAGACTATTTGCATAAATAAAGTAGCACAAGCATAGCGCATACTCGCGCAGTTCAGAGGTATCATTACAAGGCATAACAAGCAAAAGGGGGTACGGCTACCCTAAGCCTAAGAGGTCGACTTCTTCTGCAAACGAGCGGCAGTCTCGGCTGCCGGCGCTCCATGGTATTCATAAACACCTCGGCCAGTCGCGTGGCGGCTCCGCTCACCCCCTTCAGAGACACGGGCTTCCCATCTGGCTTCCTAGGGAACTCAGACAGTGCGCCCTCGTAGTCACAGGCTATGCCATGACCCATAAGAAGCTTGAGGGTGGACTCGGATCCGCGTACCGTGTTGGCGCGAGCGAAATTCGCCAGGGTGGATGTCCCGGGCCCAAATTACGTCGACGAAGCCGTCTACAGTCGATGGCACTACTCCAGTCGGGAACACCACCCCATACACAGCGCCAAGCGTGCTCGTCGATTTAGCGAGTGCGTCTTTCGCCTGGTCGCACATGGCATTTAAGTTGCCCACGGCCTGTTCCAGCGAAAGCTCGTCACTCGCCATATCTGCAGAGGCCGGTGCGCCAACAGCTTCTGTACAATTCAAAAAGGAAAAGGTCATTACATGACACTCGACAGCAACATCATCACATCAAAAGAAAAAAGGAGGACTTACCTCCCATGGCTTGCGCGAGTGCTGCGAGCTGATCAGCATAACCTCGCTGCGTGCAGCGGCTGAGTCGATGGCGGCGGCCAGTTCCTTCTTCGACTCTTCACGCTGTGCGGCGAATGAATCCTCCAGCTCCTTCTTCTCGCCTGGTTCAGTAAATCGCACACATACTCGACAGAGTTAAGCATGGCAAAAAGGAACTTCAGTATGAAAAGCAAAAAGGAGAACTCACGGCAGAGCCGCTCTAGCTTGGCGCGCATGGTGTCCCTCTCCTGCTCCACCTGCACATAAGCCTTGGCAGAATCTGCCAAGGTGTGGTAGAAGGGCTGCGAATACACAAATTCAGCAAAAATTCAAACTCTCATAGACCTAAAACTAAGGGGTCAGGCAAAAGGATACTTACGTGGTTCATCCATGGTTCAGAAGCCACGACTGATGTCCCGACCTCTGGATCTGCCACTTTGGCTGGTTTAGTGACTGCATCCGTGGCCGTCGGCTGGGCCGCCTCGTTTGCAGTCGGAGCAGTGTTTGCATGCTCCAGGATCGGCACATTTTCGACTGGAGGAGTCGCAGGCTGATAGTTATCAGCGCTGCGGGTGGCATAACAAGATAAAACAAATCAGCATAAGTGTGAAGCAATCATAGCTTCTCATATCATACTCAACAATCACATACCTGTGCTCCTCGTCCTCCTCATCTTCAGAGTCGCCGAAGATTGGGCCTCCAAAGGCTGGGGTACCACTCGACTAAAGGAGGTGGGTAGAGCTTGTTGAGCACATACGCAAAGGAGCGGCTTGGAAAACAGGTGGTGAGCCTGATTCCTCGTCATCCTCCAAGTCCCGCCCTTCGCGGGTGAACTCATAGCAGAAGGCGTCTTCTTGGCCAGTCGACGTCGCTTCGGCGGTGCGGTGTTGACTTCTTGGTCAGCGGTGGCCTTGTCCTCCGATTGGACTTCTTCCGCTGTTTCCTCATCAACCTCCTCCGCGTGCGAGGTGGTGGCAGAAGGAATGGGTGATACATCCTTTTTCGGGTCTACCACCTGCACTTGAGTTTCTTCAGTCTCGCCATTTTCTGGCAGAGGAGGCAGAGAAGTAGCGGTCGAGTGGTCCTGCATCGCATACACCAAAAGCTGCAAAGTCAGAAGCAAGAATCGAACAAATGCATCGCATACGAGTGGCAACTCCTCAAAACTGCAAGCATATCAAAGAAGACGCATACCTCAGGCAAAGGGTTTTCCAACCCATACGGCTCAATGGGACAGTCGACGTCGCATTTGTCGCCAGTCGACAAATTGGTGATGTGCCGCACTTGCCCCAGCAGCTCGTTCCTTGACAGCTCCTCTGGGTTCATTCGGGTGATGTCACCCGCGCCTTCATACTCCCACATAGGGTGCGCTCGGGCACGGATGGGCCACACCCGTCTCTTCACGAAGGTGGCGATCAGGTGGATGCTTGTGACCCTGTCCAGCATCTCGTCCATTCAAGTCAGCAAAGGAGCAACTTCCTCCAATTCTTCGACTGAGAGCTGGTGATCCCATGCCTTGGTCCAAGCAAACGCTGCAGTCGAGTAGGCGGCGACTCCGTCTTGCTCGACGCTCGCGTAGAACCAACTTTCCTCCAGCCTTGGGCGGAGTCGACTGTCTTCAGGAGGAAGTAGCGCGTATCGCTGCGCACCTGAATGCCGCAGCCGCCCACGGGGTAGGTGCGACCACCTCCTCTGTTGGGCCGCACCATGAAAATCGTCTTCCACAGCGCCCAGCTGGGTGCGACGCCAAGGAAGCACTCGCACAGCGTGATAAAGCACGCAATATGCATAACACCATTAGGGTGAGATCATGGATCTGCACCCCATAAGCAAAAAGAAGCCCACGCACGAAGGTGTGGAGGGGAAGAGAGAAGCCCCCGGAAACAAATTCCGCAAAGCAAACGCGCTCGTTCGCGCGAGGTTCGGGGCATACCTCCTTGGACGGCGGAGCGCGGACGGCGAGCTGCTCCACGGGTGGCAGGTATCCCTGCTCACGGAGCTTGAGCAAATGGGCGTCCTTGATAGTGGACCTCGCCCAGTCGCCGCTGTTCTTCTTAAGGGCAGCGGCGGCAGAACTACCCGCCACTGTTTTCTTGCCCTTGGCCGCGTCGGTCGCGGTGGCGGCAGTGGCGCCACGCTTGGCACCTCCTTTCGCCATTGCTACAGTAGGGGAGTGGAGAGCAAAGAGCTTGGCCACAGAAACAATGGAGGGGCAGCGCGAGGAAGGAGATGAGGGGCGGCGCACAAAGCAAATGGCAAGTAAAAAATTCTGCCAACGCCGTCCCCACTATTTACCACAGATCGCAAAATGATCGCAGCCGTCAAAACAAATCCATACGCTCCGCGCGAAATCTGGCCATACACATGGCGGCCATGGAGAGCAACCGTCGCCGGCCACTCCGCCCACTATGCACGGGAATCCAGGAAACCATAATCACGCACCGTGAAAATCGCGCCTGAACGGTCAAATCAAGTCCACGCGGCGTCATCCCTGGTCAGCTCTGCAAAAACGGGCCCACAAAAATAGGGTCACGTCTTATCAAACATCACCACGCACGCCACCGCTTGTCAGAGATGGCAGTCGCAAATTACGTCATTGCTGACGTCCTTCGTATCGCAAAACTGGCATACAAAGTCACTCGATGATATCTTCGGGTGGTCTCTCACATACATGTCGATTGATTCTCCAGCAAAAGGTCATAGATGCCAGTCGAAAGTCTTTCGACTGCAACATCATACTCCCATCGGGAGCATATCAAAATTTCTTTGACTAATGTGTGCAGGATAAAAAGATTTTGAGATTATCCTCCATTGCAAGCAATAAAGCACAATCTCGGGGGCTACTCCCATCGGGAGCGCTGTCGCGCACCCGATAGAACTATGGCAAAATATCAGTCGATAAGTCGTTCGACTCAGTTTATAAGCATAATCATACTCAAAATATTCCCGAGTTGATCCGACGATCCTCGGATGCTGCATGCATAGTGCAAAGGTAAGACCTGCCGATCCGTCGAGCTGGGCTAAGGACCGCTCCAGTAGCGTTATCCTTAAATGTTCCGTGTCAGCAGACATGATGAATAAATCCCCGACGGACGCGTTGGGTTGATCCAAAATTATACTGCAGTTCGATTCAGTAAGACCTCAACGGCCGTTCCGAGTCTGTCCAGTTTGTTCCAGATTCGTGTCCGGGGACTCGAGTTTGATTGAAAGCTAGTATGGTTTTGCCACAAATGGTAGTTAACTGGCCCCGATCCGTCGTGTGTGCCGGGCCTGCTAAGCTAATATCCCTTGATTATCATAAGCAAAAATTCATAGTCGATGAAACACTCGACATAGCCAACATGTGCTATTTCATACATACAAATCATACGACACAAATACAAAAAGCATAACGTGCATAATGTATGAGTCCATGCCCGACTCTTCGAATCAGACAAGTACTCGGGGGCTACTGACATGGGTATGCCTATTGGGTACCCTACTATGAGGGTACCTGGTGCACATATCGACTGGGCCCAATTATCAAAGCTTACACGAAGCCCGTGAAGGAAGCCCACGAAGATGGAGTATCCTCCAAGTTTGGCAAAGACGTAGGTCAGTTTAGGCTTACCATATGTGTAAATCGAGTCGGTTACGAACACCCGAGACCCAGCCTATTATTTAAGGACTGGGAGGGCAGTCGGACCAGACCACGTACTTTCAGAGCCACCAAAACCCTAGCGAGATCGACATCTCGCCGGGACCTTTGTAACCATCATATTCACAAAGCAATAACAGACAGGCAGGACGTAGGGGTGTTGCCTCCACACGAGGGCCCTGAACCTGGGTAAAATCCTTGCCTCGCTTGTCAGCCGACGTAACTTCCAGCGCTACCACGTTCTCTCCCCCATATTCACGACCCAGGGACCTCGACTATGGGTCTTGATGAGTCTACCCCTCGTCACTCACATTGGGGTTCCTTTGAGTGACATAAGGATTGATCTCCCTATAGGCACGACACTCATGGAGACGGTATTTGGTGAATGCCTTTGGAGTGGCTAGCTTGTGGGCGGGCTGACGGCCTTGAGTTCTAGCAGTGGTTCTTGTTGGCAAAATCTCTTCTTCAAAATCATCTTCATATTCTTCTTGAATTTCATCTTCATCTGACTCAGTCATTCGAGGTCTCTTGTCTTTACGACCATAAACCCCTTTTCCACCACGGCTACCTGTGAAATAGCATATATAGGTGCAGAGGGAACATAGGTAAGTGCACAAGTTCTAGAATTTGTAAAACAAACTAGTTGCTAACTGTAGAAATAGATCGAAATTGTCAAGTTCCGGTAGTACCGGAGGATTTCGTCGGTAGTACCGGGCGAGGTATATGACGAACGTTGACCACGGGAAGAACACGAAACCGTGATAAATCGACGAAATTGCTACACTAAGCAACTAGCTAGAGCCATCCCAGACCTAGAGGTGTCTCCTCCACAAATTTAACCAACAAAAGTGGAGCTACCGGTGATTTGCCCTAGCATATCTAAGGTTTCAAATAGAGACCAAAAAGAGCATGAAACGGGCAAATACCGGAGGCTATTGGAGAGGAGAGGGGCAGGAACAACTCCCACGGAGCAGATCCGGCCGGGGACGGCGGGGGAGGTTCGCCGGTGGCGGCGGTTCGTCCGTGCTGGCAGCGAGGCGAGAGAAAGGTTGGGGTGCGGTTTTGGGGAAAGAAGAGTTCTTCCCCGATCCGCAGCCGTATTTGGTTCAGATCCTCACGGCCGGTAGTACCGGACCCGCGGAAAAATCTAGGTTTCGAGCCGCACCTTGTTTGCTCAGATCCGTACGCCCGGTAGTACTGAGCAATGACCGGTAGTACCGGACGCGCGGAAAAATCTAGGTTCCGCAGCGATGGAATCCCGGCGGTAGTACCGGTCCATAGTCACCGGTAGTACCAGGACCTGGACCAACCATACACCAAATTTGGAAAAAAATTGAACTTGTGCAGGGAATTTTAGATGGTTTTATGAGATGAGATCATGGCATAGGTTAAGATAAGTCACTGTAGGCGGTGAATAAACACTTGGAGTCGCAAGATACAACATGGAAAACCCAACATCCAAGAGTTTCTTCAAAAGATAGAGAAATGTCTAAAAATACCCAAATAATTCGATCAGAACCAACTCCTCAAGAAAAGAGGAGGGCGGTGGCCGTAGCCACCATGTTTGAGTATGGATGACTTGTAGCCGCGAAGATATATCTTGGGCTCAAAATCGCAACTCATCTTTGAAATACATTTTAGTCACAAAGGTGACAATTATGCAAGATTTGTCTATTTGCGCATAATGGGGGAAGTGTTGACTCATGGATTGAGCTACACTCCCCTTATGTCCATGCCTACAAACCAAATGAATATTGTCTACTAGGGGTAGGTATGCAAGAAGTCCACTAACTCCAATTGCTTATGTCTACCACATTAAGTTCTCCTCTCAACTCCTTGAATCTTGCTTCACCAAGAGGCTTTGTGAACATATCGGCGAGTTGATGCTTGGTGTTGACATACTTGATTGCAATATCACCCTTCTCAACATGATCTCGAATAAAATGATACCGGATCTCAATATGCTTGGTCTTCCCATGAAGAACCGGATTGTGAGCAATTTTAATTGCACTTTCATTGTCACATAAAAGAGGCACTTTGTCACAAATGACACCATAATCCTTTAAAGTTTGCCTCATCCATAATAATTGTGCACAACAACTTCCGGCGGCAATGTATTCGGCTTCGGTGGAGGACGAGGCCACACAATTTTGTTTCTTTGAAGACCAACTCACAAGAGACCTACCAAGGAATTGGCAAGTACCCGAAGTTGATTTTCTATCCATTTTGCAACCCGCCCAATCCGCATCCGAATATCCTACAAGATCAAAGCTTGTTCCATGGGGATACCAAAGACCATAGTTGGGAGTATCTAGCAAGTATCTTAGAATCCTTTTAACCGCGGTTTCATGACTTTCCTTAGGACTTGATTGGAACCTTGCACACATACCCACACTAAACATAATATCCGGTCTTGATGCACAAAGGTAAAGCAAAGATCCAATCATAGAACGATAAAGCTTTTGATCAACTTCCTTACCATCCGGATCTAAGTGAAGATCCGCCTTGGAGTCCATGGGAAACTTATATGGCTTGGCATTGTTCATGTCAAATTTCTTGAGCATGTCTTGAATATACTTGGCTTGACACAAGAATGTTCCTTCTCGAAATTGGTGGATTTCAAATCCAAGAAAATAATTCAATTCTCCCATCATGGACATCTCAAATTCCTTGGTCATTAGCTTAGAGAATTGATCACTAAACTCATGGTTAGTAGAACCAAATATAATATCATCAACATATATTTGGCATACGAAAAACTCTCCATTTACCCTTTTTGTGAAAAGGGTGGGATCTATTACCCCAATTTCAAAGCCACGGTCTACTAAGAACTCCTTGAGATGATCATACCAAGCACGTGGAGCTTGCTTGAGCCCATATAGAGCCTTATGTAGTAAGTAGACGTGGTTAGGAAATTTAGGGTCTTCAAAACCGGAGGTTGTTTAACATACACCAACTCATTTAGTGGACCATTTAAGAAAGCACTTTTAACATCCATTTGATATAAGACAATTTTATGAGTAGATGCATAAGCAATTAGTAAGCGAATGGATTCAAGTCTAGCAACGGGGGCATAGGTTTCACCGTAGTCGACTCCTTCGATTTCCTTTCTTCTTAGTTGAAATCTCGACTTGAGGAGGGGTAGCTTGATTCTTCTTGGGAAGAGACCGTTCTTCATCTTGAGTTTGAGTTTGAGGCCGTTTCCCTTGTTGCTTCTCACTAAGAGGCTTCTTCTTCAAAGGGCAAGATCTAACATGGTGGCCCTCAACTTTGCACTTGAAGCAAACAATCTTGGCCGAATCTTTAGCTTGTTCTTGGCCCTTGTTCTTCTTGATAGACTTGGACTTGTTCTTGTTATTGGAGTTGAATCCAAGTCCACTCTTGTCATTGGGGCGTCTTTGAACACTCAACACATTGTCAAGTGTGGACTTCCCAACATGACGCTTTTCTAAGTCTTTCTTCAAAGAAGTGCTTGGGCCTTGAGCTCATTTAATTCCTCTACATGGTTAGTATCAACACAAACACTAGAGGAAGTAGAGGCTTCATTGTTAGAGCAACAAGGCATGGAAAGTAATTCATCACAAGATTTAGTAATAGTATGTGATGTAGAATTACTAGGACTAGCACAAGACAATATAGCATTTTTAGTTGAAGTTGTGCCTTTGTCCACATGAGGCTCACAAGATGTTACCTTTGTAGAGATAGCCTCATGAGCTAACTTCAGCCTAGCATGGGAAGCTAGAAGATCCTCATTAGAGCTAGAGAGCTTTTCATGACTTTCTTCTAATTTCCCATACTTGCTAGTTAGCAACTCAAGTTGAGCCCTTAGCTCAACATTCTCCTTCAAAATAGATGCTTCACAAGAAGTGGAGTTAGTAACACAAGCATCATTAGCATTATAAATGGAAGAAGATAACTTGGCAAGCTCATTATTCAACCTAGCATTTTCCTCAATAACATTAGCATGATCACATGAGGAAGTAGAGGAGCTAGGCACATCAATTTTAGATAGTTGAGTTTGGAGTTGATCATGAGACTTGATAAGGAGAGAGTGTTCACTTTCCAAAGCCTTATGAGCTTTGTCAAGTCTCTCTATATCCTCAATTAGTCTAGCATTGCCAACACCAAATTCAACTTTTTCCTTTTTAAGAACTTTTACTTAGCAATTGCATGATCTTTTTCCTTGATGATTTTAGCAATAATAAGATCATTTGTTTCATCAAGAGATTCAAGTTTCTCCTCAAGAGACACTCGAAGCTCATGCTCCTTCTCAAGAGAATTTTCTAAGGATGCTTTTTCTAACATCCTCTCTTTCGATCCTTCCCTTTTCTTCAATGATTTCCTTGCACTTAATAGCATAAGTCAAATTTCATACAAATTAAAGCACGCTTTACTATCTTTAGGGAGAGCATCAAAAATAATTTCACTCTTCTCCTTTAAGGAGTCAATATCATCCTCTTTCAATCCATAATAATCGTCATCCTCATCATCACTAATGTAGAGGGTTCCGAAGGTGGAGATACCTTTGAATCCCTAGCCATAAGGCAAAGGTGAGTAATGGATGATGATGATGAAGGATTGCTTGAAGCACCATTGAGGTCCATGTCTTTTTCCAACAAATGTTGGGTTTCCTCTACATTGTTAGCCACACAAGTACTAGAGGAAATGGAAACATTGTTTTCATGGCAACAAGACATAGAAAGCATATCATCATGAGATTTAGTTAAACAACTAATACAAGATATGCAAGGACTATCAACACTAGCATGTAGGACATTTGAAGTGCTAGAGGAGTTTAAGTCCAAAGATAGAACATTGCAATGAGATGAAGATGAAGTATAGTCAATAGAATATTCACCATCAACAAAGCAATTTCTATCACCACTCACCATATCATTACCTTGTGACAAATCACATGTTGGTGGAGTGGAAGAATAAGTGAGCTCATCACGGCCGGAGGTGGAAGGACAACAATCATCCTCAATAATGTTGGACACTTCATATTTATCTTGAAGCTTGGTCCAAAGTTCATGAGCGTTCCGGAAAGGCATGATTGAAGCAAGAACTACATCGCTCAAAACACATATAAGGCCATTAGATACTTGAGTATCGAGATGAGAGTTTTCCTCATCCTCTAAAGATAATTCTTGGGAATCCTTTGGAGGAGAAAAACCCACATCTACAATGCTCTCAATATAATTTGGACCCATGGCCCTAAAAAGATTAAGCATGCGGATTTTCCATACATCATAATTAGTGCCATCGAATTTAAAAGTGGGATTGTGCACTAATTCTCTAAACGACATCTTTACTCTCTAGGCGTAAAGCCCTAAAAGAGAGCCCAGGCTCTGATACCAATTGAAAGGACAAGGATGTCGCCTAGGGGGGGGTGAATAGGCGATTTAAAACTTTTCCGGTTTAGCCTTGCTAATTACGGAATAAAACTAGGTGTTTAAATTAACAAGCCAACAACCTAAATATACTAGGTTCACCTATGTGCACCAACAACTTATGCTAAGCAAGACAAGCAACAAAGTGATAGCAAGATATAATCATCAAGCACGAAGGCTATCACAATGTAAATTGCATAAGTAAAGAGCTCGGGTATAGAAATAACCGAGGCATGCGGAGACGACGATGTATTCCCGAGTTCCTCCTTTTTAGGGGAGTACGTCTCGTTGGAGGGGTGTGAGTTTCAAACTCAAGCGCCACAAATGGCCTCACTCTATTCTCCGATGAACCTCGCACAAAAGCTCGGTTCACCTTCCACTATGATTTCCTTTTGGGCGGAAATCGAATCCCTTACAACAAACTTGAGGCACAGCCCACAAAAGGATTGGGAGCTCCCAAGCGGCCACAAAAGGCCTCAACCGCCACAAAAGGCGTCTAGGGTCCAACGACCCAAGAGTAACAAGCTCACAAACTTTCACTTCCACGAATCTTCGTGGAGAGAGCAAACCGATGCACAAAAGCAAAGGCAATAACACAAGAAGTGCTCAAGTCCTTCACTCTCAAATCCCACCAAAAGCAACTAATGCTTGTGGGGGAGAAGAGAGGAAGAACAAAGAAGAAACCAACAAATGGAACTCCAAGATCTAGATCCAAAGGGTTCCCCTCACTTAGAGGAGAGATGGATTGGTGGAAATGTGGATCTAGATCTCCTCTCTCAAATCCCTCAAAGATATGCAAGAAGCATGGGAGGAATTGAGAGTAGGGCAAGCTTCCAAGGTCAACAATGGTGGGAGAGAGAGAGAAAAACGTGCTTGGAAGAGCTGCTTGCTCCAAGGAAGAAGAAGGGGATTAAATACCCCTTCAAGGAAATCGGGCCGTTGGAGACTTTCTGCCGAGCCAGCGGTAGTACCTCTGCACCGGGCGGTACTACCGCTGGCGCCTTCTGCGCCGTGGTCAACCGGCCCTTTGACTGCTCCCTGTAGAACTCGCTTGCCCGAGCAAGCGGTAGTACCGCTGCACGGGCGGTACTACCGCTGCGCCGCCTACGCTGCGGACAAAGCACCGGGTTGAACGCGCCCTGTAGAACCCAGCAACCCGAGCGACCGGTAGTACCGCTGCGCCTCAGCGGTACTACCGCACATGGTCGCCAGAGCCTCGAATTGGCGGCAGGACGAGCGGTACTGCCGCTCCCTTCTCCAGCTTCTCCGCGCCAGCGGTACTACCGCCCGTAGTACCGCTGGCACTGCCGCACATGCGCTCCAGAGCCCCCTTTGGGCGGTACCGCCAGCGGTACTGCCGCTAGGGCTTTCGCACAGGAACCACAGCGGTACTACCGCCCCATGGGGCGGTACTACCGCTCCAACACTGAAAATACTCCTTTCCTTCTAGATTTTCGATGCGAACTCAACGGGAATGATTGTAGAAACCTGTGCACACTTAAACAACAAGTTAGGGGCACATGTTGTATTGTCCACATCACTAAAACAAGAGTAAGAGCAACTCATGCTCGTTCAATCTCCCCCTTTATGATGGATGGTGACAATACAACAATTTGCCACAAACAACTTGTAAAATATAGACGGAGCTCCCCCTAGATGTGTGCATATTCAAAGATAGCTTTTGAATGCTCAAATGCACAACAATTAGGAACAACGATCCCCCTAGATTTTACAAACCGTGCAAGATAGAATATAGAAGAACGCAACAACATGCACAACATAAGCAAGGGAATAAAGGTCTATTCTATAACCCGGTCTCCCACACCATGAGACTGGTAAAATAGAAACCCTATCAAGATCATACCTTTGCCTTGCGCATTCCACTTGAGCTAGATGATGACAATCTTGATCTCTTCAAGTGGACCACCTTTCTTGATTGCGCTTTCTAGCACATGCTTGATGAAGACATCTCCAAATACTCCCCCATACACCATTATGGGAGAGCCTCGCTTAGCTCCGTCTTCATGCATCCACTTGCACTTCAACTTCTTCTCCTGATGACCATTCTTCATATAAAGCCCTTGAATAGAACCTTGGTCATCACTTTATCTTCTTCTATCAATCTTGATACCAACACATGGTGAACAAGCATTGCCAATGGACAAGCCCTACAAGGATAGCTCGATGCAACCATTAGTCCATAGAGATTGTCATTAATTACCAAAACCACACATGAGGGCTCATGCACTTTCAAGTAGGCATATGGGCAGTCTTTAATAAAAAGAGCCTGCAACCCATTAAACTCCCCCTTCATGTTGCTGGCCCCATCGTACCCTTGGCCTCGCATATTTTGCACATCAATTCCATGCTTGGATAATACTGAACACAATTCCCTCTTTAGTGTTAGTGATTTTGTGTTGGCCACATGTATGACATGAAAGAACCTTTCTTGTAAACAACCATCTTTATCAACAAATCTAAAAACTAGTGCCATTTGCTCTCTTTTGGACACGTCACATGTTTCATCCACAAGAATAGAGTACTTAAAGTCCCCAATTTCTGCTCTTATATGCTCCCTAACTTTCATAGCATAAATGCCCAAGATCTCATTTTGTATTTCATGTGAATTGTACTTGCAAACTTGTGGAGCATTCCCATCGATTACAGCTGCAATATCAGGACAAAATTATGCAAGAAGTTTTTCCATTTCAAGGAAATTTCCTCTATTCCTTGACCCTGGTTTCTCATCATGGCCTCTTAAAGCACAAGACTGAAATGTGAGCCACCTAACACATGCAATTGCTGTTTTCGGTCTCAAACGGTCCTTTTCTTTCTCCTCTTTGCTCTTCACCTCTAAAATATTTGCTAAATGGTTTGGCTGATTCAATAAGGCTTGGATATCTCGCACTGCATTGTTGTGCTGTGAGCAAGGATTTGATCCCATATGGGTTAAAAAGGCACACTGTTTTCCATTATGAACTTTCTTCCACCTATCAAAACCTTGTGTTGTGAAGACATCAAAACCACTTCTTTTCTTTAAATTTCTGCTGAAAATGAAGCAAAACAGACAATATGCGCGACCAGTGCTCACTGAGTACTCCAACCATGATGGGAAATAACTGAAATAACTATGCTGAAAACGTCTTTTTTGTCCTTGTATTCCAGTAGCTTTATACTTATTTAGCTTAGGCTGCATAGGACCCAACCTCAAGTATGCTCTTCTTACATCATCTCTCTGGTTCGGTGGGTACTGCCAGACTTGTGGCGTAGTGCGGGATCTCGCTCCAAGAATTCCATTCCACGAAATATCAATGGTTCGCTTGCTTGCTGCTCTTCTTCTTCATCTTGACTAATAGGATTTTCTTGCTCTTCTTCATCGTGCATATGATTTTCCTGTCCTTCTTCATCTCTTTGATTTACAAATACCACCAATGCAAGACTATCAGGACCAGGTTCAGCAACTTCTTCGTCTCTTTTTCTTTTAAAAAAGGATTGCATCTTCTGTTGTTTCCCCATTGCTACATAAATAGATTTTTTTCACAGAATCAATTTTTGATCAAGTAATCAAACAAGTATAATGCAATTGACATACAATTCGTACTGAAATTGAAGTAACCTGAATTCAGATAGGGGATCTTACCTTAACTTGGGCGCTGGGCGCTGGTGGAGCCGTGGAGGTCGCCGGACGTCGGTTGCCTTTGGGAATGGGAGTGGGGCGCTACCGGCTGCCGTGTCGGGCGGAGCTGCAGGTGCACGGCGAGTCCCGGTGACGGCGTGCCGCGTGCGGCCGTCAGGGCGTGGATCTTGACCGGAACAGGGGATTGCGGAGGAGGGCCGAGGGGAGAAGAACGGGATGAAGATTGGAGAGGAGGCTCGGCGCCTGGGGGGTGGAATCGAACAGGAGGAGGAGAATGAGCTAGAGATTAGCTGAGGTCGCCAATTCGCCATGGAGCTGGAGGGCACGGAGGCGTACACGTGAAGTCATGGTTATGTTGTTCTGTTCGTTCTGTGCCTGTGCGTGATAGAATTGGGGAAGAGACTTGCTAACGGGCTGGGCCAAAATACATAGTAATTTTTTTTTGCAAATTGTGAAGGGGGGGTCGCAACCCACTTTGGCCCCAATGACGCTCCGCCTGTGGGAGCAGCACCGGGTCGTCCCCCATGACCGACACCTTGATCCACCACTAGCAAGAATCACCTTGCCGATTTTTTAGGTAAAGAATTTTTCTCTCCACCACTAGCAAGGATTGCCTTACACCTTGAGTAGTCTGAATTGAGCGACCAACTTCCATCATTCCAATAAAAGGCAAACGGCTCCCCTCTAGTTGCAAGGGTAACCTTGCTCATTTCTTGAACTTACTTTTGTGTAAATTTAACAAGGATGCCTTTCTTTGAAAGTACTTAACAGCCTTACTTTTAGGCAATTTGAGCAAAACAATCCTTGATTTCGAGGGAGATCAAACTTGTTCTCCTCCACTATCAAGGATTGTCATGCCCTTGAGTAGTGTTAAGCGATAAACTATTCTCTTGGTTCCATGGATAGTAAATAAATGATTAAATAAATACATAAATAATGTTGAAGCATTGCACTGAAAATCAAAGGTTATTTGCTCATACACCTATGGACACTCCCTCACTTGCTCTCGAGTTGAGTGCTAACCACTCTCCATATTGTATTAGTGTATGTAATTTAATCACAATCAAGCAGAACCAAACTCATGTTTAATAGTCATTTTGTTCTTCCTGGTATGTACACCGAGTTGAAGAGGAAAGAAGCTACATGAAGATATTTAGAAGAGACAAACAAATCAAGCACCCTAGGACGTTACATGAAGATAGTAATTTGGCAAAGCTACTCCTAGAATAAACTACAAGAGTAGCCCTTACAATTTAAAAAAATCTTAATTTATCTGAAAAGTTGAGTTGTAAAGAAGCTACATGAAGATATTTCGATGAGGCAAAACTATCAAGCACACGAGGAAGCTACATCTAGTAGCTTTGTCTCTTCCAATTCTCTTCCAAATATCTTATAGTAGCTTTGGCTATTCCAGTAGAGTATCTTTTAGTAGCTTTGTATGTTCTAGTAGTTGTGTCTCTTCCAAATATCTAGAAGCTACATTAAGACATTTGGAATTACTATGAAGTATTTTCGGACATTCACCATAATTTAGCACATCTAAGGGCAGCCACAGCGTGTGACTTGCCAAATCTGACACATACTGCAATATAGCTACAATGCCAAATTGCTAATTCCTCTACAACGTGCTTTGTTGCCAAATTTCAGAGGTGGGACCCGCTGCATGTCATTTTCTCTCTTCTCTAGTACCTCTTATCCTATCATTTCTCTCCACATCTTTGGGCTGCATGCAAACAACTACTTGTTTATTCATCATCTCAATTTGGCATCGGAGCACCTGCTTGCTCTGGTTCCCACTTTTGATTAATTTGGAACCCCCTATAGTGTAAGGAACTAGTTCCAAAAGCTAAAAAGCTAAAATAGAACCACTTTTGGCTACACGCTGTGGCTGCCCTAAGTGAGTCTCCAATTTTATTAAAAAATAATTATAAATAGAATAATAATATTCTTTTTTACATAGTTTTATTTATTCAAGATATGTATTTTTTTAGAGGATACTCTCTTTGTTAAATATTGATTAATTCTACATGCTTCGTTGGCTGCCCTTTATTGGAAGATATATGGATTGAGTATTTTTTCTCCTAATTAGTAACCAAATTATCTACAATATGAATATATCGTAGCTTGTTTACGTTCAAAATACGGAAAACCATAAAAGTGACATATTGACCGAGTATTCATTTTATTTTTGCATGTACATGAATTAGGTAATAAAACACAAAATAGCCTTGTTTGCGTCTAAAATAAGGGAACACTCTCATAAAAAATAACTATCAAAACATTATTAATGAGAAACTGAGTCGACAATGCACCCACGTGGCTAGAAGTAAATATGGAACTGGATGACTGTCCAAATCCAACAAATATGAATTCCAACGTCATTTCAACCATGTCGAGCCGACGTTTCGGTTCCTGGTGTCCAAATCCATCTAGTCCAAAGAAACTGTAACATTGGATATCCAGGATCCAATGGATGTTAATCCTTGAACATACACTACCATACATGCATGAAAAAGCTTTTCTAATGGAGCCGCGCCCTATCGGAGTCGCCTAACCCAATGAGGAGTTGCCACCTGTGGCTGTTTCCTTATACCTAGATATGTTAATGTGTATCTAATATATATTCTGTCAAGAAAATAATATTTACTAGTAAATCCTAAATAAATTTTTCAATGGATTTCCACACAAAAAATAAATAAATGTTTTAAAATTCAAATTTCAGATTTCTAATTAAATTTATTATTATTTCGGTGATAGGTTGTTGTTATGAAAAAGTTCAGAAATTCCAAAAATTGCCACACAAATTCTGGATATTTCCGAAACATTCGACGGAGATTGCGCATATATTTGGATTACAATTATATTTCAATCAATTACTATATAACACACGTCATTTAAAAAGTTTTCATTATGCTTTCATATATTTTGGAGTAAATTTTTAAAAGTGTGTTAAACACACGATGAAAATCTTTACATGTGCGAAACTTGTATAAAATATTTGTAGTAACACAATAAACCATGATGAAATATCCATGAAATCCCTATTATACTCGAACAAATGCTATACCGAAATGAAAAGGTTAAATATGATAAATTAATTATATTGAAATTTCATTTAGTTTCAATATAATTTCACATTGAAATTTAAAAAAAAATCAAAATGTGTCCAATATTGATCTTGTTTTGAAGATTTCATCACCAAGAACTCAAATATAAAAAAGTTAAAAAAAATCGGACATTTGATTTAAAAGATCTTACCGATATAACATCAAGAATAGAACCAAAAAAGATGCGTGGGTGGGTTAAAAAATTGCACTGTACACTGGAGATGTACACGTACCCTTCACTCACTTACGTGTGGGATATCAATGTGTTGTACCCACATTTTGTAGAGTGAAAAAGTAGATGGGCAATTGACTGATATTTAATAGTTAGATAGTACTTCTAAATATTTGCTTATTTTTTGTACTGAAATAAGAATGAAGAATTTGTAGTACTTTCTAATATGCAGTACATATTAGAAAGTCCACGCTGCTACATGCATGTGTTGACGTGGAGAAGAGAAGCCGTTGACGGCCGAAGCAAAGGCCCGGAGCATGCAAGCCCCCTCCGCATCAGGGCACGAGAAGTCGAGAAGTGCGATCGTGCAACTGCACCTGTCGATCGCGACCTGGGTACTCGTCGACGAGTGGACGTTATCGGCGAGGACCATTGTGCACGACGGGTTAGCGAGGAAGCTGGTGAGTGGTGACCGCGGTGGGATGCGGTCATCGTGCTCAACTTCTTCGCCGTCTAGGACATTGTGGTGGCAGTGCCTGATGC